>LPNX010765151.1:181000-320837 GCA_001517045.1 Pseudotsuga menziesii
AAAGAATGTCTTCATGTCTCAGCCAGAAGGCTTTGTTGTGAAAGGAAAATAACAAAAGGTATGCAAGCTTGTCAAATCCTTGTATGGCCTAAAACAAGCACCTCGCGCATGGTATGAAAATTTAACCGAGCATCTTTTGAAATTAAATTTCGAATATTTTGATCTTGATGATGCAACACTATTTATAAAGAAAGTTGGAAGATCTGTTGTGTATCTTGTGGTGTACGTAGATGGTCTTTTGATGACAGGGAACAATGAGAGCTATATAGCATCCATAAAGAAAGATTTGAAAAAGATCTTTGAAATGACAGATATGGGACATCTCCACTATTACTTAGGAATTGAAGTCACTCAACATCCTAAGTACATATTCCTATCTCAGAAAAAATATGTTGGAGAACTACTAAACAAATTTTGCATGACAGATTGCAATCCTATATCTACTCCAATGGAACAGAAAATGAAGCTCACATCAAGCGAAGGAAAAGAATTTGAAGATGCGACCAAGTATTGACAACTGGTAGGAAGTCTTATCTACCTTACAACAACTAGACCAGATATTTCTTATGTTGTTGGCATACTATCAAGGTTCATGCATAAACTTTGTGAAGGACACTGGTTAGCTGCAAAAAGAGTTCTAAGATACTTGAAGGGGAATCAAGACGTTGGAATCAAGTACTCTAAAGTGGATGAATTCAAACTTATTGGGTACTCAGACTCAGATTTTGATGGCGATAAGGAGACAGGAGTATCAACTTCTGGATACACTATGAGTCTTGGATCAGCAGCTATCTCATGGAGATCACGCAAACAATCAGTTCCGGCAGATTCAACAACAGAAGCAGAATATGTGGCTGCATCTGAAGCAACGAAAGAAATAATATGGCTCAGGAAGATACTTGAATATTTGCAAGAAAAACAAGAGAACTCCACTCCATTACTGGTCGACAATACTTCTACAATCAAGCTGGCTAAGAATCCTAGATTCCATGATCGAACCAAACACATCAACACAAAGTATCATTTGATTCGACATCATGTAGAAGCCAAGACAGTCCATCTTCGACATTGTTCCACAAATGATCAAGTTGCAGACATCTTCACCAAAGCGCTTGGACGAGAAAAGTTTGAAAGGTTCAGAAACATGCTCGGACTTACGAACACCCCTTCGGATTAAGAGGGGGATTGTTAGAATATAATCCGTTAGGGTTATATAATGTAAATAAATAAATAAATAGAGAGTAGGAAGCCAAACAGGCTTTGCGGAAGGTGAAACCCAACCGCCATGTGATTTGTATAAATATAGGCATTTGCATTTGAATAATTAATTAATCAGGAGTTATTACCAACATAATCAATAATTGATTTTTGGAACTTTCTGACCCGAGTGATGGAAAAACACTCAAAACTAGGAAATAGTGGGTCCATGGGTTTACATGGTGCTCTTAGCTTGAAAATGAGCACCTACATGACTAAAAATGATTATTTGGCCCACTTTTATTACAAAATCAAATTTTCCAATTAAACTATTAAAAAAAATAGCCTAAGTTTTGGAAAAATTAAATTTTAATAAAAAACACTGAAAAACCTAAAAAATTGAAAAATTGAAAAAACCTAGGGGGACTTAGACATGTTCATATGACTCAACCATGATGTCTAGCATGCTTATACATTGACACATATACTCTAATAACCTCAATAGGCCTAAATTCCAAGCCGACCACCCCAACTTTGGAGGTATGGAGTGAAAAACTAAAAAATTATCAGTTGTTTATTCAACAACTAATAATAACCAAGGGAAAAAACACCCTGGGCTGATCGGATTGACAAATAAAGTCTAAGAGACCGAGTCTTTTACATACACTATCATGTTAGAACATTTATTACAATTCCCCCATGGGGTATGCACATGTGATATAGTACAACAAGCACTTCCCAGAAGTACTTCCCAAGGTCTTTTGAAGTCCGAACAAGTTATCCCTGTCCGGTTCACCAGGCTCACTTCATAAAAAACCACTAAGTACAACTTAGGTGGTAACACCTTCCATATCTACCAGGACAACATTGAGATTGTGCACTAATCCAATATGTCAGCAAAGAGGTTTCATTCTAGATAAGTAGCAATGGACAGTTGTATAGCACCATGAGCTACTTACCCATCTCATGTGTATTAGTATTATACTGTCATTAAAGCAAACATTCTATCATGCATAATACATCAACTAAATATAAACAAATGCATGACAAAACAATATCATGAAATGACAATTGAATACTTATCTTTATTCATTTTTTGGGTAGACTCCTTCTTGAGCCTTCAGCTTCATTGTAGCATCGTTTCTTATCCAAATGATAAGATGGATAAGAGCTTCTTCAAGAGTTGAGTTCTTCATAATCCTCATCGCTTGAGGTATCTTCTTTGGATGGTGAGAGCTTGATCTTGAGTTGCTCCCATATTCTCTTCTCTTATTATGAGTCAAGCTTTTTCTTCTTCCCAGATTCTACTGAAAGTAATCAATTCCTTCTGGCACACATTCCTCACATGAATGAATCCCATGATCCTAGGAGGCCATTCAAGGTGGCTATCACCACTTCTGCATTCTCCACTTCTTCTTCTGTTTTCTCAAAGTCATAATCCAATTTATTTTCTTCCCTTTAAATAGCTTGGTCAAGGAATCAAACATCTCTTTCGATGTATTTAGTGAAGACACTTGTGGTATACAGTGATCTATGATTGAATCAACAATGATCTTCTTGGCCTTGACCAAGTTCTTCTTGTGTAAGGCTTTGAGCCTCATCTCCCTCTGGAACTAGAACCTCTCTACTCATGTAGGTATCCAATTCATTTTCTTCAGAGAGATCATATACTTCCATTCTTGGAATTTTTCAACTTCATCAACCTTGTCATCAAGCTGATGTGATAGATCACTTTGAAATGAGAACCTCAAATGAAAATCGAAATAGATTAGATCTTATCGATTTGAGGTGTCTGTCCTGGTTCCGAAGCTGGTTGATCTAGGGTTTGTCAGAGAAAACATAATTTTCAAAACTTGGAATCTTTCATATCTGATTGGATAGAAATATAGACCTCTTCAAGGTGAGCTGTCCAATGTACTCATTTTCTGAAAACAGTGGAGGGAAGCTCCTGAAATAGGAAGCCCTACTTTACCAATTTCTTATGCAGAAATTCCTGATAATGTTTCTACGATGTGTCCAAAATTACTACTCCTATATGTTTGAAACTTTGCACTAAGGTATTCTCGCCTATATTTGTTCCAACACCATAGGTTTCATAAGAATTTGTTTCTCCAATTGGGACTTATGATCATTTTCCCAAGGTCACCTGTTTCAGGACTGTTCAGTATAGCGAAGTTGTACGGACTTCCACGTATCACTGTATCATCTTCGACATCTGAAACTTCTAGCACAGAAATTGCCATTCGTTCCCTTTTTGGAACATCTTCCGAAATTTCATTTGGACCTTTGTAGCCCGAGATATAGCAATTTTACCTAGGTGTCCTGTTTAGGGATGAATCGTGGAAGAGGCTAGAACCCTAACTTGGAGGGATCATATCTCCTAGAATATAGTGAATATGAGGCTGAATTTTGGACATTGTGTAAATCAAAATTTTATATTTGGCCTATGAAAGTTTCAGCTCCTGATCCTTCTCCCATCCCAGGATATAGAGAATGTACCAAAACTTATCATTTTTAGTATTTAGGGTTTTTCCAGCCTGGGGTCAAACTAAGGTTTGACTTTCCTGGAGTTTCACCCTACCAAAAATCTCAAACTAGGTCTCTAAAATTTGATTTTGATGAAGAGATAAATCTATGCTGGGCTCACTAAAAAATTCCTCTTCTGTAAGAAGCCCTAATTTACCGCACCAAAAACTGAAAATGTCCGAAATCGAATTCCGCTTCGACAGAAAGATGCGCCCTTCAATGGAGAGTCAGCCTAGCATACTTTTGCTGATGGATTGTGGAGAGAGACCCAAAAAGTAAGAATCCCTAGATTCTATATCTGCACAATGTCTTCTTCTTAGGTTAGCTCTAATACCATGTTAGATTTTTATCATTCAAGCTAGCATTATATTAGGATCTTTAACTGAGAGAATAACTAGCACACCAATCAAACACAAGAGACAATAGACACAAAGATTTTTCTTGGGGAAACTATAAAGGAGAAAAATACGCAACTTCCTCAGAGATATAATCAGTACCAAAAGTAAAACCCAAAAACATAAAGATGATCTCCTGACAGCAGTAGTCTCTCTCTCTGATCCCAGCTTCTTCTCTCTCACTCATGCACCCTAGTGAGTGAGTGTGTGTGTGTTAAATAGAGAGGCTCACTCTATATTTATATTAGTTCATTCATTTAATGTCCACTTTAGCATGTCGGCCCCACTTAACAATTACTTACTAGGGTCGACATCTCTAGGAGAGTCTAATAACCCTAGTGCCCCACAACTGTGGGGACTTTGCCCTTCGATCAACAAGGAGGGTTAACCTTGACATAATTGTGGGGACTATTGCCTCGACTTACAATGGAGGGTTAAAATCAATGACTTGACATGACTTGTTTACATTATTAAATCTCTCGATATGCACATCAGGGCATGACATGACTTCAATACATTATAGACACTTCCCAGAATAAACATTAGGGTACAATACATAAGATATACAGGTGAATGATTTCCAAAGTTACAAATGCATCAACACATACCCATCCCCAGCAAGAACCAACTCAAGAACAAATAATCCCTCCATTTCCATAACGATTAGCAATAGAAAAACCTGTAATCCATCCTGCGTATTATATTTTGAATGAATTAAAAAATGTATGTGTCAATATCCCTCTATTACAAGCTATTAAGGATATACCAATTTATAGTAAAGTAATAAAGGAACTCTGCATTAAGAAACCAGGAAGGAAACAAAAAGACCTCCCCCCACTATTCATGTTATAGGTGAAATGTCTGAATCCATGAATGACCAATATAGGATCGCAAAGTATACAAACCCAGGAAGTCCAGTAGTGACTGTTATCATAAATAATATTTCCATAGAAAATACACTTATTGATTTAGGATCAGCTATTAATATGATGACCACCACAGTCTTAGAAGTTTTATAGTTGGGACAATTTCTCCGACCGACCCCCTCAATTCTGGAACTACCAGAATGCACTATGGTAAAACCTGCTGGGGTTCTGGATGGCATTGTTGTATCAGTGGCATCATGGTAATATCCTATTGATTTCATGGTAGTAGAATCAAAGGATCTTTCTAAAGGACATCCTATTATATTGGGAAGACCATGGATGGCTACCTCCAATGCCTTCATAGGATGTAGGGATGGGGAAATGACCATTTATAATGGGTTGTCCACACAAAAAATTGTTTTATACCCTAAAACACAACCTATAACTAAAACCTTGTGGTTGTTAGATTTCCCCTTTGGGGATGAAAATATCGAAGATCCTTTCTTTCCTAGATACTACTCTTGGGCACTTCAGGAGCAGACTACTCAGAGTGTATTAAACCAATTTGTCTCTTCAACAACTTGTATAGATTCTTCTCAGACTTTTGCTCAATTCGATCAATTTTTTGGAGATGAGTTTCAAGAAAATATGGCCCTCTCAACATTTGTGAAACACCATGTGTCTTTGCAATTGAATAGCACATAGGGTCCTATACCATGCCTTTTGAAGTTAGCCATGGAAAATTTTTACACATAAATGCAGGTTTAACCAAGAGTCAACTATTAGATTTTTATAATTCAAGCTAGCATTATGATATTTAGATCTTTAACAAAGAGAATAACACGCACAACAATAAAACACAAGATACAAGAGACACAAATAATTTTCCTTGGGGAAACCATAAAGGAGAAAACCCTGTGACTTCCTCAGAGATAGAATCAGCACTAAAAGTAAAACCCAAAAACATAAAGATGATCTCCCGACAGCAGTAGTCTCTCTCTCTCTGATCCCAGCAACTTCTCTCTCACTCATGCACCCCAATGACTGAGTGTGTGTGTGATAAATAAAGAGGCTCACTCTCTATTTATATTCTTTCGTTCACTTGAAACCCGCTCCAACATGTCGGCCTTACTTAACAATTACTTACTAGAGTCGACATCTCTAGGAGTGTCTAATAACCCTAGTGCCCCACAACTTGTGGGGACTTTGCCTCCTCTGACCAACAAGGAGGGTTATCCTTAACACAATGGTGGGGACTATTGCCCCAACTTACAATGACTCACCTAGGGTTGACTTCTCTAGGATAGTCTAATAACCCTAGGGCCCCACAACTGTGGGGACTTTAACCCTTGACCAATAGGAGGGTTACTCACAATGACTTGACATGACTTGTTTACATTATAGAACCTCCCGATAGGAACATCGAGGCATGACATGACTCAAATACATTATAGACACATCCTGTAATAAACATCAGGGTACAATACATAAGATATACGGATGAATACATTCCGAAGTTACAAATACATTAACACTCCCTCTTAACTAGGAAGGTATTCTCTCGACACAATTTATCATCTCAATTCTTTTTCTCTGTATCATCTAGATCATCACTGAGTTCTTGTCATATTCATATTCAATTCATCTTCATCTGGATCTAGATCATCACTCGATTTGGATCATCATCACTGGATCTGGATCATCACTAGATCTAGATCATCATCACTCGATCTGGATCATCACTGGATCTGGATCATCATCACTGAATCTAGATCATCACTCGATCTGGATCATCATCATTGAATCTAGATCATCACTCAATCTAGATCATCATCACTGGATCTGGATCATCACTAGATCTAGATCATCATCAGTGGATCTGGATCATCACTCGATCTGGATCATCATTGCTGGATCATCATCATGGGTGTTATCTCATGATTCTTCTTGTCATAGGAATTTCTATAGAGCCAGCCCTTTTTCATGTTGGTTGTAGGCCTAGCCTCCATGTAGGTCTTCTTCAGTGCTTATATCTGACACCAAGTCAAAATGGCCTGCCCATCGCTTATATCTGACCATGAGAAGAACACATCCAACACCATATCAGAACGGCCCTCAGTCCTAGACTGAGTTTTCCTGGTAACTCACCAGGAAGCTCCATTCCAAGAATGGAAACAGCCCTTATATCTGATCAAGTGGGAGCACATCCCTCAATCACATCAGAATGGCCATGCACTCACATCTGATCATGTAAGACTACATCTTACAATTGTATCAGAAAGGCCCTCAGTCCTAGATCGAGTATTCCTGGTAACTCACCAGGAAACTCCATTCCAAGAATGGCAATAGTCCTTATATCTGATCATGTAGGAACCAATCCTACAGTCATATCAAAATGGCTTAGCACTCATATCTGACATGGAAGGAACCAATCCTCTCACCATGACATAAAGGATCAGCCCTTACATCTGACCATGGAAGGAACCAATCCTCTCACCATGTCAGAATGGCTCACGGACTCATCACTTCTCCTTGGAAGGAACCTCGATCTGGAGAACACCAAGCTTCTCCCTAAAGTAATCAAACTTCACTCTGTCCAATGGCTTCATGAACACATCAGCTATCTATTCATCCGTCGCAACATACTAGAGCTTCACTGCTCCCCTCTGCACCATATCCCTGATATAGTGATACTTGATCTTGATATGCTTTGACTTGTCATGGAACACTGAGTTCTTCGAAAACTTCACACAACTCTGGTTGTCGCAATATATACAAGTAGCATCTAATTGGAGATCAAATAAATCAGACAGTAACTTCCTTAGCCATACTGCCTCACAACTAGCTAAACAAGCTGTGACATACTCTGCTTCAACTATACTCAGTGCCACACAGGACTGCTTCCTGCTAAACCAAGAGGTCACACCTGATCCCATACTGAAGCAACACTCTGAAGTGTTATTCCTATCGATGGAACTTCCTACCCAATCTGAATCAACATAAAACTCTAGGTTAATCTTTTGATTTTCCTCATACTTGAGCCCATAATCAACTGTACCCTTCAGGTACCTCAGAATATGCTTTGTAGCAATCAGGTGAACATGTCTCACTGTGTTCACAACAAAGCAAATATCTGGTCTCATATCTATCAGGTACTTCAAGAAACAAATCATCTAATGATACATCGTGGCATCAACCATCTATGATGAAGCATCACTCAATAGCTTCATGTTTGATTCCATAGGTATGGTCATGGCCTTGCAGTCCATCATCCTGAACCTCTTTAGGATCTCTACTGCATACTTCTCTTGTCCACACCTCCATGCCTAGAAAATAGTTCATCGACACATAACAGGAGCATCACTTGTCTTCCGCCTTCAACCTTGAAGTAAAGGTTGGAATCCACTTCACTCTTAGTAAAGCCTAGATTCGTCAATAATCTATCCATCCTATCATACCATGTCAAACCTCAAGATATTCTGTAGTCACTCCCTCTGAAGCAGAGCATCATACTCCCTTTGTCTTCCGTACTCTATGCATTGAAACATTATGTACTGGAGCGACAAGTAGCTTCCTATGCTACCAATATTCTATGTATCCATCTAGTCTAAAGACTTTCATCTTCAACCTTGTAGCAAAGGTTAATATCTTCATCAAGCTCATCATGTATTGGCTTCAACTCCCACTGGCTGCAAATGTCTCTTCGTAGTCTATGCCTTCTTTTCATGAGAAGTCTCGTGCTATGAATATTGCCTTGTATCCCATGATGTTTCCATCAACAGCATGATGGAACTATGAACTTCCATTCATGTATCGATACTACATCCTAGACATCATTCTTCTTGGTTACTTCTTCATGGCTAGAAGGTTCTACATCAATGATGTCACTGCATTCGTCATATTATTCTTCATTTTGAAATGTCGTCAATTGTTCTTTAGAACAAGTCTCGTCCTTCTTTGCTTGTAGGCGATTATGTACACGATCTTTCCTACAAGTCAAATGCATTAGTTGTATGGTTAGAAACATTTCAAAAGGCATATTCATAACGGCAAATTCTTATGCATAAATATATGATCATGCAACTATTTTATCCAATACAACGTTCATCCATATCTCATTGAAACTTTCTAGATGCCTTCCATCTCCACCAGGACAATATTGAGATTGTGCACTAATCCAATATGTTAGCAAATAGGTTTCATTTTAGATAAGTAGCAATGGAGAGTTGTATAGCACCATGAGATACTTACCCATCACATGCATATTAGTAGTATACTGTCATTAATGCAAGCATTCTATCATGGATAATACATCAACTAAATATAAACAAATGTATAACAAAACAATATCATGAAATGACAATTGAATACTTATCTTTATTTGTTTCATGGGTAGACTCCTTCTTGAGCCTTCAGCTTCATCATCTTCTTCATTCATAATAGCATCATTTCTTATCCAAATTATAAGATGGATAAGAGGTTATTCAAGAGTTGAGATCTTCATATTCCTCATTGGTTGAGGGATCTTCTTTGGATGGTGAGAGCTTGATCTTCAGTTGCTCCCATATTCTCTTCTCTTATTATGAGTCAAGATTCTTCTTCTTCTCAGAGTCTGCTGAAAGTAATCACTTCCTTCTAGCACACATTCCTCGCATGAATGAATCCCATGATCCTGGGAGACCATTCAAGGTGGCTATCACCACTTCTAAATTCTCCACTTCTTCTTCTACTACTACAAGTTGTTCTTTGATTTGAGAGACCCTCGTAAAGTATGACTGTATGGTCTCTGCATTATGGATCTTCACATTCTTCAACTGGTTTCTTAAGGTCATATTTTGATTTATGTTCTTACCTTCAAATAGTTTGGTCAAGGAATCAAACATCTCTTTTGGTGTCTTTAGGGAAGACACTTGTGGTACAAGTTGATCCGTGACTGAATCAGCAATGATCTTCTTGGCCTTGACCAAGTTCTTCTGGTGTTAGGATTTTAGCTTCATCTCTCTCTAGAACTCGAACCTCTCTACTTGTGTAGGTGTCCAATTCATTTTATTTAGAGAGATCATATACTTCCATGATTGTAAGTTTTCAACTTCACCAAGCTTATCATCAAGCTGATGTGATATATCAACTTGAAATGAGAACCTCAAATGAAAATAGCAAAATATTAGATCTTACTGATTTGAGGTGTCCATCTTGGTTCCATAGCTGGCTGATCTAGGGTTTGTCAGAAAAAACCTTAATTTTCAAAACTTGGAATCTTTCAGATATTATTGGATATAAATATAGATCTCTTCAAGTTGAGCTGTCCAATGCATTCCTTTTCTGAAAACAGTGGAGGGAAGCTCCTGGAACAAGAAGCCCTAGTTTACCAATTTCTTCTGTAGAAATGCCTGATATTGTTTTTTCACTATATCTTAAATTAATACTCTGATGTGTCTAAAACTTTGCACTGAGGTATCCTCACATGTTCCTATTTTAACACCATAGGTTTCATCAGAATTTGTTTCACCAATTGGGACTTATGATCATTTTCCCAAGGTGACTTGTTACAGGACTTCTCAGAATAGCGAAGTTGTATGCAATGCCACGTGTCACTGTTTCATCTTCTGGGTCTAAAAATTGGACCACAGAAATTAAAGTCTGTGCCCTTTTGGGCACATCTTCATAAATTTCATTTGGATCTTTGTATCCCAAGTTATAGCAATTCTCCCCAGCTGTCCTCTTTAGGGATGAATTCTGGAAGAAGCTAGAACCCTAACGTGGAGGGATCATATCTCCTAGAATATAATGAATATGAGGTTGAATTTTGGAAACAGTGTAAATCAGAATTTTTTTGTTTTCCTATGTAATTTTCAGCTCCTGATCCTTTTCCAAGCGCAATATATAGAGAATGTACCAAAACTTATCAGTTTTAGTATTTTAGGGTTTTTCCAGCTCAGGGTCAAACTAAGGTTTGACTTTCCCAAAGTTTCAACCAACCAAAAATATTGATGCAAGTCTCTAAATTTCGATTTTGATGAGGAGAGAAATCCTATGCTGGGCTCACTCAAAAAATTCCTCTTCTTCAAGAAGCCCTAATTTCCTGCACCAAAAGTGAAAATGCTCATAATCAAATTCCGCTTCGACAGAAAGATGCGCCCTTTAATGGAGAGTCAACCTAGCATCATTTTGCTGATGGATTGTGGAGAGAGACCCAAAAATTAAGAATCCCTAGCTTCTGCAGCTGCACAATGTCTTCTTCTCAGGTTAGCTCTTATACCATGTTAGATTTTTATCATTCAAGCTAGAATTATGATCTTAGGATCTTTAACTGAGAGAATAACATGCACATCAATAAAACACAAGAGAAAAGAGACACAAAGAATTTTCCTCAGGGAAACCATAAAGGAGAAAACCATGGAACTTCCTCAGAGATAGAATCAGCACCAAAATTAAAACCTGAAAACATAAAGATGATCTCCCGACAACAGTAGTCTCTCTCTCTGATCCCAACAACTTCTCTCTCACTCATGTGCCCCAATGAGTGAGTGTGTGTGTGATAAATAGAGAGGCTCACTCTTTATTTATATTCTTTCGTTCACTTGAAACCCACTCCAACATGTCGGCCTTACTTAACAATTACTTACTAGAGCTGACATCTCTAGGAGTGTCTAATAAACCTAGTGCCCCACAACTTGTGGGGACTTTTCTTCCTTCAACCAATAAGGAGGGTTATCCTTAACACAATGGTGGGGACTATTTCCCTAACTTACAATGACTCACCTAGGGTCAACTTCTCTAGGATAGTCTAATAACCCTAGGGCCCCACAACTGCGGGGACTTTAACCCTTGACCAATAGGAGGGTTACTCACAATGACTTGACATGACTTGTTTACATTATAGAACCTCCCGATAGGAACATCAAGGCATGACATGACTCAAATACATTACAGACACATCCCGGAATAAACATCGGGGTACAATACATAAGATATACGGATGAATACATTCCGAAGGTACAAATACATTAACATCAACAAGAACAATTGCTTAAAGTCCTTAAAATTCAATCCCGAGCATTTGCATGGAAATACACTGACATGAAGGGTATACAACTTGACACTTATATTCACCATATTTACATGGATGCCAATGTATCCCCTATGAGGAAAACTCAGAGGAGGATGAACCCTACTTTTAAGGACATAATTAAAGAAGAGTTACAAAAAATTCTCAATGCTGGTTTCATTTACCCAATTTCAGATAGTAAATGGGTATCTCCTCTAGTGGTAGTCCCAAAGAAATTCATAGGGAAATGGTGTATCTGTGTTGACTTCAAAGAACTGAATAAAACCATGCTTAAGGACTACTTTCCTTTTCCCTGCATTGACCAAGTGCTACATACCTTGTCCTACAAACAATATTTTTCTTTTTTCGATGGATATAGTGGATACAATCAGATTTTGATAGCACCTGAGGATTAGGATAAGACCACTTTTACATGTCCTTGGGGGACATATGCCTATATATTTTTTCCATTTGTCTTATGTAATGCATCTGCCACTTTTTAGCGTGCAGTTTTAGGAATTTTTGTTGATCTTATACATGATTGTGTAGAGGTGTATATGGATGATTTTACAGCCTATGGTAATACCTGTCAAGAATCCCTCGATAATATTGAAAAAGTATTGATCTGATGCCAAGAAACAAATCTATCCCTAAGTCATGAAAATTGTAAAATGTTATTAACAGAAGGCATAGTTTTGGGGAATCATGTTTCCTCATAAGGGATCAAGGTAGACCCTGCTAAGATAGAAGTAATTGTTGGTATTCCCTCTCCAAAAACTCAAAAGGAAGTAAGAATATTTCTTGGTCATGCAAGTTACTACCGTCATTTTATTGAAAATTTCACTAAAATAGTTGCACCACTGTTTAAACTGCTTATAAAGGATATAGAGTTCCACTGGACTGAATCGTGTCAAACCGCATTTGAGGTATTAAAATCTAAGCTAGTAATGGCACCGATACTTAAGGGTCCTAATTGGTCCATTCACTTTCATATATCCACTAATGCTTCAGACATGGCCATAGGAGGATTTCCTGGTCAAAAAGAGGGCCAAGCATCTTATGCCATATATTTTATTCACAAAAATCTAACACCTTCTGAACTAAATTATGCTGTTACTGAGAAGGAGTTTCTAGAAGTAGTCTACTCTATTAATAAGTTTTATCATTATATCACAAAATATGAATTCTTTGTGCATACGGACCATTCTGCCATCAAATTTTTGATGAATAAACCAATTACCAATGGTAGAGTGACCCGATGGCTTCTTCTATTACAAGAATTTAATATCACCGTTGTCGATCGACCTGGTAGATAAAATTTGGTAGCATATTTCCTCTCTCGCATTCAACATGATGATGGTGCTAAACCAGTTGATGATACTTTCCCCGACGAACATATATTTGTTGTGTATGTTCAAACCCCTTGGTTTGTGGACATTGCTAATTATTTTGCAACGGGGAAGTTACCAAACCACTTGTTTGCTTATGAGAAATGTCAAATTTCCATCCAGAGTTCTAGTTACTCTTGGGTTGATAATGACCTCTTCCATACAGGCCCATATATTATTATTAGATGATGTGTACAGGAGGATGAGATGACATAAATCCTCTATGCATGCCATGATAGGCCATGTTGAGGACACTTTTCTGATAAGCTGACAGCATACAAAGTATTGCATTCTAATTATTACTGGCCAAGCATTTTTAAGTATGCTTCCAGATATGTTAGAGGATGTGATATTTTCCAAAGAATGGGTATACCTACGTCATCGGATGAGATGCCTTTATAGCCTCATTTCATGATTGAGCCTTTTGAGAAGTCGGCCCTTGATTTTGTAGGACCAATCTCTCCCATGTCCCGTAAGAAGAAATACATCCTAGTTTGCACAGATTATGTCACCAAATGGGTAGAAGCTAAAGCTTTGTTTCAAGATACAGAGAAATCTATGGTAGAATTTATATATGAAGATATATTCACTCGATTTGGTGTGCGTAGATAAATCGTCACTGACCAATGTTCTCAATTCATCTCTAAATTAATGAAAGAGCTTACTACGAAATATAGTATACGACATTGCAAATCCTCACCTTACCATCTACAAGGAAATGGCCAGGTAGAATCAACCAATAAGTTATTGGAAGCTATCTTAACCAAAACTATTCAGCTACATCATAAAGATTGGGCAGATAAACTCCCAGAGGCTTTGTGGGCCTATAGAATAACTTGGAGAAATACTACTGGACCTACACCCTATGAGTTAGTATATGGGAAACAAGTCCTTTTACCTATTGAATTTCAATTTAATACTTTTCATATGGTTTTGCAATTAGGTATGGATTTATAAGAGGCACAGAAACAACGAATCTTACAGATTAATGAATTAGATGAGATTAGGCAAGATGCACTCCAAAAGACAATGTTAATACAAAATCAACGAAAGAAACAACATGATAAAATTATTAAGAAAAATCATTTTAATACTAGAGATTGGGCATTGCTATTTAACTCAAGGTATAAAAATTTCAAAGAAGAATTAACTACCCGTTGGATGGGCCCATACGAGGTTGTTACAACCTTCGATAATGGGTCAGTAGAGATTAAGAAAATTGATTATTTACAAAATTCCTTTGTCGTAAATGGATACAGACTTAGACTTTACCATCAACGAATCTCTAGACAAGATTTCGTGAAGAACGTCTTACAACAAAAGGAGATGGAGCTGGTTGAAGAGGAAGTCATTCCTCCTCCCCCTGATTCTTAAACTATTTTGTGTTGTTTTTATGTACATATGTAAATATATCTTTATTTATTTAATAAATAAAATTCATTATTGATAAGCTGACTACATTTATGCAGGGAATTTGGTTGTATAATCAGCTTACGGAATTTTGTCAAATAAAACAAGAACGCTCTTTTCCTTTATCTAAATTATTGATAAAATTTATATGAATTTTTATTGATTCATATGTTTTTGTTGCAAATAGAATTTGAATCATATAACAAGTGGCTTTGTAGTTTGATTATAAGAGCCTGGTTTCTTTAACCAGCCCATGAAATGTTTCCTAAAAAGGGAAGTGCTCTAAGAACTTATAATTTAGCCTATTTTTTTTAAAATAGAGAGTTATAATGAAATTCCAATATTCTGTATATTGTTTCTACCCACTTGCTTTGATGATTCCTTATGATTTTATGGTGATTGATTCAAATATGTATATTTCAGACGTATCATTAAAACAATTGCTTAAGACCTATTTTAATCATGATATGATTCAAAGTTCTATTTTACACCTAAGGACTACTTGTTCATCCTATGCTCATTATCAAAACTTGTCTCTTAAGGATTTTTTAGAGAATTCACGAATAAGTGGATTTCGTACTTGTGGGGAACATTACTTCTTTCTATGAAGAAGATAGACTGGGTAGTCCAAGAACAACTTTAAGTTATTATCTTATGACATGATTTATAATTTAGGCCATTATAAACTTTTCTTTACTTATAAGATTTGCATTCATAAATCTGAATTATGTGTTTAGCAAGCTTAGCTCACTCTAAGTACCAACTGACTTCCACATGTTAAAAAAAACTTGTATGCCAAGAAAACCCATCAGAGTACTAAATAGGCTTGCTGGCAGCGGATCCATGCTAAGTAATATATTTAAACAAGGAAGCCTGGTAAGTGCATGTAAACCCGTTGGGGTACTGAATAGGCTCGCTGGCAGCAAGGCTATGCTTGCAAGGTGCCAAGATAAACCCGTCGGGGTACTGAACAGGCCTGCTGGCAGCGGGGAAATATCGGGTAAAAGAGGTATGGTTAAGCATTACTATGCACATGGTTCATATAAGAAAAATATTAAATAAGCAAAGCAAAAAAAAGGAACAATACATGTTTAGGCCAATTCTTCGTCATGTCATTTGAGAATGGTTGTAAGTTGGACTTGGGACTCTATCATCTACTTAAATAATATTTAGGATATAATTATTCTAGAAATGGGACTCATGTCCATAGAAATCTCACGAACTCGAGAGTGAACTTAAAATATTCTTTAGAAGACAAGATATCCTTATAATGAGGCATGGATGAGTAGTTACTCCCATGGAATTTTTCACATCAATTATACTATTGGTATTTGTATAATATTCTTAAGCACTATTATTTTTGATGAAAATATATATCTGAATCATCCTCATCTATTAGTTAGTATTTCTTTTTCTTACTAATAATAACGGCATTTTTAGAACTATTTGTTATCTTATTTGGAACTCACTCAAATTTTCTTTGATGCCTTGAGGACATGCCATATCTTTGGTTTCGGGGAAGCTTAGAAAGTTTCTAAATGACTGTTTTTATTTTCTGAATGTTTATAGAAAATTTTGTTTATTTCTGACAAAAGTATAGATTTTTTTAGATGTTTTTCAGGATAACGCAATTAATGGAAGACTGTTTTAATCCGTGAGGAACAATGCAATAAAGGTTTGCTAAAGATGATTTATATTATGTTCTCACAGCTAAGAAATTTTGCTGCATAATTAGTTGCAGTCAGACCCAGTAAGGCGTATTTTTGAAAAAAAGGTCTCTTTGAAGGGTCAAAAAAAGATTTGAATGAATTTATGAATGGAAGGTCAAATGACGGTCGAATGAAAATTATACCATTATAATGGGATGCTGTCAAAATGTCAAATCCTTTTGGTTTTATGAGCAAAGAGTTTAATTGGCTGCATCATATTCATAATTATTGAGCTTTATTCACATGTTATATGTGTATTATGATTTTATTAGGAATAATTTCGACTTATAATTTTGATTACGATTTTGACATAATGTGATCTTGTGTAAACTCTATACGAGTGTGAGATGATTGTATTTACTCATTTGGCATCTATTTTGTCACCTTTTTGACATATTTCTTGTCATACATCCTATCATTCAGCCCCAGGTATGAACGCATTTGGAATTTATGCAAATTATGGTTTATTCTTATTATTTCATGATTTTACTAATCAATTCGATGATATTTGGAAATATGTTTGATATATGAAATTGTTTTGCAGGTCATAGTCTTTACACAAGCCAATATTAGACACACACCCACGCTAGATATGCGTAGATCGCATCCAACTCACCATTCAGCCTATCTATCAAACCACACACTGTTTGTTGGAATATTCCCAAACGTTAAAGCATAGAACAATTTTTAGCTGCTCTGTTGTCCATGCGTCTAGATGTTTGGATGATCTTCGCTCTAGAAGGCTCGCTATCTTACCTTCTATGTTCGACACCACGACTCATGCCCATGTCAACAAGAAACTATATGCCATGGCCCACGTGAGTAGAACCATCGCGCGAAAGAGCAAGAGGATGGTTGTGCGTTGTTCTATGGTAGTTTGTTTGTAATAATGGTTGACTATTTTAGGATTGGTCGAACACTAAAAGGGTCAAACTGCTCATCGTTGTAAACGTTATATATAGCTGCCTCCAAATGAGAGCATAGTTAGATAGTTTTTAATATGTCATACATTAGAAGGAAAGTTCTGTAAAAACTTTGTTCTTCATATTAATATAAGTTCTATTTTCATTTTGTATCAATGTTCTTGTTCCTGTGAGTGATTGATTAGCATGCCACCTTGATTGATGAGAGGGCTCGTCAATGACTAGTGGTTTCCATTTCTGTGTGTGTTCTTGTTATCTTCTTTCTCGTAGATAAGTAGTTTCTATTTCTGTTTTATTTATGCAAATTTGTTTCTTATTAGTTTACATTGTTCATTTCTTTATTTTGTGTAGCATATATTCCATTATGAGTAATGTTGTGTTGTTAGTATAATTTATATTTTTTGCATTAAAGTAACCAGTCACGCGCATAGTTTATTTCTAATTTCTTTTCCACTTTTTCTTCCAGCTTGTAGTTTAGTTTTATATTGATATTTACATAGAGTTGAATTGTTTTCATATCTCAGATTTAGTTTATAGTAGGTTTAGTTCTTTTAATTCTATTTTTTTTGTATGTTTACTTTGGTTATGCCTTACTTATTTCATAATGCAATAGACAATAGTTTCTTTATAATCATGAATTAGCATAAGTTAGTCCATTGTTATTTCAGTTACTAAATAGGATCAATTACTGTCCTTTATGCATCTTATTCTCATGTGCACGAAATCAGCTGATATTTGGATCATCTAGGACATTTATTTCTTAATTTCCATTGTTTTCCTCATACTGACTGTCATTCAGACCATTTGTTCAGTCCGTCATTCATTCCTTCGTCTAGTCTTTAATATTTTCCATTATGTCTTAAACCTGTTTAAAGTTTTGTTTCTTTGGCTTTTGAATTATGTTCTGTTTGTAATTAGACAATGGTTGTATCTATAATTAGGACCTTAGCCTAGATCATTTAAAGTATCTATTAAATTCCATTTCTCTCTTTCACTTTCTTTTTACCTTAGTATGTGTTGAATTGTGTTTTGTTTTGTCTCTTTTGTTTCTGATTCTTGTTCATTCAATACTGCTGTAACATTTGGTAACTATATCTCTAGCTTAGTCTAATTTATCTTTGTGTATAGTGAATCTAGGATTAAACATGTGAATTTCTAAAAGAAAAACAAACTAGTACTTTGTAAATTGATCATAGCATAGGACCTGTTTTCTTTACTGTGTGGTTACTAAAAAAGAATTGTAGAATAGGATCTAGAGAAGCTTCCTTTTATTAAGTTTTCTTTATTAAGTTTTCTACTTGTTTATAAGTTATATTTCCCTTACATTTGTTTCATATAAGAATTGTTATTTATAAAAGTAATCCTTAAAAAGAATATTGTTTCTTATTTTGATAGATGAGTTGTTCATAACATCTTTCTTAGTCAAGAGTCGTTTTCTTATGGAATAAACTACAATGTTTACCATCACCTATAATTGGAAATTACTTAGTCTGCATATATTTGTGGAAGTTAAGTTAGATCTAATCCCATTCAGTTTCTTTACTTCTTTCGAAATCGATTTTGATACACCTCCTTGTCCAGTGCCAATAAACATGAATGCATATCCTCATAACAATAAAGGAGAATGGAACTAGATAAATTGGTTCAATCATTGTGTATTTGTCAAGCCACTTGTATAGTTTAGTTATTGGGTTTCTTAGATTAATTAAATAATATTAATATTTTATTGCATAACATAATCTTTCGTAAGAGTTCTAAATCTATTCCAAACCTTTCTAATTCACAAATTAAGGAGCAGAATAGTTAGTACACTGTAAAGAAGTAGTTTACTTTCTTAGAATAGTGTTATTTATAAAATACATAGTTTATGGTTGATAGAGTAGAGTAGTATAGCTTGATACTTCTCTAATATAGTACATGTGTCCCAGCCTAATTACCTTAATAGTTGAATTTCCAGAGTTTGACTCAGTTTTTCATTTTGAAAGATCTTTCGATCTTTTCTTTGTTAAAATATTGCCACGACACCGTAGGAACCTTTCTACCTTCGCATATATTTTGTATCAACTCTAAGATTACAAACCTCGGTCTATAATTAAATATTTGGTGAGTTAATTAAGACATTATAACACCCAACAAATGGCATTGTACGGAGAAGTTGGGGCAATATACAGAAGCATGAAAGCTCATGATAAGGTCGGTCAATTGGGAATGGGAGCTAAGAAGAAACCTCAAGAGACTACGCAGGCATACACAGATACCATGAAAAATTTAAATGAAAGAAGCATAGTGCAAAATTGAATGCTTCAATTTCCATCTGATCGTCGGTTTTCTTTGCTGCCAGAAATACCTCATAAACCAATGTTTTTCTTCCTTTTGGATACAGTGTTTATAATTATGAATATATGGATATCCAGAGATGTTTAAAACTCTTGCAGAAGAAAAACAATTAATGGTTCAAATCAGTACCCAATATCATCCAATGGCATGCATTCATTCTGCATCATCAACTTTTATGAACAAACAAAATTTTTAGATCTACGAATTTGGTAGGCCCAGCCAAGTTGAATGTCTAATATTTGAGTCGGTTTTTGATCCATGGTCCTAATAAATTTTACAATGTGAACTAGCGAGGAGAAATTTAGTTTCAAAATCGGTGAAATCGGGTAGGGGCCCATGTTTTGATGGTTCATATTAAAGCTAGATTTAAATCTAAAGTCAATGATATTTTCACAGATTGAATGTGTTGTCTCGTTAAAATTTCAAAAACTCAACGAAATTTCACATAGCCGGTAGCTTGAAACACGTGTTGAATTTAAAAATCAGATTGATGATTATAAAAAATTTCACTTGGTGAAAGTGTCATATGTTTAACAATGGAAGAACTAAGCAGAATTTTGGAATTTGTTGTTGTTTCTTCTCATGAACGAGTTTTCATCCTGCAAACACTAAAAGACTTCATCTTTGCCATTTTGAAAATGGGAATAAGAATTGATGAAGATTATATTTGATTCACGATTTGAATCTACTTTGCATGGATGTTGTGAGGAGTTCCCGAATTTTTTTTAACAAAGGAGATAGAGATACTTCAACCATTTCTTAGCCACTTTCAAAGATACTCTACATCATTCTAGGATAATCTTCAGGGGAAATGTATGATCCTATGGTTGATGTGAGGTCACATGCTTTTGAAAAAATTCCTATTGAATGTGGACATGATATTATGCAACAAGATACATTACGTCTCCAGCTCAAAAGTTATTAATGGTTCATAATAGAATAAAAAAAAATTCTTTCAATATGGCTTATTTGGCTTGACTACCTCGTAACCAGCATAGCTTATGAAAATTACAGAGAGCATTGTTGAATCCATTGTCGAATCCACTGCTGGGAATCATATTGATATAGTCCTTAGGTACAAAATAGTTATCAATTATGATATGAAATATTTTCTTTGGAATGTTTTGAGCTTGTATCTGGAGGTTTTGTCCTTAATATGAAAAACTCAATATCATATTTCAGTTGAAGCAGCTGAGCAAAATTTTATGAAAATGACTGTTTGAGTCATTTAATTCAAACACATGTTTCCGCTAAACCAAGATGAATTTTGAGAAACTGAGAGAGGTTTTTCTTCAGAACAAGCTCATATAAAAAAATTTCCCTCAATTTTTACATAGGTATCATAGTTTTGGTTAATTAAAAGAATCTTTATAGGGAAAATTTTTATATTTCCAAATTCATGTATGTGTCGTCAGATTCAAATGTTGATTTCGAGGATCTGGAGAGGAATATAGAAAAATGGAGACATGGGTTTTGTTAGGGACAGATGTATTTACGAAAACCTCTCTCATAATTTACACATATATCACTATTTGAGATATGAAAGTGGGGATTTGAAGCCTCTTTTTCAGTAATTTGCTTCCTGAAAGGAAGGAAATCAGTTCTAACTGTTTCTATTTTGAGAATGTAGTTGGATTTCAAATTTAAGACTAGGTAGAGTTAGTTTTGATATATATTTAGATGTATTTGATATATTTAGGGTTGGAGTTTCAATATTAGAGAGTCTCTTTCATTGTAATAGGTTTCAATTTTGTGAAAATGAATAAAATTGCAGAGGTGGAATGTTAAAGGTTTTCTATGGCAGATATTCTTGTGCCATCGCTTTCTTCAGTAAGTGATATTCTTGTGTGAATTTTTTTCTAGTTTCCCCACTCCATTTTGTATTTTCTTTCATGTTTGAATATCAGCTTATGGGATAGAATTCATCTTGCATGCTCTAGGTTCATTGTTCAAGCATTTTTTAAACAATTTCTGCTAAAGTTTTTACAGAACTCACCCTAGTTAGGTGGTTTGTTTAGATGGATTGTCTTCTTTTTCTTCTAATAAAATCGAAAATGCCTCAAGTCTGAGGAAATGTTGTCTACCCTTACTTTGTCTGTGATCCTTTCAAACCCCTACCTCCTGCAACTCAACTCATGTCTAATTTTTTACTCCATTTCCCAATGGCCTCTTTCAATGTTTTTTTTCCCAAATCCTTACAAACAAAATTTCTCCTACTGGAAACCTGACCTTCTAAATGTCATTGATTGAATACCTTAAATGAGAAAGCTTGTAAATAGTGAGAGATTCCTCTCTAACTGTATAAGGTCAGGATACAGTCTAAAGTGGTTATGTGGTTACTTCGGGATCTACCTTTCATAGCATTGGTACATTTTTAGTGCTAAGAAATGGGTTAATTTTTATAGATGGTAAATATCCTTGTATTCTCTTTTAGACTTAGGATAAAATTTTCATGTTTTAATTATATTTATTATGAATATAATTAATTTTGTAATTAAATAGATGTTCAAGGTGGGATCATGGGCCTTGTGGACCCAATGGGTTGTCACACTATTTGGAAAGTGGGGGTGAATAAAGAAAGATCTGTAAATCCAGGAAAAATATAGAAGGCAGCATTAAAAGTAGTCAACTAGAAAAGTAGTGCACAAAGCAGGCAAGTGCAAAAAATATGTTAGAAATGAAAAGAAGACAACTTTAGGAAAGCAAGGAAGGTGCAGTTTCCAAAATAGAGAAAGGCATGTCAGTCTAAAAAGCGGGAAATAAGGAGGGCATGGTTGTTAAAGGAATAAAATATAGTTATTGGAAAAACATGAAAGTCAGGTAAAGGAAAGAAGGAAACTTCCTCTTTAAACAATGAGGGTGCATTCGATGAGTAAAGCAGGCTACATGAAGAGGGAATTTGACCAAGGAGACATGTTTCCTATAAATAAATGATATCGCACCCCTTTTACATATTTTGGAATTAATTTTTTGAATGAGAAACCTTAGATATTGTCTAGCATTTGGAGATGTTCCCATAGCCAATTGTGGGATATGTGCCCATAGCCAACTATGGGATATGTGCCCCATAGAACTTGTTTCAGTATTCTTATATGCTTCATGTGAAGCCTCTGAATCCATTGAATTCTTATTTGTATTTTATTAATAACATTCCATCCCAATTCAATACTCCATTCCAGTGATTGAGACTCTTCCATTTGAGTCTAAGTGAAAATTCTAGACCCTTCTCTTATCTCTAGCTATTCTGAGCTTAATGAAGTTATGTATGAGTTTTCTGATGATGTATTTCAGACCTAAAATGTTAGATATCATGTAATAATATATTTTTAAGTTCATTCTATAATTTTATAAATAATAGATTGCTTTCCATTTGGTTTCTTTGCATGTAGCCTAGATTTGAATGGATCTTCACTAGTTTTAAGTGATGCAGTAGATGATAGACTTATTGATAATGGATTTCCAATATGTAATTTTTTGGTGGTTATAGACATGTCAATTAACTCTTTCCAGGATTTATTTTGAATATTTATGAACCTTATATAGTATTTGGAAAGCCCGAGCTTGTAACTATTTGTGTAGTCCCTGTAGCTAGTTTTGCTTGTATGTTCTCCAAATCATGTAAAAACCTTCCTAAACCTACAGTTTCGACCTGAAACTGATAAATAATATTAATTGGGAGTTTTTCAATCTTCTGTGAGTTGAATTGCATCACTACTGATTTCCAGGAAGTGTAAGCAAATGTTTTAGTTTACATATGGTGGGAATCCCAAGAGCCTTGGAGTATACTTCAGCGCCATTGATGCTTGAAACATAAATGGACCCAACACATTTTTCAGCTTTCACAACCCTCTTCCTTTTCTTGCTTTGAACCTACCTATTTGATTCTGACATTGTTGACTAGTACAAATCCCTTGCATTCCATTGTTTGTTTTGAATTATTTTTGAGAGAAGTGAATTAATAATCAATATGATATGATTGGTTCTGATCTAAGTTCAGGGTCTCATATCTACAATTAATTAGTTGTACCAATTTTAGGGTGGTTTGGGTTAAGTCTTAAGTGCATGTTTCAAAATTCATTATTTCTTCCCTTGTGGAATTGCGAAGTGTGTCTGATTCCCAGAAAGGTACATTACATGGGTAGGCTCCTCCATAAGGAGGAGGAGGAGGTGTAGTACCACCACCCTCATCGGTTGAATATTAAGAGATATCAGCAAGACTGCACCTATTTAGTAGGATGGATGCAATGAAAATATGGCACGTCAATAAATTCATATCATGTGGGAGGGTCCTCCATATCTCTAATAGGTCTAGGTCCTGTAATATCTGGTTGACCTAAACAAGGCACACTCTGTGTCGTACCAAGAGTCTAATTAATTGATCTATCACCTCCTGGAAGAATATAATATATGGAATGTGTCATATGCTAGGTATCTGTAACCCAGGAACCCCCTCAAACTCAACCATTTCCTCATGTTTTTGGGAAGGCACCTCCCAACCATAAGTGCCAATATCTGCAAAATAGTATGTAACAATAATTAGATCATTTAATTAAACAGTTTAAATAAAATGTTATAATATATTTTATATGTAATAAATTAGGAAATAAAATGCTACTAGATTAATCAAAATAAAACACTAATATTACCTCTTTCATTTGATGGATCATCCTAGGTAAATAGAATGTTAGGACATCCTCACCAATCCATCTCTACGTATGGGTATGACACATGATCCATGGTGTGATCATCCTCACTAGCAAGCAACTCCAATGTATCTATAATAAACCTACCTAGGAACTTTACTTGGCCCCTTTTAGGAAACATATTCCCCCATATGTGCATCCACGTCTTGGTCATCAGCCTAGGAGGGTGGTGGTCGAATGATAAGAGAGTGACTAGAAACCTCTCAAAAAATAAACAAAACAAATCATAAGCAAATGGGAATCACTTCTTGTGATCAAACATGCCACAACAACTATCCAGAGAAAAAAACTATCACAAAAAATGGCAGACCACCTAATGCATTGAGCACTGCACTAAAGAATCAACATATCCCATTAGTAGTGTAGTGCACCACTGTTGTGACCAAAATCAAGAGATACCTAACCTCCTATACACCAAAAGAAACTAAGCAAAACTAGCCACCAATTACCTGGAATTCATTAGGGGTAGTGGCATCCTCACTAACATATCTCTAACATACACTAGTTGAGTGGCTACCAGAATTCCAAGTGGGACATTGGGGAAATAGGGAAATACACCCCTCTTCTAAATAGCTTGGTAATGAAATAAATTTACTCCTATGTGGGATATAACCACATATTAATACCCACCTTGAATGTATGTTGGAATTGATACCAACAACGGAACAACAACCTTAGAAGTCATGAGTTCCCCCTCAATGATGTATCATTATATTAAAACTTGAGGATTCCAACAATCCATAAGAAGAATGCATCTATGGTGTAATAGGGTGAGGGAGAAAATACCTCTCCCTCTTCCGAGCCTCCCACTCTCATAGAACATTATACAAGTAGAGGAGTTGTTGCTAGTCCTATTGATTCTCTCGTCACTCATGTCTCTGATTCACATATAAGTTTCATTAGAAACATAAACACATACACATATAAACATACATAAAACATTATTAAAGTACATATTTTATCAAAACTAGAATATAATTTTTTTCTCGAAACAAATCTTAAGAATAATCGGTGTGCCTTTAAAAAGTAACAGACTCACTGTTGGTGCTTTTGAAACGTATTCATACCACTACCGGTGCTTTGAGAATAGACGCACACTACTTGCGATGCTCTAACATAAGTGTGTCGCTATTGGTACTCTAACATTAATATATATATTTTGTATTTTTATAGTTTCGATGTGTTGTGTATAACCATATTCACCACCATGATGAGTTAGGATATATAGGGAACTGATATATTCGAACACTAAATTTGTTATTTTGAAGGTGCCTTGAATATATAGAGACGAATTGATCTCAGTGTGCTAGTATATATACAGAGCATCAACAATATTGAAAAAAAAAAATTGTTCACTATACGGTGCTCTTTATATATACCGATGCATCATCTCTGTTGTGTCCATATATTTAAAGAACGCCTCTTTGTTCAAAGAAATAGTTTTATGGTTTCAATGGCAGTGTGTTTAGTTCAGCAAAACCCAACATGGACCTAAAGTTTGTGTTCTATATACAGAGATATTTCTATATATGCAAGTGCACCGGTGCTGGTGCGTCTATATATTTAGAGAGCACCACTTTTTTTTTAAATGTTTTATTGCTTCAAGGCAGTTTTTAGTTTACTAAAATGCATCGTGGGCCTTAAATTTTTTGTTTACTAAACAACGCTCTTTGTATATCATGACACACCATTAACATTGTTTCAATATATTTAGAGTACTGCTTTGTTTAAAAAAATATTTTATGGTTGCAATGGAGGTGCATTTTTTTTACTCCAATTGATCGTGCACTTAATTTTTGTGTGCCGGTTTTAAAAATATGGTTTATGATTGCGAGGTGGTGTTTTATGGAACTAAAACACACCATGACTCTAATTTTTTTTGTTAACTAAATGGTTCTCTTTATATATACCGACACACCGTTAGCGGTGCATCAATATATTTACAAAGCACCATGTGTTTTATAAAATTGATTTTGTGGCTACAATGTCAGTGTGTTATGTTTTCTATAATGCACCAGCTGGAATGAATGTAGTTGTTGATGATAATAATAATGATAATAATATAACACCAACCATGATGCATGAATATTATAATTTGATCGTTGTTACTGGTGTGCTTTGTGTTTACACACATGACACCAATAATAATGATGCAAGGTGAACTTATGGAATGAATGTAGTTGCTGATGATAATAATAATGATAATAATATAACACCAACCATGATGCATGAATGTTATAATTTGATCGTTGTTACTGGTGTGCTTTGTGTTTACACACACGACACCAATAATAATGATGCAAGGTGAACCTACAACATGAACTACGTATATTTATTTTTGAAATGAAAAATTAAAGTTAAATTTTAAGTTTTAATCTACTAAAAAGATAAATAAGAAGATAATAAATACAATACCTGGAATCTTTCCTTAACGGGAGGCATGCTTGCAACATACATAGCAAATGACATTTTCTACATGTTTGGAAAAAATCCAACTCCACCAACAAACCGTGGGAGAAATCTAAGAACTAAGGATCACTGTGTGCAATGAGAGTCAACGAGAAAGTATGGGCCTTATGTGTAGGTAGGCCTAGGCATATTGCAGCACTGCTAAATGGTTCAAATGACTTATTGGGTGTCATAATTTTTTATATTTTACCATGTTCTAGTGTGCGAGTTAGTGATGCATCAGTGTGCATTGTATATGAGGTACACCAATGTGATTCTCGTTATGGAGAGAACCATTAGCTATATCTATTTTACAAAATGAAAAGAGATAATGTTTTTTACTATAATCTGTTGTGTTATATTCCATAACGCATGGGTGCGTCTTAGAATTTATAACACACTAGGAGCCCTATTGAAAAAAACTTATAAAAAAAAACTAGTTGAGGGTGAGAATTTTTTGACATAAAGTAGTGCATTGTATTGTTAAACACACCTATGTGTTCATGTCATTCCCACTCACGGAACAATTTTGATAGGAAAATAAAATAAACATATATTTACAAATTGCATCGAGTTATTTTGACATCAGTGCTTTCTTTCATTAAGCGTACCAGTGCATCATTGATGTTAGTGCACTATAGCTACTAGGTAGATCGGGACAACCAATTTTTTTTCCGTTTAAAAATATTAAAAAAAAATATTTCTTTTAAACAGTGTGTTTTACTTTGTCACAAAGCGTTGCATCTTTTTCCTTAACACTCACTCTCATTTTTTGTCTATATATATATATATATATATTAAATGACATCGATCTATTTTTACTTTGGTGCACATCCTAATTAGACGCACTCTTTGTTTGGTTCTTTTACTATTTTGGTGCACAGATGCATCGGGTTATTAACTACATTGATATGGTTGATATGTTTATGCACACCTATTAAAACCTCCATTAAAACCTCCTTCTTCCCGCCTCTGCTAGTAACCTCCACTTTAAAAAGATATATGGGATCTCTTTTGTGAATGATCCGCAAAAAATTCTGATAGAAGGTGTTTTTCTTCTAGTGTGTGAAGTCAAGAATGGATAATACTAAAGTTGTGCACGACCATTTTAAGTTTTTTATAAATATTTGGTTGTTCCTTGATTCCAAGAAGATTTCTCCCTTTTTAATAACATTGTTAGAGCCATTTCTATTTTACCATAATTCTTGAAAAACATGTGGTAGAATCCCATAAATTCTACTAATCCTCCAATATTCTTCAAGGTTTTTTGAGGGTCCACTTTGACACCTTCATTAGATACAATATGACCCAAATATTCCAATATATGAACCCCAAAATCATGCTTAGAAGGATTGGCATATAGTTTTTTCTCCTCCAATAATTTTAAGACCCTACCAACATGTTCTACATGCTCTTCCCAATAATTGATATATATTATTATATCATCAAAAATACTAACACAATTTTTCTAAGGAAGGGTTTGGAAATAGAATTCATCGATCTTTGAAATGTGGAAGGTGCATTGGTAAGGAAAAATGTTAGCATAAATATTCATAATGACCTTCATGTTTTCTAAAGGCTATTTTTAGAATGTCTTCTTTTCTCATTCTAATTTGATGATATCTAGAATGGAGATCCAACTTAGTAAAGAAAATTGCTCCATGTAATTCATATAATAATTCATCAATGACATGAATAGGAAACTTGTATTTAATGGTAATGTTATTGAGATCTCTAATCTAGACACATACGTCATGAATATTCATTTTTGTGAACTATCACCACCAGTGCAAATAAATCACTTTTTATAGGTTGAATGATTAATGTGCCTAACATTTCTTGAACTGTATATTCATTCTCATTCTTTTGTGCATATGGGTACCTGTAGGGTGTAATGTTAGGTGGGATACTTCATGGTTCCAAGTGAGTAGCATGGTCATGATCTCGAGTACGTGGAAGACATTTTGTCATATCTCAAAATATCTTTGTATGATTGTTAATAACTTTGTGGAGATCTATAGAAATAGAGGGTATATATGCTTGAACATCTAGTGAGCAAAATTGTGCAATTACTCCATGGTGTCTTGTTTTTAGAAAACAAATTATGTTGTCAGATCTTATCACTTTAGAATGTTTCCCTAGAATACCTATGAGTTAAATTTATTTTCCTTCTTAAGAGAATATTATGAAAAGTTCTTGAAATTTATGAGTCATTGTTCCTAATGATTGTAGTCATTGGAATCCTAGTACAACATTAGCGCAACCCTTTGGATTGCAATAATTGGGGTATCCAATAAATACTTGTTGTTAATAATTATTCCTTAAATAGGGTTAGGAAGGTCACCAATGTACTAAATCATATTCAGAATGAAACAACTTCAAAGTAAAATCAAACCAGGAATATTCTATGAGAGAAAAAAATAGGGTTTGAGTGATGGAGATTACATAACTTATTTATGAACGTTGGTCCTAGATTACTTTCCTTCAAACCAATATCCAATATGTTGCTCCAAGACCTGCAAGTAGAGATACCTTCCTCAAACACTTTTGACCCTCATAAACATGAAACATGTATAAGAAAGAGACTGAAATTTGGAATTCAAATCAGAATCTACAAACATGATTCATTAAAAATACAAAAATCATACACAAATTAGTGGAAAGGGAATACCTCAGTATGATGTTGGCTCCTTGCAACCATGACCTAGGTCTCCTTACTCCTCTCTTCTAACCAAAATCCTTTAGCATAATCATAGGTTAAGTGTTATCCCTCTTCGATTCTAGCCTCTTTCATATTTTTATGACAAAATGAGAATAGCATTTGCGAGGCTAAAGCAGTTGGGGAAGGTGGGGAAGTTATAAAATCAAAATCAACCTCCTCGTTAATCTCTTTTTAGTTTTGACTAATTTTTTAGGGACACACAAGTGACAAAAAAGGAAACCTGCGTGTGAAAAGTGAGTTTCCCTTAGACAACCCATGTGTACAACTTTTTAGGGAAAAACACTAGTTGCACACAATCAACTAGAGTGTGGAATGTGAGTTGTTATAGTTCCACGTGTGTTTATGCCTTAAGCTAATGAAAAAAGTGACAAATTTGGAGTAAACAATGAATGATGAGGGCCATGTTCATCTATAGAAAAATGGCTCTTCAATCGATTTGTCATTTTGTGTAAGAAATTTTAGTATCATCACTCAAACAGAAAAGTTTCGATTCGAGGGATAACAGATGCCCCCTAATGTATGAGGTCAGAGAGAAAATGATGGTCGAAATACATTACATCAGAAAAGAGGAACGCGAAGAACCCAGAATCAAGGCTACAAGAAAGTACCTGAAACAAACAAATAGGAGGTCATTGTACAATATCATCACTAATAAGATGTCATATTCAATAATATGGAACATGAGCTCTAATACAATATATATATGCTTTAAACATATACATCATCTGAAAAGGACCAAATGGCCACGAGTAGTTTACAAAGTGGATCGAAGCCACATAAGTGCAAACATAGATCTTCAAAGTTGGAGTTATGTCACAAAATATGACATGATCTTGTGCAACTTAGGCCTTGTTAGATAAAATAATAAGGTATTCATCCAAATCCAATCATAAGAATGAGTCCTAACCATGTGAATAAGTGAAACATGTTATACAACTTGATGATAACTTTATACTCAAAACGAGAACTCAACCCATAAAACTCCTATTTTTGTGAAAAAAAGACACCTCCAAATCAAAAAGTGGTGTTACTGGTAGCACCACTGTTTTGTGGCTAAAATGTGGACATGGACGAAAACAATCCTTATTGTTATTTACAATACCCTTAAAATCAAACCCCAAATTGAAAATTGATGCTACACGTAGCACACTACTTCAAAAAAATGCATAATTATATCATTTTATCATAATTTAAAATTATATTTATTAAACTTTTTAGTAACAATATATAAAATTGCACTATATTAAACAAAAATTATTAGACCACTCTTTCCATATAAAATAAAGGAATTCCTGACCTGATGAGCACATTGTTCAACCAAAACTCCTAAAATAAAATTTAAAAAAATGCAAAAATTCAACAAAAAGACATTAAGTACATTAAAACCAATTAAATACCAAAAAAATTATAAAAAACATCAAAATACAACTAAATTTAAAATTTAAAATATTCTTTTAAAAAATAGAACATTTACACTCACTTTAAAACAATAGCAAAACATTTAAAAAATAATAATTTTAAAAAAATATCACAACAAACACAAAACACTATTAAAAAAACAAATGATGAAAAATAACAAAATATTGTAAAAATATATATAAAATGTAAAACAATATAAATTATAAAATATAAAAACTTAAACTCAAATAATATGTTATTATAACAAAATATTTTAAAAATCAAAGAAAGAATAAAAAAACAAAATCTTAAAAGGTTTTGTGGCTTTTGTATAAGAAATATATATAAAATATAAGGAGTGAGGAAGTTCTCAAGGGAGGCTATTCTTGGAATTGCTCCATCCCATTATACCATTTAAATTTTATATATATTTTTCACAAAGTTTGGTTTAAAAGTTATATATTTTTTTATATGTTTTTTTAACTTATGTTTTTATTATTATTATATATTGTCTTTATCATGTTTATGATGTTTAAATGTTTTTACATGGTTTTTTCAACTTATTGTAAATTAAAAAACAAAATGTAAATATATAGATTGTTAAAAATGAGTTTTGGGTGTTTTGGGTGTTTTTGATATTTTTTATATTCTTGAGTAGTTTTATGTTCTTGAGAAAAATGTCAAATTTCACAATTTTTTGATACAATGTTTTTTTGTAATATTTTAAAAATATATATAAATTGTAAAAAATATAAAATTAAAAATATAAATAAAATATGAAACAATATTAAAAATACCAAATAATATGTTAGTATAAAAAATATTTTAAAAAGCAAAAAAAAAAATCTTAAAAGGTTTTGTGGCTTTTGTATAAGTAATATATATAAGAAGTTCTTAAGGGGGTGATTCTTGGAATCGTGCCACCCATTATACTATTTAAACTTTCATTATTATTTTGTTAATATGTATTTGTTTAAAACTTATATATAATTTTCACAACCAAATAATATATTTAGTATAACAAAATATTTTAAAAACTAAAGAAAAAAATTAAAATAAAAACAAAATCTTAAAAGGTTTTGTAGATTTTGTATAAGCAATATATATATAAGGGGTGAGGAAGTTCTTAAGGGGGTGATTCTCGGAATAGTGCCACCCTTTTATACTATTTAAATTTTCTTTATTATTTTCTTAATATGTATTTGCTTAAAACTTGTATATATTTTTATTTTTTCGTATGTTTTTTTTAACTTATGCTTTTATTATTATTATAAATTTGCTCTATTCTTTTTATGATATTCAAATGTGTTTACATGGTTTTTTCAACTTACTGAAAATAAAAAAACAAAATGTAAGTATATCAATTGTTAAAAAAGAGTTTTTCATCTTTGTTTTAATTTGTTTTATGATGTTTAAATGTTTTCACATGGTTTTTTAAACATATTGTAAATTAAAAAACAAAATGTAAGTATATCAATTGTTAAAAAGGAGTTTTTATATTCTTGATTGGTTTTATGTTGTTGATAAAAATGTCAAGTTTCACAAATTTTTGATACAATATTTTTTTTAATATTTTGACCTTAATATTTTATTTTGAGATTAAATATTATGTTTTTAATATGTTAATTACAAATGTATGGTATATGTTTTGTTAAGTTTATAAGAATCATCACTTTATGGAAAATAATGTTAAATAATATCATTTGTATACATAAAAATATGTTAAAAATAGTTGAAAATACCTTAAATGGTTTGAATTGTCTTTATTTTTTCACCTTTTTTACAAATTAACCCAAAAAATGATTTATTTAAAAGAAATATTTAAGGAAAAACTTCCAAAATGTATATATTTTTTGTCCTATATAGCTTCTAAATGTTAACAAAAAATTTAAAATGTATATATTTTTCATTAAAACTAGTTACTAAATGTATTATTTTTTGTAAAAATTTTAAAAACGCATTTGTAAATAAAACTTATTCTTTTATTATGACCAAGAATTTTAAAAATCACAAAAAAATGGCTCAAAATGAAAACTTGTGCTACCAGTATACGTACATTTTGAAATGGAGATAAAAACAAGCACTAAATTTGACCCTCCAAGAAACAAGAATAATATCGGGTTCTCGTTAAGTTGTATAACTTGTTGTGAGTTGAAGTTGAACATGAAGGATATTGTTGAATTATAGGTTCAGAAGGTGAACCGATAACAAATGGAGGGGAGACCACCCGTATTGAATGTGGATCCCAAGGTACTATTCGGAACTCTAAGTCATCTTCCCATAGTAAGATGAGTTGAAGTCGATGGGAAGGAACTTGTGAGAAGGAAGACATTAATGAATCCTTCATAAATGCACATGAGTAAATTGGAAGAATGGAATGTTATGAAAGGAGATGTGTTGGAGGAGCTAGTCATCCAAGCTGACTAGAATCTCTAGTCAAATAATTGTAGATTATGTCAACTTCATAAGTCGTGTCGGTTGGTTGAACCAACAAGTAGTTGTTGTAACTATTTTGTAAATCATATATAGATGCTGTAGAGCCGGATAGATACTTGGTTCCGTTTATTGTATGAACCCACATGTGTTCTCGAGTAATATAATTTGTTATCCTATCTATCATTATTGTCTCTTGTTATGTTCTTGTTATACGAATCTATATGTGTATCATTGGTAACGTTACAATCTAATTGATTACAACATTGGTTCTGTTGTCGATGGTACATATACTGGATGAAATGACTATGACCAACTTATATCAGAGCAGGATATTAAAGATTGGTGGGAGCATAAAATTGCAAACTATCTGCAGAATTATACTAGAAGAAACAAGCTGACCATTTCCCAAGCAAAGGAGAAATTCTTTTATGAAACGCATGAAAATTTTGTCGAGTTCGTACATCAATCATTGAAGAAGCTAATATATGAAACAATCGGTCACTGAAAAAGAGTGTCAGTTACTCTAGAAGTTAACAAGAGGAGGCCACACAAATTTGTTGGAGTGTTTCGATAAAATCACTGACGAATTCTATGCGGAGAGAGTCATCAAAGAAAGAGTCTTTGTTGATATAATCAAAGAAAGATTCTATAACGACCTCACCAAACAGTTCATGTGTTCATTGTCGACACTTTTGTTTAAATTCTTGATCGATAGAGGTGTTGGTCACATCGTTGAACCTCGTCCATTGTTAATCATACAACGAAGCAATACAAACTTGGAGGCCAAACAAAAGGAGTGGGAGAAGTTTTTCTAAGAAATATAGTGGGAGTCCTTCCTAACCAAATAACCAGTTCCACTTGAGCTTTCTAAAACTCTTTCAGGTCGAAAATGGGTGGGTAGCTGGTCATGTTTCAGTAAATTAGAGGAATAGCCGACCAATGAAGAAAACACTGGGAACAGCTATGAAAAGTTGGACCAAAAAGGAAAAAAATAGAACAGTCACCCATAAAATCACTCCAGATATACATAAATCACAATGGGAGAAGAGGATAAAGAGGTGAGAAGAGATTAGAGAGAAAGCCATTATGCTCCAATAAGAAAGAATGGCGAATAGAGTGATAGAATCAGAAGGAAATCCACTAGGAGTTGGGTCATGACTGGCCAGAAGAGGGCGTCGATGAAGAAGTGTCACCAATGGATGAAGATTTGTGGATAGAGCGAGGTAGAGGTCTTTAAGTAGACATACACCTGAATATAATGCATCATTCCCTATCAAATATTATTTAGAGTGCCTGAGTAGATGATATTGTTCAAGAAGACTTAGGACTACGAGCTGATGAAATAGGTGTATGGATTTGACTAAACGGTGAAAGAAATGATGTTGATCATCTTTCAATTCATCAACCACAGGAAGGAAATTGTGTTACTTTTCAACCCTATTTGTTTAATCGATGTATCCACCTACTTTACTCAGATAATGAAGGAGCACCCCCCCAGCTAATTCCATCTTCATAGAAATATCCAAACCAATTGGTATTGCGAGTAAGGGTACCCCAGTTTCAATAAAACTTTACTTGGGCATCGTTAGAAGCAGTCAACATAAATCGGTTTCTTGTCAAAAGTGAACTAACTGAAAACATTACCGACAGAACTGAAACTTTCATCGAAACAAACTGCGAAAAAAGTGTAGTCACGAAAAGTGACCCACCACCACCACCCTCTCAACCACCTAAAGGAGACGTAAACATTGAATACATGGCACACATGTATGCCCACATTCCCCTCTATGAGGGTGATGAAGACCCCAAATGACATTGGTTCATATGCGAGTCGATTTGGGAGGAAAATGTTGTTAGCAACGAAGACCGTCAAATCGACCAATTTGTCAATGCTCTGGGTAAGCGAGCACTAACATGGTATATGACATATACAGGTAAAATGCAGAATGCAACTAAATCTTAGATAAAACAACAATTTATGTCATTTTCAATACACCTGATGAAAAGAATCTTTCTGCAAAGAAGTTGAAGACCACAACTCAGAAATTGACTGAAATAGTTCAGGAGTATGAAAAAAGATTCAAAGATATACTGGGCCAATTAGAATACACTATAGATGAACAATTACTCATTCAGTGGTTTGTTGTCAGACTACTTCAGAAAATAAGAATGCATATTTGGATAGATAATTTCAACACATATGAAGTTGCATTGACTAGGGCGTTACAGATTGATATGGATGAAGATTACCTTGTCAACCCCGTCTATAGGCATATTGAAGAACAATTGGAAATCATGCAGAAATAAATACATGAGATTAGCCTAAAATACAACAATGTATGGTGTGCCAAATGCTCAACAGTTGGTCATACAAAAGAATATTGTGGATAGGAGGAACGTCGACAAGACATTTGGTCCATACAGACAAAGTGCTTTTGTGACATATGCCAAGAGCATGATTTACATGCAATGAAGGATTGCCCATTTAACATGAAAAATGAAAAATCTCGCTGATATGCCATCTATGAAGTCAAAAGTCACTCATCAATAGAATAGCAGTTAAACTTGAAAAATTGATAGAACTATCAGGAAGTTTATCTGATGAATGTTGTTACATAAAACAACAACAATGATAATAATACAAGGAATAATAACGACTAGAATGATCAAAAAAATAAAAGGTATGATGGTCACGAGTATGAGCATCGGTACGAAAATAACTGACGTGGAGGATTTCAAGGTCAAGGTTGATACTTTGGAAATCCGGAAAACAGACCATGTCGGCCCATCTAGTTCTACACATTCTTAAGTGAAGGACATTGGCATGTTGAGTGTCCATACAAGGATTGGACCGATCTCAAATTTTGTGCAATTTGTGGTGTCAGTGATCACTCTTTGGAGGATCGCCCCACCATGCTTGATAAAAAATTAATAATAAAAATGTCAATGTCTTATCTAGTGTTAAAAAATGTGATGTTATTTGAACTAAGAACCTACAAATTGTTGCTTGAAAAGGCACAAAACCTGGCATGGATAACCCACAAATAATCAAAATAAGAAGTAAGTAAGATTATCTTTAACCTACTAAACAAAAACAACTATATAATAATGCATCGAATATATTCAAAGAATTGTCCACACATGAAGAAACTGATGATTCTCGGCAGAATATTACTAGAGAATTAATTAAATTGATAAGTATTGATTATTATGTTGCAAAGTTAATTAATTTAATTCACAATCTTAAAAATAATTCTAGCGAAGATAAGCAAGCTAAATGTATATGTAGCCTTAATAAAAAAGCTAAAAAAGATGTTGACCATTTAGTTGATATTGAAATTGAAGGATACCACGTCCAACAAGTCGTTCTCGACTTCGGATCGCAGGTAAACATAATGACCAAAGACACATGGGAACAATTGGGTAAACCCCGACTACACGAATCGGGCATATACTAAACTCGTAGATCAAGTATTAATAAAACCCATTGGTGTTTGGAAAAATTTCAACACGACCATTAGAGGCATAACAACTAAAGTCAAATTTGAAATAATCAACCCTAAGGAAGGATCTAGTTCTTTCCCATATTTGGTAGGTGGATCATGGGGACAAAAAATGAAGGCATCTATTTCATTAGATAAAGAAAGAATCAAAATTAAGGGTAATGGGGGAAAAATAATTGTTCCAATTCATCCATATCAGGGAGAACCATGGACAGAACCTATATATGAATATGTCGGCGTTCGACAATTATACCAAATACAAAACAATGAGGATTATACCGAACCGAACGCATATGGATAACTTCACCTAGGGAACCCTAATTCTATCGGGTATAACTCAGATGCCAAATTATATGATTGGGAGATAAAAAAATTACAAATCACAATCAAGGGAATGTTGTCCCATCCAAGCCATTCCTAAAAATCAAACCCAACAATGTTTGAATGTTTCTATAGTTCCTAAAATATTAGAACAAAAAATTAGAGAGTATCCATCTTTGGAACCAATAAAAAAAGAAACACTGAACTGACCGTCACTTAGGTATAAAGAATGTGAATCACCAATATTTCATGTGCAACAAGTTTCTAAAAATATAGGTGAACAAGGCCGACTCCAAAATATGGTCGATACATTTACTCATAAAGTTACTCGATGGTGGGATACCCACTAGTCAAGACTACTAACATGGACGACAACTTCAACGCCCTTTATAAAAAAAGTTGGAGGGAAGAAGATAATAACATAGTCAAATATACCATTCTTCACACAAGGGCATAACCCTAAAAAACACATCACTATATGTGAAAAATAATGGAGAATACTAATGTATAATGATGAATGGGTCTCACCTCGCCTATTCCAAACTACACTAGATGACTTTCCAAATAAATGGTATAAAATGGAAGAAGCAAGAGGTGAAACATTCACAGGGAATGAATTGAAATAAAATTTCCTTAAGGACATCAAATTCATACCTAAATATGACCTACTGATCGAAGCATCGAAACAAATAAAATCATTCTTACACTCAACTGATAACAATACCTCAACAAAAACTCGACATAACCGACAAAACATCTCATGTCATAATATTCGGTCGACCAAAATACCACATTCGACAAGACTTTGAGTAGAAATAGAAACCAAAATTGGGAAAAGCTTCCAATGGAAATTTGACCACCCCAAAACTTCAAACCAGTCAAAACAACATTTAAAATCGAAACAACATAAAAACATGACCCCCGAACAAATGACAACAAAAGATTTCCCACCGTCATTTTCACAGTTTAAAGAAGGCAGTTGACAAATTAATGAAAGTAAGTCACCGGAATATATGGATGCAAAAATAAAGGCAAAAGAAGTCAACATATCTAATGATGATAAACCTAAAATTACAAAGATTGGCATGGAACAAAGAGAAAATAGCAGAAATCATCAACTTATTAAAAGAATTTTAGGATGTTTTTTCTCAGGACTATAAGGATCTCAAAGGAATAGTATAAGATATGGGTGAAAATCAACATAAAACCCGAGGAAAAACCTGTAAAAACAAGAACCATATAAATTGGCACATAAATATAAGGAAGTAGTAAAAAAGGAAATCGACAGTATGCTTGCAGCCATAATCATCTATCCTATCGATTAGTCGGAATGGGAAATCCCAATGGTTGTCCAACCAAAGAAACATGACTCGACACGACTGAGAATTTTTGTAGACTTTCGAGAACTAAACAAAGTAACCCTTACAAACCCATTTTCGACTCCATTTGTAGATGAAACTCTTAACAAAGTTGCGGGGCATGAGTGTTATTCATTCACAGGAGGATTTTCAGTTTATAGTAAAGTACCTATCGCTAAAGAAGACAAGAATAAAACGTCATTTGTATGTGAATTTGGATCATTCATGTATAAAGTCATGAAATTCGAACTTAAAAATGCATCGGCTATATTTTCCATAATAGTCGTTAAAGAATTTCAAGAGTATATCTATATTTCGATGATTGGATGATTTATTCTATGCTGGAAAATCATTGTAAATGGCTAAGAATCATGCTCAAAAGATGCCAAAATATATAGTTATCCCTCAATATAAAAAAGTGTATCTTCGCAACTCCAATAGGAATCCTTCTAGAATATGTCGTATGTAAGGAAGGTATTAAAGTCAATTTCACAAAAATTAAAATTATTCTCGACCTTAAACCACCAATAAATCCTAAGAAAGTAAGAGTCTTACTTGGGAATATAGGGTATTACAGAAAATTCATCTGACATTATTTTGATATGACATATATGTTAGAAGAAATATTAAAGGAAAATTAATAATATAAATTAACTGATGAATATGCTACATCATTCGACATTTTAAAGAAAAAACTAGTCGAAGCACCAATTCTACGATTCACAAATTGGTCGATCAAGTTCCATGTACATATCGATGCATCTGTCATAGAAATCGATGGGATATTAACACAACCAGGTGATGATGGAATGGATAATCCAAATGCGTGTAATAATAGAAAATTAAATAAAGCCAAACATAATTATTCAACAATAGAAATGGAAGCACTCGGAATGGTATTCACACTTCAGAAATATCGACATTACTTGCTAGCTAACCCATTTGTGTTTTATACTGACCATCAGGCATTAAAATATTTAGTCAATAAACCATTAAATCATGGAATGTTATATTTTTAACATTAAGCTAGCATTATATTAGGATATTTAATTGAGAGAATAACAAGAACAGCAATCAAACACAAGAGACAATGAACACAGTGTTTTTCCTCGAGGAAACCATAAATGGAGAAAACCCCGCAACTTCTTCAAAGATAGAATTAGCACCAAAAGTAAAGCCCAAAATAGTAAGATGATATCCCGACAGTAGTAGCCTCTTTCTTTCTAGCCCCAACAACTTCTTATTCCTCAGCTATGCGCTACAATTGAGTGTGAGTGAGTGTGTGTTAAATAGAGAGACTCACTCTCTATTTATACTAATTCCCGACTTGACAATGACTCACTAGGGCCGACTTCATTAGGTGAGTCTAACAACCCTAGGGCCCCAAAACTGTGGGGACTTTAACCCTTGAACAATAGAAGGGTTACCCACATTGACTTGACATGACTTGTTTACATTATAGAAACTTTCGATCAAAACATCAGGGCCTAACATGACTCAATTACATTATAAACACTTCCCGAAATAAACATCGGGGTACAATACATAAGAAATACAAGTGAATACATTTCGAAGTTACAATTACATCAACACTCCCTCTTAACTAGGAAGGTATTCTCTCGACACAATTTATTAGCACAAGTCTTCTTCTCTTGTATCATCTGGATAATCATCGAGTCCTCGTCATCTTCAAGTCATCTTCATCTGGATCTAGATCATCATCACTAGATCTGGATCATCACTCGATCTGGATCATCTCTAGTTTTGGAACATCTCTGCTGGATCATCATTATGGGTGCTATCTCTTAATTCTTCTCATCATAGGAAGTTCTATAGATCCAGCCCTTTTTCATGTTGGTTGTAGGCCTAGCCTTCATGTAGGTCTTTTCCAGCACTAATATCTGACCCTAAGTCAGAATGGCCCACCCGGCACTTATATTTGATCATGTAGGAACCAATCCTATAATCACATTAGAAAGGCACACCCAACACTCACATCTGACCATGTGGGAACACATCCCACAACCCTGTCAGAAAGGCTTAGCACTCACATCTGATAAACAATGTCAAAAAGGCCCAACACTTGCATTCGACCATGCGAGGAACCAATCCTCCATGTCGAAAGGGATCTGCACTTACATCTAATCATTGTAGGAACCAATCCTAAAATCACCTCAGAATAGCTCTACACTTACATATGATCATTGTAGGAACCAATCCTACAATTGCCTCAGAATGGATCTGCACTTACATATGATCGTTGTAGGAACCAATCCTATAATTGCCTCAGAATGGCTCTTCACTTACATCTGATCACTGTAGGAACCAATCCTAAAATCACCTTAGAATGGCTTTGCACTCACATCTGATCATGTAGGAACCAATCCTATAGTCACATCAGAATGGCCCTCTGTCCCAGACTAAGCTTTCCTGGTAACTGACCAAGTGCCTCCATTCTAAGAATGGCATTCAACAATTACATCTGATCATGTAGGAACCAATCCTATAGTCACATCAGAATGGCTCAGCACTCACATCTGACATGAAAGGAACCAATCCTCTCATCATGACAGAATGGCTCAACCCTTACATATGACCATGGAAGGAACCAATCCTCTCACCATGTCAGAATGGCTCACGGACTCATCACTTCCCTTTGGAGGTAACCTCGTTCTGGAGAACACCAAGCTTCTCCCTGAAGTACTCAAACTTCACTCTAGCTAATGGCTTTGTCAACACATCAGCTATCTATTCGTTCGTCGCAACATACTAGAGCTTCAATGCTCCCCTCTACACCATATACCTGATATGGTGATACTTGCTTTCGATATGCTTCGACTTGTCATGGAACACCGGGTTCTCTGACAACTTCACACATCTTTGGTTGTCAGAATATATTCAAGTAGCATCTAACTAGAGATCAAATAAATCAGACAGTATCTTCCTCGGCCATACTGCCTCACAACTAGCTAAACAAGCTGCGACATACTCTGCTTCAGCTGTACTCAGTACCACACAGGACTGCTTCCTGCTAAACCAAGAGATCACACATGATCCCGTACTGAAGCAACACCCTGAAGTTCTCTTCCTATCAATGGAACTACCTACCCAATATGAATCAACATAACCCTCCAGGTTAATCTTTTCATTTGCCTCATACTTGAGCCCATAATAAACTATACCCCTCAGGTACCTCAGAATATGCTTTTTTACAATCAAGTGAACATATCTCATATTTGTCAAGAACTGGATCAAGGTGTTCATAGCAAAGCGCATATCTGGTCTCATGTTTGTCAGGTACATCAAGGACCCAATAATCTGACAATACATCGTAGCATCAACTGCTTCTGATGAAGCATCACTTAATAGCTTCAAGTTCAATGCCATAAGTGTGGTCATGGCCTTACAGTCCATCGTCCTGAACCTTTTCAGGATCTCTATTGCATACTTCCCTTTTTCGAGGGAGATTCCATCCACATCCTGGCACACCTCCATGCCTAGAAAAGAGTGCATCATACCTAAGTCCTTCATTTTGAACTCGGTAGCAAGCTTTCTCTATGTATCAGCAATCAACCCATCCATACCTATTACGAATAGATCATCTACATATAGTAGGAGCATCACTGGGTTTCCATATTCAACCTTATAGTAAAGATTGGAATCTGCTTTACTTTTGGTAAAGCCCAAACTAGATAGAAATCCATCAATTCTATCGTACCATGTCCTAGGTTCATGTTTCAAACCATACAGGGCTTTCTTCAATATACACACATGAGAATCCCTGACATGTGTCTCAAAACCAAGTGGTTGCTCTACATACACTTCCTCTTCCACTACACCATTCAAGAAAGCAGTCTTGACATCCATTTGGTGTATCTTCCATTTCATTACTATAGCCATAGAAAGTACTGATCTGATGGAAGTGTATCTGGCTACAAGTGCAAAGGTTTCTTCATAATCTATTCCTTATTTCTGTGAGAAGCCATGAGCCATGAATCTTGCTTTATATTTCTCTATGCTACCATCTGCAGCATGCTTGATCTTGTAGATCCACTTGGAAGTTACAACAAACTTCCCTTTTGGTCTTGGGACAACATCCCAAACATCATTCTTCATGATCGATTGATACTCTTCAATCATAGCATCCTTCCATTCTTTCCTTTCTGTTGCTTCTTCATAGTTGGAAGGTTCTTTATTGATAAAGTCACATCATAAAGCTACATACCCGAAGCAAGACCTGGTCCTCTTTCTTTATCTGTTATTCTCTTCTAGAGCCCCATATCTTTCCGCACCTTAGATAGATTCTCGTACCCAAGTAGGTTTCCTCTTGTGAGGATTCTTCTCCTGAGGTGGATCTATAGGTTCTTGAGGTTCTTCAAATTCTCGATATTCTTCTTGAGTTTCTCCGTTCATGGTTGTGTCATGAATTCTGGGTGCTTCTTATTGTTCAGGATCTTTAGTAGGTCTCTTTCTGGATTTTTTGTAAGCTGAGTCTTTGTAAAATGTTACATCCCTACTAATGTCCATCTTCTTGAATCCTGGGAAGTATATTATGTAAGCCTTCAAGCTTTCAGAATATCCCACAAATATACCCTTCTTTCCTGAAGGATCTAACTTTTTCCTCTTTTCTTTTGGAATGTGTATGTACACTAGACATCCGAATATTCTGAGATGGCTGACTTCTGGTTTCTTGCTGGAAAAGACTTCTTCAGGTGTCTTGTTCTTGAGTACTCTGTGTGGAGTATGGTTATATACATACATCATTGTTCTGGTAGCTGCTGCCCATAGATGCATGGGAAGATCTTGATCATGAAGCATTGCTCTTGCAGCTTCCATGATAATTCTATTCTTCCTTTATGTAACCCCATTCCGTTTTGGATTATATGGAGTGGATAACTCCCTCTTAATCCCTAAATATTTGCATAACTCTTTGAATTCATTTGATGTGAATTCTCTGCCATTATTTGATCAAAAGGTCTTCATCTTCTTTTCAATGTGGTTCTCGATCAATGCTTTGAATTCCTTGAATTTGTTGAATACTTCATCTTTGTTCTTCATAAAGTATATCCATGTCTTTCTAGAAAAATCATTAATGAAAGAAATATAGTATACATAACTGCTTAAAGAAATGGATGACATTGGACCGCATACATCGCAGTGAATGATTTCCAAGATTCCTTTTGCTTTGCTTTCGCTACTTGGAAATGTCTTCTTTGTCTTCTTTCCTTCCGCACATCCTTTACAGACTCCTTCATGTTTTTCCTGAATTTCATGAAGACCTTTAACAACTTTTCTTGCAAGTGGTAGTGCTCTGTAATGCACATGTTCAAGCATTCTATGCTAAAGTTCATTTGGCTCTACTGTGTCATGGACCAAAGCTTGTTCTGGATGGCCCTTCAATTTGTATAATCCTCCTTCTTCTCCAATTACTATTGCATCATCAATAGTCTTTCCTCTTGGCCACATGAGGACTTGGCCATCTACAAATGCAACCCTCATGCCTTTTGCATCTAGTGCCAATATAGAGAGAAGATTCTTCTTTAGTCTCGGTACAAACAAGGCATCCTTCATTTTCATAGACTTTCCAAAGTCTAGCTTTTAGGAGGATTCACCGCTACCTTTTATGGGATATTGGTAGTCATCCCCAAGTTTCACCTTATGGGGTAAATTATGTTCGAATAGTTTCTCAAAAGATTCCTTGAATCCTGTCATGTGTTTGGAAACCCCACTTTCAATAATCCAATCTTTGCTTCCATGTGTGACAATTCCCATGAGAGCGGAGATCAGAACATATTCTTTATCACTTGAAGAGTCTTCACTTTCTTGTTTTACTCTTTTTCTAGGAGGATCATCATCCGCAGCAGTGTGAGCATGATGTCTTCTTTTGGAGTTCTTCTTCTTCTTAGATCCACTCTTATTCATGGGACAATTTCTAGAAAAGTGTCCTCTTTCATCACATGTATAACATCTGAGTTTGGATGGATCCCTTTTTACAAAATTATATTTTTGATGAGAATGCTTACCTTGATGATGATGATTTTCCCTTTTTCCTTTCTTGGAGTGTACTATGATAGCTTGATCTTCACTTCCCATCTTTTCTTCTCGAGTTGCTATTCAAGCTTCTTCTTGTGAACATTCTTCCCATAGTCTACTAAACTTGATTAGCTTCTTCCTAGCACAGATTCCTTGGATGAAAGAATCCCATGACCTAGGGAGACCATTCAAGGTTGTCATCACAATTCCTACATTCTCCACTTCTTCATCTATTGCTTCAAGTTGTTCTTTGATTTGGGAGACCCTTGTGAAGTATGACTGGATGGTCTCCTCATTCTGGATCTTTACATTCTTCAACTGGTTCCTTAGAGTCATATTCTGGTTTATGTTCTTACCTTCAAACAGTTTGGTTAGGGCATCAAACATAGCTTTAGGTGTCTTGAGGGAGGACACCTATGGTATGTGGTGATCCTTGATTGAGTCAGAAATAATCCTCTTTTCCATAACCAACTTCCTCTTATGTAAGACCTTAGCCTCATCTTCCTCGGGAACTGGAACCTCCTCATTGATGTAGGAGTCCAACTCATTTTCTTCTAGGACCAGGGAGATCCTATACTTCCAGGATTGGAAGTTATCAGCTCCCTCAAGCTTTTCATCAATCTTGGTATGATGAGACATCTTAACTAAGAACCTCAAATGGAAATATAAAAGATTTAGATCTTACCAGGTTAAGATGTCGGATCTGGATTTGGAGCTGAATTTCTATAGTGTTGGTTCAGGAGCATATTAGGGTTTGACTTTCTCAAAGTTTTGTCCAACCAAATGCTTTGATCTTGATCTCTAAACTTCAATTTTGAGGAGGATACCAATCTAGGCCTGACCTAACTCAAAAATTCCACTTCTATGGAAATCCCTAATTTCTGACAGTAGTGTCAGGTCCAAAACTGGAAAAGGTCAAAATTAGATTCTGCTTCGACAGAAAGATGCACCCTAGGGAGGAGAGTCATTCCAACCTTATTTTTCTAAAAATATGTGGAGAGAGATCCAAAAATTAGGAATCCCTAGTTCCCATTGCTGCATAGTGTCTTCTTCTCAGGTTAGCTTTGATACCATGTTAGATTTTTAACATTAAGCTCAAATTATATTAGGATCTTTAACTGAGAGAATAACAAGCACAACAATCAAACACAAGAGACAATGAACACAGTGTTTTTCCTCAGGGAAACCATAAATGGAGAAAACCCTGCAACTTCCTCAAAGATAGAATCAGCACCAAAAGTAAAACCCAAAATAGTAAGATGATCTCCCAACAGCAGTAGCCTCTTTCTTTCTAGCCTCAACAACTTCTTCTTCCTCGGCTATGCGCTACAACTAAGTGTGAGTGAGTGTGTGTTAAATAGAGAGACTCACTCTCTATTTATACTAATTCCCGACTTAACAATGACTCGCTAGGACCAAATTCACTAGGTGAGTCTAACAACCCTAGGGCCACGGAACTACGAGGACTTTAACCCTTGAACAATAGAAGGGTTACCCACATTGACTTGACATGACTTGTTTACATTATAGAAAATCCAGATCGGAACATCGGGGCATGACATGACTCAATTACATTACAAACACTTACTAGAATAAACATCGGGGTATAATACATAAGAAATACAAGTGAATACATTTCGAAGTTACAATTACATCAACATGGAATAATATGTTGTTGTTTATTATTATTTCAGGGATTCGAGTTTGAACTTGTAGTCCTCCCAGGAAAAACAAATGTCAGACAGAACCACCTATTAAGAATCGACACAGGGGGGGAGCCGACTGGAATCGAAGATGATTTGTGAGATGTGCATCTATTTCGAATTGAAGTTGTACCTCCCGACTTAGCATAAATTTCTTGATTCTTAGAGGAAGGATGAGTACCTGAAGGAATGAGTGATAAAAAGAAAAAGATCCTAGAGGTGAAAGTTGCACCCTACACTATAATAAACATATTCCTTTACAAACTAGGACTAGATGATGTACTATGACGATGTGTTCTCTATCATGAAAAATAAAATATAATGCATGAAGCACACTATGGTCCCATTGGAGGACATTTTCAGGATGACCCGACATCTAAGAAAATCCAACATCCAGTATTATGGTGGCCAACATTATACTGAAATTGTCAAATATTTGTAAGAAAATTTGATCAATGCTAATGACTATGTCAACCTCTACCAAGTAATGAAATGACTCTAATATAGGTAAACCCAAGTTTAGCATTAGAAGTTTGGAGATCAACTTTATAGGACCATTTCCAATATAGGCTAGATGAACAAGAGCACGATATATTATTACAACAGTCAAATATGTCACTAAGTGGGTGGAACCAGAACCTGTCAAAAACTGCTCTAGTGAGATAGCCAAAAAAATCCTCTATGAGAATATCGTCACTAGATTCGAATGTTCGTTGACCTTAATCAATGATGAGGGGTCACACTTTGTCAACAAAACAATAACAGCTTCAACAAAAATACTTATGATCGACCATCGGAAGAGTACATCATATCATCCCCAATCTAATGGTGTAACTGAAGCTTTTAATAAAACCCTAACCAGATGTGTAACAAGAATATGTAATACTGACAAATATGACTGGTGTTATCACTCAGAATGTGCCCAAGTTGTGGAAGGTAAATCCCTGTTGATGTATTTGTAACTTCGGAATGTACTCACTTGTATATATTGTATTTCATTGGTCCCCAATGCTCCTATCGAGAGAATCACTTGTATTTCTTTGTACCCTGATGTTCCTATCGGGAGAATTACTCAAAGTCATGAGGAAGTCCCCTCTGTTGTAAGTCGAGTCATTAGTACCCTATTTGTGGTTACTCAAGCCTACATAATTGAGTTAGGATTACTCGAGCCTACATAATAGAGTCAAATATTAAGTGAATGAAAGAATATAAATAGAGAGTGAGCTATTTATCACAGACACTCACTCAATTGGGGCACATGAGTGAGAGAGGAAGTGCTGGCACAAGTGAGAGAGATCAGTTGTCGGAGATCATCTTTATGTTTTTGGGTTTTACTTTTACTTTTGGTGCTCATTCTATCTCCGAGGAAGTTACAGGTTTTTCTCCTTTATGGTTTACCCAAGGAAAATATTTGTGTTCATTGTCTATTGTGATTGATTGTTGTGCTTGTTATTCTCTCAGATAAGATCCTAAGATCATATAGCTTAAATGATAAAAATCTAAGATGGTATTAGAGCTAACCTAAGAAGAAGACACTGTGTAGCTGTAGAAGTTAGGGATTCTTAATTTTTGGGCCTCTCTCCACAATCAATTAGCAAAAGGAGGCTAGGCTAACTCTTCTTTGAAGGGCGCATCTTTCTGTTGAAGCAGAATTTGATTCCGGGCACTTTCAATTTTTGCTACGGGAAATTAGGGCTTTTCACAGAAGTGGAATTTTTGAGTGAGCCTGACATAGGATTTCTCTCCTCATCAAAATCAAAATTTAGAGACTCAGGTCTAGATTTTTGGATCGGTAAAACTCCAGGAGATCCAAACCCTAATTTTACCTCGGGCTTGAAAAACCCTAAAATACTAAAATTGGTTGTTTTTGGTACATTCGCTATATCTAGGGATTGAATAAGTCTCAGGGGACGAAATTTTTATGGGCTGAAAGTTTTACAGGCCAAAGATAAAATACTGATGCACTTTGTGTAAATATTTCAGCCTCATATTTGTTGTATTCTGGGAGATATGATTCCTCCAAATCAGGGTTCCACCCTCTTCCAGGATTGATCCCTAAACAGGACACCTAGGGATAATTGCTATATCTCGAGCTGTGAAGGTCAAAATGAAATTTTGCAAGATTTTCTAGATAGGGAATGGACTTTAATTTCTTTGGTAACAATTTTAGACCCTGAAGGTGAAACAGTGACACGTGGTAGTCCGTACAAGTTTTCTATGCTGAACAGTCTTGAATTAAATCACCGTGGGAATACTATCATAAGTCCCAATTGGTGAAACCAATTCTAATAAAAATGGTGGTGTTGGAAAGAGTACAAATGAGGCTACCTCAGTATGAAATTTCAGACATAGAGGACCATTACTTTCAAATATACTACATAAAGCGTATTAGGAATTTCTACATAAGAAATTGGAAAACTAGGGCTTCCTATTTTGGGAGTTTCCCTCCACTATTTTCAGAAAAGGAGTACATTGGACACCTCTCCGGGAAGAGGTATATCTTTCTATCCAATTAGAATTTTGAAATTTGAAATTTTGAAAATTAGAGTTTCTCTGACAAACCCTAGATCAGCTAAATATGGAACCAGGACGAACACCTCAAATCGGTAAGATCTAATCTTTTTCTATGTACAATTGAGGTTCTCATTTCAAAATGACCTATCACACCATCTTGATGACAAGGTTGGTCAAGCTGAAAACTTCTGAGCATGGAAGTATAGGATTTCAATGATTCTTGAAGAAAATGAATTGGATACCTACATAAGTGGAGAGGTTCTAGTTCCATAGGGAGATGAAATTAAAGCCTTACACAAGAAGAACTTGGTCAAGGCTAAGAAGATCATTGCTGATTCAATCAAGGATCACCTTATACCACAAGTGTCTTCCCTAAAGACACCTAAAGAGATGTTTGATTCCTTGACCAAGCTATTTGAAGGGAAGAACATAAATCATAATATGACTTTGAGAAACCAGTTGTAGAATGTAAAAATCCAGAATGCAGAGACCATACAGTCATAATTTACAAGGGTCTCTCAAATCAAAGAACAACTTGAAGTAGTGGATGAAGAAGTAAAGAATGCAGAAATTATGATAACCACCTTGAATGGCCTCCCATGATCATGGGATTCATTCATTTGAGGAACGTACACTAGAAGGAAGTGATTACCTTCAATAGACTCTGGGAAGAGTGAACAGAAGAAGAAGCTCGGCTCACAATAAAAATATGGAAACAACTGAAGATCAAGTGCTCACGATTCAAAGAAGATCCCTCAAGTGATGAGGAATGTGAAGAACTCAATTCTTGAAGAACCTCTTATCCATCTTAAGCATTTGGATAATAAATGATGTTGTTATGAATGAAGAATATGATGAAGCTGAAAGGAGTCTACCCACCAAACAAATAAAGATAAGTATTCAATTGTCATTTCATGAGATTGTTTTGTTATGCATTTGTTTATATTTAGTTGATGTATTATGCATGATAGTATGTTTGCATTAATGACAGTATACTACTAATATGCATGTTATGGGTAAGTAGCTCATGGTGCTATACAACTCTCCATTGCTACTTATCTAGAATGAAACCTCTTTGCTGACATATTGGATTAGTGCACAATCTCAATGATGTCATCGTAGAGATGGAAGGCATCTAGAAATTTTATATGAGATATGGATGAATGTTGTATTGGCTAAAATAGTTGCATGATTATATCTTTATGCATAAGAATTTTCCACTATGAATATGCTTTATGAAATGTTTTTAACCATACAACTAATGCATTTGACTTGTAGGAAAAATTGTGTACAGTCACCTACAAGAAAAGAAGGACGAGACTTGTTCCGAAGAACAAGTGATGACAGTTTGAGAAATAATCCAAGAATGAAGAATAATATGATGAATGCAGTTATGTGACACTATGTAGCGACATCATTGATGCAGAACCTTCCAGCTATGAAGAAGTAGCCAAGAAGAAAGGGAAGGATAATACCAGTTCAAGAAGAATGATGTCTAGGATGCAATATCGAGACCCGAAGGGAAGTTTGCAGTTCCATCATGTAGTAGATGGAAACATTGTGGGATACAAGGCAATATTCGTAGCATGAGAATTCTCACAGAAAGAAGGCATAGACTACGAAGAAACATTTGCAGCCACTCGAAGTTAAGACACATGACAGGAAAACTCATCTGTGCAAATTAAACAAGGCCTTGTACAATCTTAGAAGACACCCATGGGATAACACATACATGAGGAGCTTGAAGATCACCTAGAGTGATGAAGATATTAACCTTTCCTAAAAGGTTGAATATGAAAGACTATAGAGAATGACAAGCTCATAGATGGGTGCGAGAGGAACGTTTTCAAGATAGAGGATCTTAGTATCCAGTGACCCTAGATGGATACATAGAATATTAGTAGCAAAGGAAGCTACTTGTCACTCCAATATAGAATGTTTCAATACATAGAGTACAAAAGGAAGAGGGAAATGTAGAAATAATAGATCAATGCTATGTGCAATGATGCTAAAAAGAAGCACAGGAAATAGATCTTGCTACTAAGAATTCTCACAAGCATACACAGGAAAAATAGAGAGAAGAAAAGAGACTGAATCACATGAATGAAGAGATGAATATTGGTGTGTATCCTTCCATTTAATAATGATGAATAATAGTGTACATAAATAGTACATCCCTCATATGAAAATCGAATTGTATGGAAACAACTCATAAAGTTCAAAAGGCTGACTTACCAAAATATAGCAAATCCCCATAGGTGGATAAAGCACTTACTAAATCTATCAAGGACCTCACGAGTTGGAAAAAGCATGAATGAGTTGTCAAGGAGATGGAAATAAAATGCTAATCCTAGAAAATGGAGAAAAACTAATGGAGTATGGGTTGGAAACAAAAGCTCCCAGTTTCCTAGTTGACTAGCTTTTATCTTATCCATAGAAAAGCAGGAAAAGAAGAAAAAGCAGAATAAAGCAGAATCTGTTGTAAAGTCCTATATACTAATTCTGGATGGTCAAAAGGTGGTCAAGATCAACCCATAATTGTAAATAAATCATTCCTGGGATATAGATGGCATGTATTGACTTTAAGGTGCAAGTGGATGCCAACTAATTAAGCTAATGGGTGAATAATTAATCAAATAATGATTAATTATTTTATCCTAAGTTGTGAGTGGGTTTAATATATTCCTACACCCCCCTATAAGTCTAACTTTATGATGGTATGACAAAAAATATGGATGCATATGGATGTATATAGGGCCCAGCAACAAGGCTATGGTCACCCTTTAACAATTATTATGTCCAGAAAAGTGAGGAAAGAGGCAAAACCACATGGGGAAAATCCTCCCTCAAGATAGGACAAGGCACAAAATTTGAAATAATATGTCTTCAAAATATCCTTATCTTCACTTGAATCAGCTGAGTGAACTGCTTCTGAATGGAAGACTTGTTGAAGAAATCATGAACTCCATGATCATGTGCTGGAGTGTAGAACCTGAAAGAAGGAAGAGGAGAGACTCCTTGTATCTCATCATCTGATGAAGTAGGAGAATTATCTAAATGCTTCTTTCTACTGTCAAAATTTGATCTGAAAACATAATCTAAAATGGAAAAGAGATTTGTGCATACTCCTTCCCAAAGAGTACAAAAAATAAGGCAATTTATTTCACACCCAATTCCCTAAATAGCTGCAAAATTGTGATGTGAATCACATGTAAATCTTCCAATTTGCTGTAGCACATATATAGATCTGATATGAGGTTGATAAAACTCTGATATATCAGAAACATTAGCATATAGAACAGCAAAGACAAAGGCTTCAGTGGCTCCATGAGGATATAGTGCTAGACTAGGAAAATTATGAACAACTGGGGAAAACTGATAGGTGTAAAAATCTGAATGATGGATGGGCATAAGATATGAACCATAAGTGTTTAGAACAGATCCAAACATGTTTAATATCAGTCCATATATGACTAAGGACATGGATGACCAGCCAATGAAAGATAGGAAAGACTTCAAACCATGTAAGATAAATATCACTGCATAAGAGACCAATGAGGAATCAACTAGTGATATTGGGATTTGTATAGTCTTTGGATTATTTATAGGTATGGTAGATGGTATGTATGGTGGTATTATATGTGTCATGACATGCGTATCATCTTGCAAGCAATATTCTAAATCAGATATACAAGATTGTGAGGAAGAGCTGCTCAAAGGTAAGTCAATATCTAGTGAAAAATCATAATTTTTGGGAGATGAATCTAGTAGACTGAGAGGAGGATCATCAAAGAAAGGTTCTGATATTTATGATTCTGATATATCAGAGAATAAATCTATATCAGAGACATGATAAAAGGAGAGAACTCTGGCACTCAAAGCATAAGTTATATCACCTTGGAACTGCGCAGTATGACATTGTTCTGAGGAATCAGCAAGCTTCTCTAGTTCATCTGGAACTTTGATCTTGTGCTTCTCAAGAGGCTGAGACATGATTTCCATATTCTTATTGAAACGCTTCTTATCTAAATGAAAACCCTTGCTGCAATAAGAACACTTGGATGTGCTCCCTTTCTTCTTAACTTTCTTCATTAAATCTTCATATGAATCTTCATCTTCAATTTCTGACTTTGGCTTCTTCACAATTTGCTTCTCTTTTGATTTGAATTTCTTGCTTCCTTGAACCAAGAGAGCATGATCCTTTCCCTTTGAAGAATTAAGGACACCCATATGGATCAATTTATCTTGCTCCTTTGTTAGTGAATCAAGAAAAGAATTTAAAGAAGACATTTTCCACTTAGGAATAGCAAGCCTAGTTGCATGAAAGGTAGACACAAAAACTGAGTAATCAAGACCCAATTTTTAAAGAATGGAAAATATTAATTGATCATCTACTTTCTCAATCCCACATGGCTTGAGCATTAGAACAAGTGACTTGAACTTGGTGAAGAAACCCTCAAGAGATTCAAAATTGCTTGGACTCAGTGAGAATAACTCAATCTCCAATTGATGCACTCTTAGCTCATCTTGAACTCCAAAGAGAGACTCCAATTGAGCCCATACTTGTTTTGGAGTGGTCAAACCATATAGATGAAAGAGTAGATCAGGAGAAATAGAGAGGCAAAGCAATCCATAGGCTTCATCCAACCTATCATGCCACTTAGCTTTCTCAATCACAACATTGGTATCATTCTCCAAAGCTAGTGTAACTCTGTATAATCCTCTACTGCGCAATAGAATGGAGATTTTGGCTTTCCATTCATGGAAGTTGAAGGAATTGTTAGAATAATCAACCCATAGTTAGCTACCTTAGACATTAATTAATCCAATTTTTGTCTTATTTTCCTAGTTTCCATATTCCACCTTATGCAAGTTGTCCTCCACGCATCCATAGTGGTCAAACTTGCTAAATTTGAGTCATGGAGCACTTGGGAAACCTCTTGGAATCAAATCTTCTTTATTACTGGCCTCCCTAGCACATGTCTACTTTTTCTGCTTTATTGCCTGCTTTTTCTGAGTTTTAAGGCAATTGGGAAAGTTTGACTAGGTGAAGTTAACTTGTTTTTTGTCCTCAACATCCTCCACTCTTTTCTCCTATGAAAAGCATGTATGAGTTGCCCTTCCACCACCTATTAGCTTGCCTAATTTATTTTTCCAATTCGTGAGCTCCTAGACAGATTTGGAAAGTGCTTTATGCACCTATGGGGGATTTTCTTAGATTTAGTAAGCCCGCTTTTGACTAAATTCGAATGGCATCCTTATGAATTTGAATATCTCATGTAATTATTTATTATGGCATCCTATGACTTCACAGGGTTGGATATTGTACACTTATTCAATACAGATTAGTGTTCTGCTCCATATTCAGTCTTCTTAGTGAGTAATTTGCTTGTGTAATTGGCAATTGTTGTGAGTGTAATTGTTCTAACACCTGGGTTCAATTTACACATGGTATCAGAGCCTTTGTAGATCGATTTCTCTCCTTCCAATTTTTTTTGCAGGTGTTAGCACTCAGAATGTACCCAGGTTGTGAAAGGTAGATCCCAAGGTAACAACAAAAACCACTTTAGAATGTATTTCTGACCTAATAAAATCATAGAGGGATCTCTCACTATTTACAAAATTTTTATACTCAATATATTCAATCAGAGACAATCAGAAGGTCAGATTTCTGATGGGACAAATATGACAAGTTTGTTTTAAAAAACTTGGTAGGACGGTCATGGAGGAGACCATTGAGCAATGGAGTCAATAATCAGATCTGAAATAGATTGCAGGAGGTATAGTTTTGAAAGTTTATGAACAGAGGAAAGGTAGGCACCATTTCCTCAGTCTTTAGGTATTAGCAGGTTGATTAGTAGACAAAGAGAGACATTCCATCAAACAGAGCACCTAACTAGGGTGAATTCTGCAAGACTTTAGAAGAAAATATTTTGAAAATGCTTGAACAATGGACCTAGAGCATACAGGATGAATTATAGCGCATAAAAACTAATTCTCAAGCATGAAATCAAATACAAAATGGAGTGGGAAACAGGATAAACAGTCACATAAATAAATTACTTACTGAAGAAAAAGATGGCACAAGAATTTCTGACATGAAAAAGATTTTACATTCCTCCTATGCAAATTTCATTCATTTACTGAAAACATGAAGCCATTACAATGTAGAGTCTCTCCTCTCTTGAAAATACTCCACTTAAAACTATCAAATTACATTTTAATTTATATAAGAATAACCTCTACCTAACCTTGAATTCAAAACCTAACTGAATTCTAAAAATAGAAAACAGTTACACGAACGTTTGTTCTGCATATCTCTAATGGTGATAGATGTGTGAAATTTGGGAGAGGTTTTTATAACTGGACATGTTCCCAACAAAACCCATGTCTTAATTTCTCCAAAATCATTTCAATATCCTCGAAATTTTCCTTTGCAGATGATGACTCAAATAATAAAATTGTAGATTTCTAGAAAAATGACTTGTGAAAATATTTTAAATTATCCCAACCTGTGATTACTGTGTAAAACACGAAGGAGTTTTTTGATGATAGGCCTGTTATAAATAAAAACATCTCTCATTTTTGTCAAATTAAATTCCATTTGTCCAAAACAATGCTTTGAATTGGATGGCTGAAATAGTCCTTTGGAAAACATGAAAAATGGGTTGTACAACTGACTTTGTTGCTGCTAAACCATAGCACCTGTGTGAAAACAGAAAGAGGTTATTGTGTATAGATATATTTTGAAGAAACACCTCTGTCACTTTCTCAAAATTCATCTTCATTTGATGTAAAAAATTATTTTAATTTTATGACTAGAACAGTCATTTTGAAATCTGAACATTTTCCCTCTAAAGATGACTTTGCGGCTCCTAATCTGTAGCACCTGGGTAAATATTGAGAGAGGTTATTGTATATCACAATGTTATGATGAAAAAACTCTTTCAAGTTTTGAAAATTCTTCTTTGTTTTCTGGAAACAGGTCATTGAATAAAATGACTAAAACAGTCATTTTCAGAAAAAATATGCTATGTTGCTTCTAAACCTTGAATTGTTTAACTGTAATTCATAAATAAAGAACATATAGCATCTATCCTTGTAAAATCATCTACTGTAAGAGAAATCCCATGAATTGATTGATCAAGGTAGCCATATTTGTTAATAGTGTCTCCAAACACTTGAATAATCCCAACCTTTGGCACACTCTCCACTGTAAATTCTGTTTGTAAGACTTTAAACACATACCAATACCTTCACGAATGTTTTCATTGTATATATTTCTGCAATACTTCTGGGCTTCCCTTCTGCATTGTTGAGTGGTGGCTTCCCTTTTCTTTCTCTATTAAAATCAATTTCCATCTCATTGATTAGATTCTTTATCTTCACTATTTTCCTTGTGGCTGTAAACATGTAAAAGTTGACATTAAAAATATGGTAGACTGTCTCCTTCCTTTCGTGCACAGCACACAAATGAAATAATTTTTTAAAAACCAAGCCAACTTTACATAATGGTCTATTTCAGAGCCTTCACTGAGTTGTTTTTCTTAAACCATTTTTCTTCGCGGAATTCACCAAAAGTTACCACGTGGAAAGTGGTTTAAATTCCGCTACCAACTTTCCAATTTAACCACCGCACAAATTCACTCTCCGGAAACACTAATACCCATTGATGAGTTTTCACTTTTTACATTAGCCATTGGATTATTATATGTGCTCGTGGTTTGATTATAGCTTAAGAAAGGTAATAAATCTTGTTTAGCGCTTAAACCTTCGTTAAGTCTTGGTTTGGTGAATAAGAGGCCACTTTTTGACTTTGGAAAAATAACCAAAACTATATAAGTTTGAATATAAATAAAATAATAGGTTTATAAAACCCATTTTATAAATTTCATTCAAAAGTTAACAAAACTTTTTGCCTCACTTGTGAAAAAATTATTTCTCTTTTTACCTAAAATTCCTTTAATTTCTCTTCTTTGCCAACTTGGAAATAGCTTAATGAGAAAACTTTGGAAACCAACTCAATCACCCATGAAAACTTAAAATTTTGAAGGCAATAAGACCAATTTCGACAAAAATAAATTTAGTGCTAACAACTGGCTCCAACTAGGGATGCTATCCTCCCTGCAAGGTAGCAAAGAACCCCGTAGACCAGGTGCCAAATCAATTGGGATTATCTTAATTTTTCTATGAAATCCTCAACTTGTTTTGAACTAAACCATCAACTGAAACCATTTTGCAAACAAATCCCACTCTGTCAACCTGTAACCTGTAACTGGATTGGACTTGAAACTGAAACCAAACTGAAAACTGCTGAAAGAAATGCTCGCCATGTCGAGCTTATTCATGCCTACCTATCCTACTTAACTAAGCACAAATGCTCAATCAAGCAAAATATGACTTCCAATGAAGCCAATCAAGCAATTTATCCAATAATTCCATTTATTCCTCACGCTTGATCGAAATTAGAACATAAGAACAAAATAGCAATAGGTTATGATGAAAAATTTATCCTTTGTTGCAAACAAATAACCAACTACTCCATTTGAAAAATTTATCCACGTACTCTGCTATTGGAGCATAAAAAACATGACAAATTTCAAAATACTCAATCACTTGTTTGTCATGACAAGGCTATCCCAAAACTAACTCTTCTTGCATACTCTAAAACCGATCTTTAAAAGAGTTTGAAAGGAATTCTCATGATTGTTTTTCAATGATATATCAGCAACTTCATTTAATATTTCTACATTTACAACTCCATTCTTCTCAATCACTTCAAGAGGAATATCATTTTTTTCTTCAACAATATTAAGCAGAAAGATGTCTTCTTGACAAAACGTTTCTGAATTGGAAAGATTTAAAGAAACATCCCATTTAGAGTTCTCATCTCCTTCTTTATGATCCCTTGGTTTATTGTACACTATTGGTTCTTTCACATACTGAGATTCATCGCATGATTGCTCTTCCTTTTCATTATATATAAGTAAACTAAAATTTTCTTTAAAATCATCACAAACATAATTTTTAACAAGCTGACCGCAATCATTAGAAAAAACATCAAGAGTATAACCCTCTTCTTTCACATCACTATGCTGATCATCTTCATGCTCATATCTTTTTTCCAATTCTAATCCAAGCGATGATTTCTCTTTAATTGTATTTTCAAAAAATAAATATGTGGAGGGACTGTAAGACTGAAAATTTATAGAATCAGAATTCTTTATGTAGTCACCCATAGAAGCATTAGAATTTAGAGGAAATTGCTGCTGCAAAAAGGAATTTTCTGATTGGGAATAAGTAGCCTCATCTTGAAACAAAACTTTAGAAGTTGAATAATATGAAGAAGGGTTTGATTGAACATCCCAACTTCCTTCTTGGTCACACAAAGAATGACAAGACTGCTGCAAATTATCATCTACTTCAGGAAAAGAAATGTAGCTGCTTGAATTAGAGTTTTGTCTCATGTCTCTTTCAGTAGAGGAAGAAATTATTAATTGCTGAGATTTTTCTTGAATGTGAAGACAGCTAATTTGTGTTTCATTTTTCTGAAATGGGTTCTCATATAAAATTTCTAAAAGCTCTTCATCCACTAACTCATCATCACTATACAATTTTATCAAATTTTCAATGAAACTTTTAACATGTGTACAACAATCTTGAACCAGCAACAAGGAGGGGTATTGGTTTTTGTAATGTTCATGAAATACTGTATGACAATCAATAAGGGAAAACAAACTTTCTGATGGTAACCCTTCATACCATGACCTTGCATCTCCTTCTAAAGTAGCCATGAACATTTTCATCAAAGAATCCTCATGCAATTTAACTCCCAGCTTATGTATATGAAATCTAACCAAATGAAGGGCAGCATCATCATTCTTTAGATCTTTAAACTTTGGAAGACCTGTTTGCCAATCCACTTTAGGTATTTGATTTGGAAAACCAGGAAGGTGAGCACGATTCATAGGAGCATACCTTGCAGACAAAGAACTCATGTCGATGAATGAATAAACTGAATCAACTCTTCAAACTTTACAATCTTTTGACCGTGGAGTCACCATAGGAATCATGAAAACTGGATTCTTTGAAGATAGAGTCGCCAAGTGAAAGATGCACAACCTTGCTGATATCTGACTGTTGTTCACCGTCAACAATCAAATCTGAAAGTATGTCGTTTATACCTAGGGAATATTTGACCCTTCGTTCCCCGGCAACGGTGCCAATTTGTTAGCACTCAGAATGTACCCAGGTTGTGAAAGGTAGATCCCAAGGTAACAGCAAAAACCACTTTAGAATGTATTTCTAACCTAATACAATCAAAGAGGGATCTATCACTATTTACAAAATTTTTATACTCAAGATATTCAATCAGAGACAATCAGAAGGTCAGATTTCTGATGGGACAAATAGGACAAGTATTTTTTAAAAGATTTGGTATGACGGTCATGGAGGAGACCATTGGACAATGGAGTCAATAATCAGATCTGAAATAGATTACAGGAGGTAGGGTTTTGAAAGTTTATGAATAGAGGCAAGGTAGGCACCATTTCCTCAGTCTTGAGGTATTAGCAGGTTGATTAGAAGAAAAAGAGAGACATTCCATCAAACAGAGAACCTAACTAGGGTGAATTCTGCAAGACTTTAGAAGAAAATATTTTGAAAATGCCTTAACAATGGACCTAGAGCATATAGGATGAATTCTATCCCATTAAAACTAATGCTCAAGCATGAAATAAAATACAAAATGGAGTGGGAAACAGGATAAACAGTCACATAAATAAATTACTTACTGAAGAAAAACATGGCACAAGAATCTCTGACATGAAAAATATTTTAAGTTCCTCCTCTGCAAATCTCATTCATTTACTGAAAATGTGAAGCCATTACAATGCAGAGTCTCTCCACTCTTGAAAATCCTCCGCTTAAAACTATCTAATTACATTTTAATTTATATAAGAATAACCTCTACCTAACCTTGAATTCAAAACCTAATTGAATTCTAAAAATAGAAAATAGTTACACCAACGTTTCTTCTTCCTATCTCTAATGGTGACAGCTGTGTGAAATATGGGAGAGGTTTTTATAATTAGACATGTTCCCAACAAAACCCATGTCTTAATTTCTCCAAAATCATCTCAATATCCTCGAAATATTCCTTTACATATGATGACTCAAATAATAAAATTGTAGATTTCTAGAAAAGTGACTTGTGAAGATATTTTAAATTATCCCAACCTGTGATTACTGTGTAAAAAATGAAGGAGGTTTTTTATTATAGGCCTGTTAGGAATAAAAACCTCTCTCATTTTTTTCAAATTAAATTCCATTTTTCCAAAACAATTCTTTGAATTTGATGGCTGAAATAGTCCTTTGGAAAACATGAAAAATGGCCTGTACAACTGACTTTGTTGCTGCTAAACCATAGCACCTGTGTGAAAATGGAAATAGGTTATTATGGATAAATATATTTTGAAGAAAATCCTCAGTCAATTTCTTAAAATTCATCTTCATTTGATGTAAACAATTATTTTAATTTGATGACTAGAATAGTCATTTTGAAATCTGAACATTTTCCCTCTAAATATGACTTTGCTGCTCCCAATCTGTAGCACCTAGGTAAAAATAGGAGAGAGTTTATTGTATATCACAATTTTATGATGAAAAACCTCTTTCAAGTTTTGAAAATTCTTCTTTGTTTGCTGGAAATAGGTCGTTGAATAAAATGACTAAAACAGTCATTTCAGAAAAAATATGCTATGTTGCTTCTAAACTTTTAATTGTTTAACTGTAATTCATAAATAAAGAACATATAGCATATATCCTTGTAAAATCATCTACTGTAAGAGAAATCCCATTAATTGATTGATCAAGGTAGCCATATTTGTTAATAGTGTCTCCAAACACTTGAATAATCCCAAGCTTTGGCACACTCTCCATTGTAAATTCTATTTGTAAGACTTTAAACACATACCAATACCTTCACGAATGTTTTCACTGTATATATTTCTGCAACACTTCTGGGCCGATGTTCTTTTTGGGCTTCCCTTCTACATTGTTGAGTGGTGGCTTCCCTTTTCTTGCTCTATTAAAATCAATTTCCATCTCATTGATTAGATTCTTTATCTTCACTATTTTCCCTGTGGCTGTAAACATGTAAAAGTTGACATTGGAAATATGGCAGACTGTCTCCATCCTTTCGCGCGCAGCACACAAATGAAATAATTTTTTAAAAACCAAGCCAACTTTACATAATGGTCTATTTCAGAGCCTTCACTGAGTTGTTTTTCTTAAACCATTTTTCTTTGCGGAATTCACCAAAAGTTACCACGTGGAAAGTGGTTTAAATTCCGCTACCACATTTCCAATTTAACCACCTCACAACTTCACTCTCAGGAAACACTGATACCCGTTGATGAGTTTTCACTTTTTACCTTAGCCATTGGATTATTATATGTGCTAGTGGTTTGATTATAGCTTAAGAAATGTAATAAATCTTGTTTAGCGCTTAAACCTTCATTAAGACTTGGTTTGGTAAATAAGAGGCCACTTTTTGACTTCGGAAAAAATAACCAAAACTATATAAGTTTGAATATAAATAAAATAATAGGTTTATAAAACCCATTTTATAAATTTCATTCAAAAGTTAATAAAACTTTTTGCCTCACTTGTGAAAAAATTATTTCTCTTTTTACCTAAAATTCCTTTAACTTCTCTTCTTTGCCTACTTGGAAATAGCTTAAGGAGAAAACTTTGGAAACCAACTCAATCACCCATGAAAACTTAAAATTTTGAAGGCAATAAGACCAATTCCAACAAAAATAAATTTAGTGCTAACAACTGGCTCCAACTAGGGATGCTATCCTCCCTGCGAGGTAGCAAAGAACCCCGTAGACCAGGTGCCAAATCAATTGGGATTCTCTTAATTTTTCTATGAAATCCTCAACCTGTTTTGAAATAAACCATCAACTGAAACCATTTTGCAAACAAATCCCACTCTGTCAACCTGTAACCTATAACTGGATTGCACTTGAAACTGAAACCAAACTGAAAACTGCTGAAAGAAATGCTCGCCATGTCGAGCTTATTCATGCCTACCTATCCCACTTAACTAAGCACAAATGCTCAATCAAGAAAAATTTGACTTCCAATGAAGCCAATCAAGCAATTTATCCAATAATTCCATTTCTTCCTCATGCTTGATCGAAATTAGAACATAAGAACAAAATAGAAATAGGTTATGATGAAAAATTTGTCCTTTGTTGCAAACATATAACCAACTACTCCATCTGAAAAATTTATCCATGTACTCTGCTATTGGATCATAAAAAACATGACAAATTTCAAAATACTCAATCACTTGTTTGTCATGACAAGGCTGTCCAAAAACTAACTCTTCTTGCATACTCTCAAACCGATCTTTAAAAGAGTTTTGAATGGAATTCTGATGATTGTTTTTCAATGATATATCAGCAACTTCATTTAATATTTCTACATTTACAACTCCATTCTTCTCAAGCAGTTCAAGAGGAATATCATTTTTTTCTTCAACAATATTAAGCAGAAAGATGTCTTCTTAACAAAACGTTTCTGAATTGGAAAGATTTAAAGAAACATCCCATTCAGAGTTCTCATCTCCTTCTTTATGATCCCTTGGTTTATTGTACACTATTGGTTCTTTCACATACTGAGATTCATCGCATGATTGCTCTTCCTTTTCATTATATATAAGTAAACTAAAATTTTCTTTAAAACCATCACTAACATAATTTTTAACAAGCTGACCGCAATCATCAGAAAAAACATCAAGAGTATAACCCTCTTCTTTCACATCACTATGCTGATCATCTTCATGCTCATATCTTTTTTCCAATTCTAATCCAAGGGCTGATTTCTCTTTAATTGTATTTTCAGAAAATAAATATGTGGAGGGACTGTAAGACTGAAAATTTGTAGAATCAGAATTCTTTATGTAATCACCCATAGAAGCATTAGAATTTAGAGGAAATTGCTGCTGCAAAAATGAATTTTCTGATTGGGAATAAGTAGCCTCATCTTGAAACAAAACTTTAGAAGTTGAATAATATGAAGAAGGGTTTGATTGAACATCCCAACTTCCTTCTTGGTCACACAAAGAATGACAAGACTGTTGCAAATTATCATCTACTTCAGGAAAAGAAATGTAGCTGCTTGAATCAAAGATTTGGCTCATGTCTCTTTCAGTAGAGGAAGAAATTATTAACTGCTGAGATTTTTCTTGAATGTGAAGATAGCTAATTTTTGTTTCATTTTTCTGAAATGGGTTCTCATACAAAATTTCTAAAATCTCTTCATCCACTAACTCATCATCACTATACAATTTTTCCAAATTTTCCATGAAACTTTTAACATGTGTACAACAATCTTGAACCAGCAACAAGGAGGGGTATTGGTTTTTGTAATGTTCATGAAATACTGTATGACAATCAGTAAGGGAAAACAAACTTTCTGATTGTAACCCTTCATACCATGACCTTGCATCTCCTTCTAAAATAACCATGAACATTTTCATCAAATAATCCTCATGCAATTTAACTCCCAGCTTATGTATATGTATATGAAATCTAACCAAATGAAGGGCAGCATCATCATTCTTTTGATCTTTAAACTTTGGAAGACCTGTTTGCCAATCCACTTTAGGTATTCTATTTGGAAAACCAGGAATGTGAGCACGATTCATAGGAGCATACCTTGCAGACAAAGAACTCATCTCAACGAATGAATAAATTGAATCAACTCTTCAAAATTTGCAATCTTTTGACCGTGGAGTCACCATAGGAATTATGAAAACTGGATTCTTTGAAGATGGAGTCTCCAAGTGAAAGATGTACAACCTTACTGATATCTGACTATTGTTCACCATCAACAATCAAATTTGAAATTATGTCGTTTATACCCAAGGAAGATTTGAGCCTTCGTTCCCCAGCAATGGTGCCAATTTGTTAGCACTCAGAATGTACCGAGGTTGTGAAAGGTAGATCCCAAGGTAACAGCAAACACAACTTTAGAATGTATTTATGACCTAATACAATCAGAGAGGGATCTCTCACTATTTACAAAATTTTTATACTTAAGATATTCAATCAGAGACAATCATAAGGTCATATTTCTGATGGGACAAATAGGACAAGTTTGTTTTAAAAGACTTGGTAGGACGGTCACGGAGGAGACCGTTGGGCAATGGAGTCAATAATCAGATCTGAAATAGATTGCAGGAGGTAGGGTTTTGAAAGTTTATGAACAGAGGCAAGGTAGGAACCATTTCCTCAGTATTGAGGTATTAGCAGGTTGATTAGTAGACAAAGAGAGACATTCCATCAAACAGAGCACCTAACTAGGGTGAATTCTGCAAGACTTTAGAAGAAAATATTTTGAAAATGCTTGAACAATGGACCTAGAGCATACAGGATGAATTCTAGCCCATAAAAACTAATGCTCAAGCATGAAAGAAAATACAAAATGGAGTGGAAAATAGGATAAACAGTCACATAAAGAAATTACTTACTGAAGAAAAAGATGGCACAAGAATCTGTGACATGAAAAAGATTTTACATTCCTCCTCTGCAAATTTCAGTCATTTACTGAAAACGTGAAGCCATTACAATGTAGAGTCTCTCCGCTCTTGAAAATCCTCCACTTAAAACTATAAAATTACATTTTAATTTATATAAGAATAACCTCTACCTAACCTTGAATTCAAAACCTAACTGAATTCTAAAAATAGAAAATAGTTACACCAACGTTTCTTCTGCATATCTCTAATAGTGACAGATGTGTGAAATATGGGAGAGGTTTTTATAATTGGACATGTTTCCAATAAAACCCATGTCTTCATTTCTCAAAAATCATCTCAATCTCCTTGAAATATTCCTTTGCAGCTGATGACTCAAATAAAAAAATTGTAGATTTCTGGAAAAATGACTTGTGAAGATATTTTAAATTCTCCTAACCTGTGATTATTGTGTAAAAAATGAAGGAGGTTTTTTATTATAGGCCTGTTAGGAATAAAAACCTCTCATTTTTATCAAATTAAGTTCCATTTGTCTAAAACAATGCTTTGAATTTGATGGCTGAAATATGTAAAGAAAAAGAACAGAGCAAACATCAAACAAGAAAAAGAACACATGTGCAGATGACTACCTTCTCATTATTAGAAGCTGAATAAATAGGAGAGAAAGAGCAATAATACCGTGGGTGAATACCACGGTTAGGTAAATACCGGTGGGTAAATACCATGGCTAACAGTGAGATTACTGAACTTCAATACACCCCCTTAATCTCAACTGTTAGTACATGTTCAGCATTGTCTATGCCTAAGTGCTCTCTCTGATATAAAAATGTAGATGTTCCCAATGGTTTGGTGAACATGTCAGCTAACTACTCTTTAGTGCCACAAAACAGTAAGGAAATTTGTTTTTCATTGACTAACTCATGAATGAAGTGATAGTGAGTGTCAATGTGTTTGCTTTTTCTGTGAAATACATTATGTTTAGACAATTGTATTGCAGAGTTATTATCACAGAAAATAGATGTGGCATATTTTGGAGTGTGTCCCATATATTTCAAAAGTCTTCTGAGCTAAGCTACATGGCAAGCTGCTGTGGTGGCTGCTACATATTCTGCTTCTACGGAAGACATGCTCACAATGGGTTGTTTCTGAGATGCCCAAGAGATCAGATTTGTACCCAAGTGGAAAGCATAACCAGATGTGCTTTTCCTATCATCAAGACTACCTGGAAAATCACTGTCAGTGTACCCTGTAAGAGTACTATCTAGTGTATGAGTGTACCAGAGGCCATATCCAAGTGTGCTTGCAACATATCTCAGTATTCTTTTTCCAACATTCAAGTGAGAGTTTTTGGGAGACTCCATAAATCTAGAAATAAGACTGACAACATACATCAAATCAGGTCTAGTTGTAGTTAAATACATTAAACTGCCTACCAATTGTTTATAGAGTGTATTGTTTACTGATGGTTCATCAGTATTCTTGGTTAACTTGGTGCCAAGAGCTATGGGGGTTTCTGCTGGTTTACATTTATCCATTCTGAATCTTTGCAAAATATCAGTAGCATACTTATGCTAGAAGATAAAAATACCTTTATCAGTTTGAGTAACTTCCAAGACAAGGAAGTACTTCATGAGTCCTAGATCAGTCATTTCAAATTCTTTTTTCATGACTGTCCTGAAGTCTTCAAGCATCAAATTACCAGTGTAAATCATGTCATCAACATAAAGACATACCATTAGTATTTTACCTTGGTCTATTTTGACATAGAGAGTTAGCTCATTGCTGCTTCTGTTGAAACCATTGTTGATGAGGTATGAATCAATCCTACTGTACCAAGCTCGTGGAGCTTGTTTTAGACCATACAAGGCCTTTTTGAGTTTAGACACTTTGTCTTCATGACCTTTAACAGTATAACCAGGTGGCTGGTCAACATAAACTCCTTCTTCAAGAATGCCATTTAGAAAGGAAGATTTCGCATCCATTTGATACACTGGCCATTGATTTTGTGATGAAATGGCAAGTACAGCTCTGATGGTATCCATCCTTGCTACAGGAGCAAAGGTTTCATCATAATATATACCATATTTCTATGCATATCCTTTGGCAACCAACCTTGCCTTATGCTTTTCAAGTTCTCCTTTTTCATTCAATTTGGTCTTATAGACCCATTTGACTCCAATACTGGTTTTGTCTGCAGGGATATCAACAAGATCCCAAGTATGATTTTTCTCTATTGCATCAATCTCTTCATTCATGGCTGTTACCCATTATGCATCCTTCACTGATTCATTAAAATATGTGGGTTGACAGGAGAAGAGAGCAAACTGAATTTGCTCATCAAGAATTGGAGTCTGGTCATATAACTCTGTCAAGCTTTTGGTTTTCCGGTTCTGTGGTGGTCCATCTGCTGCATCTTCTTGCTACTGTACTTCCAATCTTGGAACTCTAATAGGTAGATCTGGCTGATATGAGTGATCTTCATGATGTATGTCTGAAGGATCATTCCAGCATTTGTCTTCAATGAACTTTACATCTCTGCTCACCACAAGCTGCTTGGTGACAGGATTATATAGCTTGTATGCTTTTTCTTTTTCACTATAACTAGTGAAAGTGCAACGCTCACTCTTCTTATCTAACTTTCTTCTGAGTTCATCAGGTATATGCGCAAAGGAAACATAACCAAATATTCTAAGATGTGAGACACTAGTCTTAGTGCCACTCCATGCTTCTTCAGGAATCTTGTCTTGGACAGTTACTGTAGGTGATCTGTTGAGCAAGTAGACTGAGCATCCAACAGCTTCATCCCAATACTCATTTGACAGTTTCTTGTGTGACAGCATGCTACGGGCCATGTTCATGATGGTCTGGTTCTTCCGTTCAGCAACTCCATTCTGATGTGGAGTGTATCTGGTGGTGAACTGTCTCTGGATGCCATGCTGCTTACAAAAATCTGAAAACTCATGTGAATCATATTCACCTCCACCATCTGACCTGAGCATTTTAATGGACTTTCCAGACTGCTTCTCAGTGAGATCCTTGAACTCTTTAAACTTGGAGAAGGTCTCTGATTTGTGCCTGAGAAAATAAATCCATGTTTTTCTGCTAAAGTCATCAATAAAGGTCAGAAAATAAAAACTGCCTCCTATGTATTGGGTTTGCATGGGTCCATAGAGGTCTATATGAACTAACTCAAGTTGCTCTTTGGCTCGAGATGTGGAAGTGGGAAAACTGTCCCTATGATGTTTACCAGTGATACAATCCTCACAGGTGTTGGATTGTTTATGAATGACCGGTAATCCTTTGACTATAGACTGTTTGTGTAGGAGATGGAGACTTTTGAAAGGAAGATGACCGAATCTACAGTGCCATAACCAGGATTGGTCTTGACTAGAGACTGTATGAACTACAGGATGTGGAAGGTTAGCACTCATAATTCTAAGAGGAAAGATTCTATTTTTGTTCATTTCAACTTTGGCTATGAGTCTCTTACTGGGAGGTTTATCATAGATAGCACAGTAAGTATCATGAAACCTAAAATCATACTTATTCTGAAGTAATTGACCTATACTGATCAGATTTATAGTCAAATGAGGTACATAAAACACCTCATGAATGGACATTTTCTCATTTTGATTACTAAGTATAGGAACAATACCTTTGCCTTTTGCTGGAACTAGAGAGTCATCTCCTAGCTTGATATTCGTGATAGCAAAGGAATCTAAGCTAGAGAATAATGACTTGTTACCTATCATGTGATTGCTGCAGCCGCTATCTAGTAGCCATAGATCTGAGCTGCAGTGGTATTCAGTTGCTTGATAAGACAGAAACATCACTTCAGACGAGCCCTCTTCTTCTTTGGAGACATTGGCTCTGCTATTGTTCTGGTTATGGTTCTGGTTAGCTTGCTTCTTTCTGCATTCATGTTCATAGTGCCCATACTTCTTGCAGTAGTTACATTGAACATTGGACTTATTTGTCCATCTCTTGTTTCTTCCCCTTTGACCTTGAGAGTGGTGAGAGTGTTCTGAATTCTCTGAGTGTTCATGATTGTGACTGGTTCTATCTTCTGATCTAGACCATCGGCCTCTTCTTCCTCTACCTCGTCCTCCTCTGCCTCGACCTCTGTTGAGGGAAGCCTAGGTGCTGAATGCATTGCTCAATGTTTCTTCTTCTTGAGTGAATTGTGCTTCATGAGATAGAAGAGATCCAGTTAACTCTTCTAAGGTGAATTTAGACAGGTCTCTGGCTTCTTCTATGGCAGTCACTACCATAGCAAATTTCTTGGTGAGACACCGAAGAATCTTTTGAACAACTATTTTTTGTTCTACGGGTTCACCATAGGTTTGGAACTGGGTCACTAGACCTGAGACCCAGAGTCATGAACAGATCTATAGATTCTGACTCCTTCATTTTTAAACTTTCAAACTGAAGGCGTAGGGTTTGCAGTCTTACCATTTTAACATGATTAGTTCCCTTGTAAGCTGATGCAAGCAGGTTCCAAGCCTGATGTGTGCTGGTAGCACATGAGATCCTTGGGAAAATAGACTCTTCAATGCAGCTTTGGAGGAGCCATGTGGCTGTGAGATCTCGATCTCGACGAGCTTCGAGAGCATTTTTCTGTGCATTGTTCATTGCGGCGAGGGAAACCGCTTCAGGTTCTGTGAACTTAGTTTCCACCATATCCCAACATTTGTTGAGCTGCAGAAATGTATTCATCTTGATAGACCAAAATTCATAGTTTGCTCCAGTCAAAACAGGTCCAGAGATTGGATTCAAAGAGCTAGTATTAGCCATCTGATATGACTAAAAAAAAAATTGCTCTTGTGATACTTGTGATATCTCAGATCACTGACAGAGATCAGCCAATCAAAAATTACCAAATGATGAAACAATAGATCTAGAAAATAACCTTACCCATGCCAACCGATCTTGACTTCTTTGATGATCTGAGATCGCAGATGTTGACAGGAAATGATTTGCAACGGCAGACCCAGAGCAGGATCTGAGCAAACTATTGGTGCCCAGATGAAGAAGAAATATCAGGTCACCGGTTCTCTTCAGGGGGCAGAATGACAGGACAACAGCTCAATACCGCTGGTTCTTCCTTCCTATGTGTCCGGAATATGCAATTCGCTGATGAAGATAGACAGATCTGAAGAACTTTGTCAATCGCAATGCCCAATCTGGAGGCTAGGGCACTCCTGCGATTTCTAAGTTGACTTAAAAAAAAAATAATGATACCTCTCACAGCTTGTTGCGGGCCTCTGGTCAGGCCGGGTTCGATTCTGCTTCAGGTTCTTTGCATTCTCTCCTCGCTCAGCTTCCCATATAGCAATCAGCTGACAGGATGCACTGAGCCAAACAAACGCCTAAAAATCACTTGCAATTTCTCCCTCCTTTACTCCTCCAAGGGCTGGAAACCATGCGGGTTTTTTTTTTTCTAGCAGCAGAATTCGGCCTCACCACTGGGGTTTGGATGATCTTTGCGGAAATTGACAGCACCCATGCTGAATCGAATGCAATTTGAATGCCAGTTCTGGAGATTTGTCTTCAATGGATCAAACCCACGTTGGATGCTGGATCAGTGGAGAAATCGATCGCTGGACAGATCATGCCTATGTCTTTTCTTAGTTGAGAGTGCGGATCCCTTTTTTTTTTTTAACAACACCCGATACCAAGCTACTCCTAGAACGGCTGGTGTGAGATTTGAAAGCACACTCTGGAGTAAGCTGATTCCTCTGTGGAATCGATCAACTGCAGATCTAGTGACCGCTCACAGCTTAGATCTAGATTTGTGAAAGAGGGATTTCCACTCCGTGAAAGGCTTACCCAATGATGGAAGGATCAGTCCAATGCTCTGATACCATGCAAAGAAAAAGAACAGAGCAAACAGCAAACAAGAAAAAGAACACACGTGTAGATGACTTCCTTCTCATTATTAGAAGCTGAATAAATAGGAGAGAAAGAGCAATAATACCATGGGTGAATACCACGGTTAGGTAAATACCGGTGGGTAAATACCGTGGATAACAGTGAGATTACTCAACTTCAATAAAATAGTCCTTTGGAAAACATGAAAAATGGCCTGTACAACTGACTTTGTTGCTGCTAAACCATAGCACCTGTGTGAAAACGGAAAGAGGTTATTGTGGATAGATATATTTTGAAGAAAATAATCTGTCACTTTCTCAAAATTCATCTTCATTTGATGTAAACAATTATTTTAATTTGATGACTAGAACAGTCATTTTGAAATCTGAACATTTTCCCTCTAAATATGAATTTACTGCTCCCATTCTATAGCACCTGCATAAAAAATGAGAGAGGTTATTGTATACCCCAATGCTATGATGAAAAACCTCTTTCAGGTTTTGAAAATTCTTCTTTGTTTTCTAGAAACAAGTCATTGAATGAAATGACTAAAACAATCATTTTCAGAAAGAAAAAAAAAATATGCTATGTTGCTTCTAAACCTTGAATTGTTTAACTGTAATTCATAAATACAGAACATATAGCATCTATCCTTGTAAAATCATCCAATGTAAGAGAAAACCCATGAATTGATTGATCAAGGTAGCCATATTGTTAATAGTGTCTCCAAACACTTGAATAATCCCAAGCTTTGGCACACTCTCCACTGTAAATTCTGTTTGTAAGACTTTAAACACATACCAATACCTTCACGAATTTTTTCACTGTATATATTTCTGCAACACTTCTGGGCTGATGTTCTTTTTGGGCTTCCCTTCTTCATTGTTGAGTGGTGGCTTCCATTTTCTTGCTCTATTAAAATCAATTTCCATCTCATTGATTAGATTCTTTATCTTCACTATTTTCCCTGTGGCTGTAAACATGTAAAAGTTGACGTTGGAAATATGGTATACTGTCTCCTTCCTTTCGCGCGCAGCACACAAATGAAATAATTTTTTAAAAACCAAGCCAACTTTACATAATGGTCTATTTCGGAGCCTTCACTGAGTTGTTTTTCTTAAACCATTTTTCTTCGCGGAATTCACCAAAAGTTACCACGTGGAAAGTGGTTTAAATTCCGCTACCACCTTTCCAATTTAACCACCTCACAACTTTACTCTCCGGAAACACTAATACCCGTTGATGAGTTTTCACTTTTTACATTAGCCATTGGATTATTATATGTGCTAGTGCTTTGATTATACCTTAAGAAAGGTAATAAATTTTGTTTAGCGCTTAAACCTTCATTAAGACTTGGTTTTGTGAATAAGAGGACACTTTTTGACTTTGGAAAAAATATCCAAAACTATATAAGTTTGAATATAAATAAAATAATAGGTTTATAAAACCCATTTTATAAATTTCATTCAAAAGTTAATAAAACTTTTTGCCTCACTTGTGAAAAAATTATTTCTCTTTTTACCTAAAATTCCTTTAACTTCTCTTCTTTGCCAACTTGGAAATAGCTTAACGAGAAAACTTTGGAAACCAAGTCAATCACCCATGAAAACTTAAAATTTTGAAGGCAATAAGACCAATTCCAACAAAAATAAATTTAGTGCTAACAACTAGCTCCAACTAGGGATGATATCCTCCCTGCGAGGTAGCAAAGAACCCCGTATACAAGGTGCCAAATCAATTGGGAATGTCTTATTTTTTCTTCAAAATCCTCAACCTGTTTTGAACTAAACCATCAACTAAAACCATTTTGAAACAAATCCCACTTTGTCAATCTGTAACCTGTAACTGGATTGCACTTGAAACTGAAACCAAACTGAAAACTGCTGAAAGAAATGCTCGCCATGTCAAGCTTATTCATGCCTACCTATCCTACTTAACTAAGCACAAATGCTCAATCAAGCAAAATCTGACTTTCAATGAAGCCAATCAAGCAATTTATCCAATAATTCCATTTCTTCCTCACGCTTGATCGAAATTAGAATATAAGAACAAAATAGCAATAGGTTATGATGAAAAATTTATCCTTTGTTGCAAACATATAACCAACTACTCCATCTAAAAAATTTATCCATGTACTCTGCTATTGGATCATAAAAAACATGACAAATTTCAAAATACTCAAAGACTTGTTTGTCATGACAAGGCTGTCCAAAAAGTAACTCTTCTTGCATACTCTGAAACCGATCTTTAAAAGAGTTTTGAAAGGAATTCTCATGATTTTTTTTCAATGATATATCAGCAACTTCATTTAATATTTCTACATTTACAAATCCATTCTTCTCAAGCACTTCAAGAGGAATATCATTTTGTTCTTCAACAATATTAAGCAGAAAGATGTCTTGTTGACAAAACGTTTCTGAATTGGAAAGATTTAAAGAAACATCCCATTTAGAATTCTCATCTCCTTCTTTATGATCCCTTGGTTTATTGTACACTATTGGTTCTTTCACATACTGAGATTCATCGCATGATTGCTCTTCCTTTTCATTATATATAAGTAAACTAAAAATTTCTTTAAAACCATCACTAACATAACTTTTAACAAGCTGACCGCAATCATCAGAAAAAACATCAAGAGAATAACCCTCTTCTTTCACATCACTATGCTGATCATCTTCATGCTCATATCTTTTTTCCAATTCTAATCCAAGTGCTGATTTCTCTTTAATTGTATTTTCAGAAAATAAATATATGGAGGGACTGTAAGACTGAACATTTATAGAATCAGAATTCTTTATGTAATCACCCATAGAAGCATTATAATTTAGAGGAAATTGCTGCTGCAAAAAGGAATTTTCTGATTGGGAATAAGTAGCCTCATCTTGAAACAAAACTTCAGAAGTTGAATAATATGAAGAATGGTTTGATTGAACATCCCAACTTCCTTCTTGGTCACACAAATAATGACAAGACTACTGCAAATTATCATCTACTTCAGGAAAATAAATGTAGCTGCTTGAATCATAGTTTTGGCTCATGTCTCTTTCAGTAGACGAAGAAATGATTAACTGCTGAGATTTTTCTTGAATGTGAAGACAACTAATTTGTGTTTCATTTTTTCTGAAATGGGTTCTCATATAAAATTTCTAAAATCTCTTCATCCACTAACTCATCATCACTATACAATTTTTCCAAATTTTCAATGAAACTTTTAACATGTGTACATCAATCTTGAACCAGCAACAAGGAGGGGTATTGGTTTTTTTAATGTTCATGAAATACTGTATGAAAATCAGTAAGGGAAAACAAACTTTCTGATGTTAACCCTTCATACCATGACCTTGCATCTCCTTCTAAAGTAGCCATGAACATTTTCATCAAAGAATCCTCATGCAATTTAACTCCCAGCTTATGTATATGTATATGAAATCTAACCAAATGAAGGGCAGCATCGTCATTATTTTGATCTTTAAACTTTGGAAGATCTGTTTGCCAATCCACTTTAGGTATTCGATTTGGAAAACCAGGAATGTGAGCACGATTCATAGGAGCATACCTTGCAGACAAAGAACTCATCTCGACGAATGAATAAACTGAATCAACTCTTCAAACTTTGCAATCTTTTGACCGTGGAGTCACCATAGGAATTATGAAAACTTGATTCTTTGAAGATGGAGTCTCCAAGTGAAAGATGCACAACCTTGCTGATATCTGACTATTGTTCACCATCAAAAAGAAAATCTGAAAGTATGTCGTTTATACCCAGGGAAGATTTGAGCCTTCGTTTCTCGGCAACGGTGCCAATTTGTTAGCACTCAGAATGTACCCAGGTTGTGAAAGGTATATCCCAAGGAAATAGAAAAAACCACTTTAGAATGTATTTCTGACCTAATACAATCAGAGAGGGATCTCTCACTATTTGCAAAATTTTTATACTCAAAATATTCAATCAGAGACAATCAGAAGGTCATATTTCTGATGGAACAAATAGGACATGTTTGTTTTAAAAGACTTGGTAGGACAGTCATGGAGGATACCATTAGGCAATGGAGTCAATAATCAGATCTGAAATAGATTGTAGGAGGTAGGGTTTTGAAAGTTTATGAACAGAGGAAAGGTAGGCACCATTTCCTCAGTCTTGAGGTATTAGCAGGTTGATTAGTAGACAAAGAGAGACATTCCATCAAACAGAGCACCTAACTAGGGTGAATTCTGCAAGACTTTAGAAGAAAATATTTTGAAAATGCTTGAACGATGGACCTAGAGCATACAGGATGAATTCTAGCCCATAAAAACTAATTCTCAAGCATGAAAGCAAATACAAAATGGAGTGGGAAATAGGATAAACAGTCACATAAAGAAATTACTTACTGAAGAAAAAGATGGCACAAGAATCTCTGACATGAAAAAGATTTTACATTCCTCCTCTGCAAATTTCATTCATTTTCTAAAAACGTGAAGCCATTACAATGTAGAGTCTCTCCGCTCTTGAAAATCCTCCTCTTAAAACTATCAAATTACAATTTAATTTATATAAGAATAACCTCTACCTAACCTTGAATTCAAAACCTAACTGAATTCTAAAAATAGAAAACAGTTACACCAACGTTTCTTCTGCATATCTCTAATGGTGACAGTTGTGTGAAATATGGGAGAGGTTTTTATAACTGGACATGTTCCCAACAAAACATGTCTTCATTTCTCCAAAATCATCTCAATCTCCTCGAAATATTCCTTTGCAGTTGACGACTCAAATAATAAAATTGTAGATTTCTAGAAAAATGACTTGTGAAGATATTTTAAAGTCTCCCAACATGTGATTACTGTGTAAAAAATGGAGGTTTTTTATTATATTCCTGTTAGGAATAAAAACCTCTCTCATTTTTGTCAAATTAAATTCCATCTGTCCAAAACAATTATTTGAATTTGATGGCTGAAATAGTCCTTTGGAAAACATGAAAAATGGCCTGTACAACTAACTTTGTTGCTGCTAAAGCATAACACCTGTGTGAAAACGGAAAGATATTATTGTGGATAGATATATTTTAAAGAAAATCCTCTGTCACTTTCTCAAAATTCATCTTCATTTGATGTAAAAAATTATTTTAATTTGATGAGTAGAACAGTCATTTTGAAATCTGAACATTTTCCCTCTAAAAATGACTTTGCTGCTCCCAATATGTAGTACCTGGGTAGAAACTGAGAGAGGTTATTGTATATCACAATGTTATGATGAAAAACCTCTTTCATGTTTTGAAAATTATTCTTTGTTTTCTGGAAAAAGGTCGTTTAATAAAATGACTAAAACAGTCATTTTCAGAAGAAAAAAAAATGCTATGTTGCTTCTAAACCTTGAATTGTTTAACTGTAATTCATAAAGAAAGAACATATAGCATCTATCCTTGTAAAATCATCTAATGTAAGAGTAATCCCATGAATTTATTTATCAAGGTAGCCATATTTTTTAATAGTGTCTCCAAACACTTGAATAATCCCAAGCTTTGGCACACTCTCCACTGTAACTTCTGTTTCTAAGACTTTAAACACATACCAATACCTTCACGAATGTTTTCACTGTATATATTTCTACAACACTTCTGGGCTGATGTTCTTTTTGGGCTTCCCTTCTGCATTGTTGAGTGGTGGCTTCCATTTTCTTGCTCTATTAAAATCAATTTCCATCTCATTGATTAGATTCTTTATCTTCACTATTTTCCCTGTGGCTGTAAACATGTAAAAGTTGACGTTGGAAATATGGCAGACTGTCTCCTTCCTTTCGCGTGCAGCACACAAATGAAATAATTTTTTAAAAACCAAGCCAACTTTACATAATGGTCTATTTCGGAGCCTTCACTGAGTTTTTTTTCTTAAACCATTTTTCTTCGCGGAATTCACCAAAAGTTACCACGTGGAAAGTGGTTTAAATTCCGCTACCACCTTTCCAATTTAACCACCTCACAACTTTTCTCTCCGGAAACACTAATACCCGTTGATGAGTTTTCACTTTTTACATTAACCATTAGATTATTATATGTGCTAGTGGTTTAATTATAGCTTAAGAAAGGTATTAAATCTTGTTTAGCGTTTAAACCTTCATTAAGACTTGGTTTTGTGAATAAGAGGCCACTTTTTGACTTTGGAAAAAATATCCAAAACTATATAAGTTTGAATATAAATAAAATAATAGGTTTATAAAACCCATTTTATAAATTTCATTCAAAAGTTAATAAAAAATTTTGCCTCACTTGTGAAAAAATTATTTCTCTTTTTACCTAAAATTCCTTTAACTTCTCTTCTTTGCCAACTTGGAAATAGCTTAATGAGAAAACTTTGGAAACCAAGTCAATCACCCATGAAAACTTAAAATTTTGAAGGCAATAAGACCAATTCTGACAAAAAAAAATTTAGTGCTAACAGTAGGTTCAACATCATTGACTGGGAGCATTCTGCTGACTGAAGGGACAATTTCTGAGCTATGGATCAATCTCAGAAGATCATCTTGACTCCATTTAACTTATTTGAATGGAAAGCAGAGATAGAGATACTGTTGAGAGAGAAATGCCTCTACAGAGTGACTATGGAAACAGAAGCAGAGCCCAATGCAGCTGCAGAGAAGATTAAATGGCACAACAGGAGGGATGAGGCCTATGGTCTCCTGTGTCTGAGCATATCCAGAGACCTCCTTTTCCATCTTGATGGATTGACATCACCGAATGAAGTATGGGAGAATCTTGTTGATATTTTTGGTAAGACAGATGAGATGAGGGGACATCAAATTGAAAATGAATTGATCTCCCTGAGTCCAAATATCTTTGAATCCCTGCAACTCTATTTTTCCAAGTTCAAAGCACTTGTTTTGCAGCTAAAACAATGTGGGATCGAAAAGAAGGATGAACAACTGGTTTTTTCCATACTCTCGAAGCTTGGCCCTTACTATTCAGTGTTTGTATCGACCTTCTATGCCACAAAGTTGACAGCTCGAGCCTGGAAAATGCCTAGCCTTACAGATTTCATGGAATCTCTCACACAAGAACAAGATAAACTGGTGATGATGGGCACCATCAAACCATCCAAAGACCAAGCTTTGGTTGTTGGAGATTAGAGGGTGGATTCAAAAAGCAAGAAGAAAGCTAAAAAGCCACCTGAGCAAAAGAGAGACAAGAACAAGTCTCCAGAGGAGCCTCAAGGTTCCAAGAAGAACCCCCAGAAGAAGAACAACAAAGGACAAATGAGCAAGTGCGCATACTGCAGTAAGGGTAGTCATTCTGAAAGCTCCTGCATGAAGAAGCAAATAGACATGCTGAACCAACTCCTGGAGAAGAATGGCATCTCCCTTCCAGACAGCTCAAAGAAGAGGGAAGGAGGATCAAATTAAGAAGATAGAGAGAGAGTTCATGCATTGGTTGCTGGCACATGAAGCTCACCTAGTTTCATCATTGATTCTGGAGCTTCAAGACATATGGTTTTGACCAAGGAGGCATTCACCTCACTTGACATGTCGAAAGTTCCACCAATTGTACTGGGAGATGACTCTCTCACTGAAAATTTGGGCAAAGGGGGGATTGATCTTGACCATGGTAAGTTCAGCAATGTATTGTATGTTCTAGGTCTTGCCTCTAACCTCTTATCAGTGTATTAGATGACCCACACAGGGTCTCCAAATAAGGTCATATTCTCCCCTGATGAAGTTGATATCAAAAAGATCTCAAGTGGTAAAGTCATTGCAAAAGGAGTTGCAAATCACACTTCGAAGGTATACATGTTCTCACACTTCCTACCCTACTCAAACCCCTCTTCTCTTCTGATTCATGCTAATGAGGAAAGCAAGATTTGGCATGAAATATTTGGCCACCTAAATTACAAGTATCTTTCTGATCTTAGTGAAAAAGAAATGGTCATAGGGTTACCAAAGATTAAGTTTTCCAAAGGAGTCTGTCAAGGTTGCATCCTAGGAAAACACCAAGAGCATAAATTTGAGAAAGCTAGTCATGAGAGAACCTCTGCACCTCTTGAGTTGATCCACAGTGATGTTGCTGGCCCATTTCCTCATATTTCAATGAGTCAGGCCAAATATACATTGACATTCATAGATGACTTTTCCAGGTATTGTTGGGTTTACTTCCTGAAACACAAGTCTGAAGTTTTTGGCCTCTTCAAAGTCTTTAAGGCTTTGGTTGAAAACCAGTCTGGGAGGAAACTCAAGGTCCTCAGATCTGAAAATGGCGGTGATTATGTCAAGTTTGAGTTCATTCAATATTATGCAGATGTAGGTATTCAGATGCAACATTTTATCCCTTGCACACCACAGCAGAATGGTGTTGCTGAGAGGAAGAACAGATCACTGAAAGAGATGGCAACCTGCATGATGGAGGCTAATACTTTGCCACCAAAGTTTTGGGCCAAAGCTATAAACTGTGCAGCCTATATTTAGAATAGGGTGCCTCATAAACAATTTTATGGTATGACTCCTTTCGAAGCATGGAGTGGGCACAATCCAGATGTGACCCATTTCAGGATTTTTGGCTCAAGGGCTTGGGCTAGAATTCCAACAGAAAAGAGGAAGGCTTTGCAGCCCCAAATCCAAGAGTGTCTATTTGTTGGGTAATCTAAAGATTCAAAAAGGTACAAGTTGATCAATTTGAGCACAAACAAAGCCTTCATTGAAAGGTGTGTTCAGTTTCAAGAAGAGCCCCTAGCAGCAGTGGAAGTTGGAGAATCCTCTTCACCACCAGAACCTCTGAATGTAAGTGAAGAGATAGTTGAACATGATGATTCTGATATGTCTGATAATGATGATTTGATTGTATATCCTAACAGTCCTACAAGACCAAAATGGGCATCCAATACCATTCACGCAGCTGGAGAACTAGCTGGAAATCCTAAAGATCCTAGGAGGTCTAGATCTCAATTTGAGAGTGCTCTGTGCATGAAAGATCCTATGTTTGCAGAGAAATTATATCTGATGGTTGAATAAAACCCACATATATATTAATATGTAGCAAATGATCCAAGATGGCAAGCATCCATGAAAGAAGAGTTCAGCTCACTCCAGAAGAGCAACACTTGGGAGCTGGTTGATCTTCCCCCAGGGAGGAAGCTAGTTCAGTATAAGTGAGTGTACAAAACCAAATTTGCTGCTGATGGTTCACCTCTGAAGTACAAGGCCATATTGGTAGCCAAGGGCTACTCACAGGTACATGGCATAGACTACAATGAGACCTTTGCACTAGTGGAAAAGATGGACTCCATCAGGCTAGCCTTAGCCATTGTAGCTTCAAAGCAATGGGAGGTACACCACGTGGATGTGAAGTGTGCTTTCCTAAATGGAGATCTCACTAAAGATATTTACATGCAGCAGCATCAAGGATTTTCTACTAACCCATCTCTTGTGTGCAGGCTAAAGAATTCATTGTATGGGCTTGGTATGCCAAGATTGATAGCTTTCTACTATCACTGAATTTTGTTCGATGCAAGTCAGATCCAAATGTCTATTTGAAGTTGATTCATGGTTCATTAATGATCATTGTTTTGTATGTTTATGACCTTCTCATTACAGGAAGCTCAAAAGATGATATTACCTCCTTGAAGGATGCAATGAACCATGCCTTCTCAATGACAGATTTGGGATTATTGAGCCAATTCTTGGGGCTCGAGATTCCTCAAACCAAAGAAGGAATCAAAGTACATCAGTCCAAGTATGCCTTGGATTTGCTAAACAAATTCAATATGAAGGATTGCAATCCAAGCAAGACTCCTTTCCTTTCAGGAGTTAAGCTTGAAAAAGCTGATTCTTCACCTATGGTAAACAATACACTGTATAAGCAATTGATTGGATGTTTGTTGTATCTTACACATACTAGACCTGATATTTCTTATGCAGTAAGTGTGGCTTCAAGATACATGGATCAGCCTCATGAGATCCATTGGAGAGCAGCCAAAAGGATCCTTAACTTTGTTCAGGGAACAAGGACTCATGGGATCTTCTATAAAGCTAAATCTGATCTTGATTTGATTGGGTTTACTAATAGTGATTGGGCAGGTGACAAAACAGATCAAAATTCAACATCAGGATATGTGTTCATGCTTGCAGAAGGGCCAATCAGTTGGTCAAGCAAGAAACAGAGTGTCATTGCACTCTCATCTATAGACGCAGAGTACAGAGGAGTTGTAAATGCAGCAACTCAATGTTTATGGTTACAGGGGTTACTTGGTGAGTGTGGCTTCGAATAAGAATACTCAACTACTATATATTGTGATAATCAGAGTACCATTAAAATATGCAATGATCCATTTCAAAAGCAGAGAACCAAACACATTGAGATCCACATGCACTACATCAGACAGCTTGTGCATGATGGCACCATTCACCTACTCTTCTGTTCATCTTCAGAACAAGTAGCAGATATCTTCACCAAAGTTTTTTGTGAGAAGACATTCAAGAATCTCAAATAACTACTAGAGATTTATGATCATGCTATGAAGTATGAGTGATGACAAGATTTCCAAATTTTTTTTTACTGTCCATGTTTAAGGGAGGATTTTTCCCACTGGATTTTTGCCTCTTTCCTTGGTTAAATGGACATGCAGTATGTAAAGGGTTACTAAGCCTTGTTGCTAGGCCCTATAATTTTCTGATATTTTACTCATAATTTAGGCTTAAGGGGGGGTGTTAGAATAATCAACCCATAGTTAGCTACCTTAGACATTAATTAATCCAATTTTTGTCTTATTTGCCTAGTTTCCATATTCCACCTTATGCGAGTTGCCCTCCACACATCCATAGTGGTCAAAATTGATAAATTTGAGTCATGGATCACTTGAGAAACCTCTTGGAATCAAATCTAATTTATTCTTGGCCTCCCTAGTGCATGTCTGCTTTTTCTGCTTTATTGCCTGCTTTTTCTGAGTTTTAAGGCAACTGGGAAAGTTTGACTAGGTGAAGTTAACTTATTTTTTTTCCTCAACATCCTCCACTCTTTTCTCCTATGAAAAGCATGTATGAATTTTCCTTCCACCATCTATTATCTTGCCTAATTTATTTTTCCAATTTGTGAGCTCCTAGACAGATTTGGAAAGTGCTTTATGCACCTATGGGGGATTTGCTTAGATTTAGTAAGCTTGCTTTTGACTAAATTCGAATGGCATCCTTATGCATTGGAATCTCTCATGTGATTATTTATTATGGCAGCCTATGAATTCACATGGTTGGATATTGTACACTTGTTCAATACAGATTAGTGTTCTGCTCCATATTCAGTCTTCTTTGTGAGTAATTTGCATGTGTAATTGGCAATTGTTGTGAGTGTAATTGTTCTAACACCTGGGTTCAATTTCCATAGGAAGTAAGAATTATAGCTGATGAAGAATACATAATGATGAATTGATGTGCTCAAGAATAAAATCTCTGCAACCTGCAAAACAAACTAGGAGAAAATCTTGTAAGCTAGACAAGCTCTTCTTCAAAGACGGATAGGATACTGGAAGCGCTCCTCAACTCTGTAGAACTTGATAAAAATTGTAGCACTGATACCATGTATAAATAATAGATCAATGCTATGTGCAATGATGCTAAAAAGAAGCACATGAAATAGATCTTGCTACTAAGAATTCTCACAAGCATACACAGGAAAAATAGAGAGAAGAAAAGAGACTGAATCACATGAATGAAGAGATGAATATTGGTATGTATCCTTCCATTGAATAATGATGAATAATAGTGTACATAAATAGTACATCCCTCATAGGAAAATCAAATTGTATGGAAACAACTCATAAAGCTCAAAAGGCTGACTTACCAAAATATAGCAAAACCCCCATAGGTGGATAAAGCACTTACTAAATCTATCAAGGACCTCACGAGTTGGCAAAAGAATGAGTGAGTTTTCAAGGAGATGGAAATAACATGCTAATCCTAGAAAATGGAGAAAAAATAATGGAGGATGGGTTGGAAACAAAAGCTCCCAGTTTCCTAGTTGACTAGCTTTTATCTTATCCATAGAAAAGCAGGAAAAGCAGAAAAAGCAGAATAAAGAAGAATCTACTGTAAAGTCCTGTATACTAATTCTAGATGGTCAAAAGGTGGTCAAGATCAACCCAGAATTGGAAATAAAGCATTCCTAGGATATAGATGGCATGTATTGACTTTAAGGTGCAAGTGGATGCCAACTAATTAAGCTAGTGGGTGAATAATTAATCAAATAATGATTAATTATTTTATCCTAAGTTGTGAGTGGGTTTAATATATTCCTACATTAAAATGATGCTCCACTTCAGAGGGAGTGACTATAGAATATCTTGAGGTTCGACATGGTACGACAAGATGGATAGATTACTGATGACTCTAGGCTTTATGGAGAGTAAAGAGGACTCCAACATTTACTTCAAGGTTGAAGGTGGAATACTAGTGATGCTTCTGTTATATGTCGATGACTTGTTCCTGACAGAAAAGAGAAACTCATTAAAGTTGCAAGAAGGATAATTGCTGTCGAGTTCAAGATGAAGAACTTGGATATGATGCACTACTCTCTAGGCATGGAGGTGTGGAAGAGTGCAGATGGAATATCCCTAGGACAAGGGAATTATGAAGTAGAGATCCTAAAAAGGTTTGAGATGATGGACTGCAAGGACATGACCACACCTATGACATCGAACCTGGAGCTATTGAGTGATGCTTCATCAGAGTCAGTTGATGCTACGATGTATTGTCAGATGATTGTGTCATTGATGTACCTGATGAATACGAGACCAGATACTTGCTTTGTTGTGAAAAAATTGATGTCCCTGATAGATACGAGACATGTTCACCTAATGCTTGCAAAGCATGCAGTGAGGTACCTAAAGGGTATAGTTGACTATGGGCTCAAGTATGAAGTGAATTAGAATATTAACTTGGAGGGTTATGTAGATTCAGATTGGACAGGAAGTTCCATTGATAGGAAGAGCACTTCGAGGTGTTGCTTCAATATGGGATCAGGTGTGATCTCTTGGTTTAGAAGGAAGCAGTCATGTATGGCGCTAAGGACAGCCAAGGAAAAATATGTTGCCACTTGCATTTTTTGTATGATGCAGAGAGGAGAACTGAAGCTCCAATATGTGATCCAGATCAAGATCTCTCGAAAGAGAGAGTTCTAGCATAGTTGGTTAGATAGATTGTCTGAGCATAAAATCTTGGCGAAGATCGTAGGTTGCTTAGACGTAAATAGTCCTGTAGGTTGTCCTTGGATGTAATCGGTCCTGGTGAAGCTCATAGGTTATCCTTGGACGTAATCAACCCTAATGTGATTCTATGCTAGAAATGGTCAAAGTGAAGTTTGAGTAATTCAGGGAGAAGCTTGGTGTTCTCCAAATTGAGGTTCCCTCCAAGGGGAAGTGATGAGTCCATGATGCCTTTCGACATGGTGGTAGGCCAGGCCTCCCATGGTTGAATGTAAGCATTGAGCCCTTCTGACATGGTGGCAGGATGTGTTCCTCCGATGGTCAGATATAAGTGTTGTGCCTTTCTGACATGGTGGTAGGATTGGTTCCTCCCATGGTTAGATGTAAGTGTAGATCTATCCTGACATGGTGGTAGGCTGGGCCTCCCATGGTCAGATGTAAGCACAGTGCCATTTTGAAATGGTGATAGGTTGGGCCTCCCATGGTTAGATGTAAGTGCAGAGCCATTCTGATATGGTGGTAGGCTGGGCCTCCCATGGTCATATGTAAGTGCAGAGCCATTCTGACATGGTGGTAGGCTGGGCCTCCCATGGTCAGATGTAAGTTCAGATCCATTCTGACATGATGGTAGGATGGGCCTCCCATGGTCAGATGTAAGTGCAAAGCCTTTCTGACTAGGTCAGATGTAAGTGCAGAGCCTTTCTGACTGGGTCAGATGTAAGTGTTGTATGAGCATTTCTGACATGATGAGGTCAGATGTGAGTGTTGAGCCTTTCTGACATGATGAGGTGAGATGTGAGTGCTCAACAAGCCTTTCTGACATGATGAGGTCCGATGTGAGTGTTGGGCCTTTCTAACATAGTGAGGTCAGATGTGAGTGCTGGGTGTGCCTTTCTAACATGGTGGTGGATGTGTTCCTCCCATGGTCATATGTAAGTGCTAGGCGAGACTTTTTTACTGGGTCAGATATAACTATTGAAGAAGATGAAGACCTACCTAGAGGCTAGGCCTACAACCAGCATGAAAAAGGGCTGGCTCTGTAGAACTTCTTGTGACGAGTATAATTGAGAGATAGCACATTTTGACCGAGATAGCGGAAGCAGTGATGATGATGATCTAGTGATGATCCAGCTTTGATGATGATCCAGTGATGATCCAACTTTGATAATGATCCAGATAAGAAGACTTGTGTTGATGAATTGTGTCAAGAAAATACCTTCCTAGTTAAGAGGGAGTGTTGATGTATTTGTAACTTTGGAATGTATTCACTAGTATATATTGTATTTCATTGGTCCTCGATGCTCCTATCAAGAGAATCAATTGTATTTATTTGTACCCCGATGTTCCTATCGGGAGAATTACTATAATTCATGAGGAAGTCCCCTACGTTGTAAGTCATTTCATTAGTACCCTAGTTGCGGTTACTCGAGCCTACATAACTTAGTTAGGATTACTCGAGCCTACATAACAGAGTCAAATATTAAGTGAATGAAAGAATATAAATAGAGAGTGAACCTCTCTATTTATCACAGACACTCACTCAACTAGGGCGCATGAGTGAGAGAGGAAGTGTTGGCACAAGTGAGAGAGATCAGTTGTCAAATATCATCTTTATTTTTTCGGGTTTTACTTTTACTTTTGGTGTGCATTCTATCTCTGAGGAAGTTACGGGGTTTTCTCCTTTACGTTTTCCCCGAGGAAAATCTTTGTGTTCATTGTCTATTGTTATTGATTTTTGTGCTTTTTATTCTCTCAGATAATATCCTAAGATCATATAGCTTAATTGATAAAAATATAACAATCCCATGGTAACAGCAGAACAACTTTAGACTGTATTTATGACCTAATACAGTCAGAGAGGTATCTCTCACTATTTACAAGATTTATTACCCAAAATATTAAACCAATAATACTCAGAAGGTCATATTTCTAATGGGACAAATAGGACAAGTTTGTTTTGAAAATTTTTGGTGGGACAGTCATGGAAGAGGCCATTGGAAAATGGAGTCAACAATTAGATCTGAGTTAGGTTTCAAGAGGTAATGGTTTTGAAATTTCTATGGAAAGAGGCAAGGTAGACATCATTTCCTCATCCTTGAGGCATTTGCAGGTCAATTAGAAGGCAAAGGGAGACATCCTATCAAACAGAGCACCAATATTGGGTGAGTTCTGCAAGACTTTAGCAGAAAATTATTTTAAAATGCTTGAACAATGAACCTAGAGCATGCAAGATGAATTCTATCCCATAAAACTAATGCTCAATCATGAAAAAAAGACAAAATGGAGTGGGAAAAAAGGATAAATAGTCACAATAGTATCACTTACTGAATAAAAAAATGGCACAAGAAATATCTGCCTTGGAAACTCAAACATTCCTCCTCTACAATTTTATTCATCTCTAGAAAACTGAAACCTATTACAATGAAGAGCCTCTCTTCTCTTGAAAATACAACCCTATATCTATCTATTAAATTTGAATTTATAAGAAAAATACCTCTAACTATCCTTGAATTTGAAACCTAATTGAACTCTAAAATAGAAAGAGTTACAACTAATTTTCCTTCATTTTGGGATGTGGACTGGTAAAAAATAGGCTTCAAATCCCCACTTGCATATCTAAAATAGTGAAATTTGTGTGACATAAGATAGATTATTTTGTATCTGAACATGTTTTCTAAAAAATCCATGTCTTCCTTTTCTGAAATTCACCTCCAACTCCTTGGAATTTGATTTTGAAGTTGATGACTCAGATAGTATTTTAAAATTTCTGAAAACTTCCCTGTAAAGATGAATTCGATTATCTCAACCTGTGATACTTGTGTAAAAATTGAGGGAGGGTTTTGAATATTGGTCTATTTTGAAGAGAAACCTCTCTCGTTTTCTTAAAAATCATCTCCATTTGGTAGAAACAACTCTCTGAAGTAAATGACTCAAACAATCATTTTCATGAAATAACTCTTCTTCTTCTACTTCAGCTTCCTGGATTTGTCCAATTTTATTTGTACTATTCTCTTGATAATGTTCTGAAAAAATTGAAAACTTATCAAAGTACTCCTCACTATCATGTCCCCAATTAAATAATTGCATAGCAGGACAATTCCATCAATCCTACTAGTTCCCTAGGTTGGATGGATACATCTGGAATTTTAATACAATAGCTAATAAATGATGTTTGAATATTAGAATGGCATAAATATTTAATAAAGGAGATAAATAAATAAATACAAGGGAAAATCAAAGTGGCAATTGATCATGAAGAGACATGGAGGATGTGGGACCCACACAAGCTAGATTTTCTATGCCACATGGTATCTTCCTCTTGTCATTTTGAATCCATAAGAAGAACAAGGGTCTTGGGATGAGTTGGAAGGTCAATATACTTGGCATGAATCAATTAAGGTCGAATTGGAGTGGAATAGTAACCCCCATGGAAGAGGAAGAGGAATTTTGGAGCTAGTGAGACACTTGGACTAGATTCCCTAGCTCTATGACAACAATGATGAAGATGGTATGACACCTATGACACAAATCAGATCTGAAGGCTGAAATATGACATATTTCACATGTCAGGTCAAAATTGAGCATTCGAAATGGATTTCATGTGAGTTGGGGAAGCTCAATGGGCTCCTAATCAAATTGGGGGAAGATGGAAGGCTAGGAAATGGAGGACACATGGAAAATCATGAGCACACACCCAAATTCGAATTGGCTTGATTTTGTGGATGGATTGATAACCTTATAAGGCTATGGATTTTTATTAAATATAGGAATCAACCAAGAGAAGATCTTTTGATCATTTGAGAAATTGCATTTGTGAATTGAGAGGGCTAGTGGATGACTAGTTCTTTCCTTAGCCAATTTTGAGGGTGAAATATTCCCATCCAAGTTTGTGTTTGGAGAGGCCACTTAGGTCTTCCATGGAGATTTAATGGAGTCATAAATTATAGGTTCAAGCTACAGGGAAGCTCGTGGACACTACAATATTAGCTTGTTATTTCATCTATTCTAAGTTTTCTCAGCATATTCTTACTCTATGGATTGAGGCGCATTTGGTGAGCTATTTATTTCTTCGGGGGAGATTATAATTATTAATCTTGCACATTGATATAGGGACTAAACATCAGTCTCATCAAATATTAATCAACAAATAACTCATGAAATGGTGTAATCGGTCTACATAATGAGTAGTCGCTCTGTATAATCAGATGAAAAAATGATAATACAATACAATGTCATGCTACAAGCATGAATGAATGAGCAATTCGAATCCTCAAGGAGGTCATTCGAATTGAATGAGTGAGTCTAGATTAACTGAATGTAAGCCATAGTCAACACTCCAGTTAACCACTAATCAAAACCCTAATTGACTCAACTGAGCCCTAACTGAAGTCGGAGTGCAATAAATTACTGAGTCTCAACTGAAAGAGATCAGACACATGTCATACCAAGCCAACCATCAAGTGCTAGTGCTTCAATGACTCCAATGAACCCCGATGAGGTTAACTGAAGTTGAACTAAACATCAGAAGTTGGTGGAGGCACCCCTGTTGACTCCATTTCATTAATTAATCATTAAATAATCAATTAAATGAAAGGAGGTGCTTTCACTACCCTGTTAACTAATTATAACCATGAGTTAGCAATTAGGTGCATTAATATCACTTAGATCACCCCCGAAGTGCTCTAGTTAGCCTCCCCGAATGTAGGAGGAGGCTAAGTTAGCCTCCTTGACTGAAGGTAGCATGGGTGTGACTGGATGATGTCAATTAATGCTCCACTGATGTCAATTAATGTCAATAATACTTAGGATAGTGGTTTAACTAGGCCAATTTGACCAAAATATTGTGTATGGTCGTAAATGTCTCCAACACCCCCCCTTAAGCTATACTCAGGAGGACTTAGAAAACAAAAATGCATAAAAATGCTGGGGCCCTGGTAAGTAAGGCCATAGGTCACCCTGTACAATGCTGAAACTGAAACAATGCTCAAAACAAACTAAGTGAGGAAAAGAGGGAAAACCTAGTGGGAAACCCCCCCCCTCAAGCTAAGCACTGAAAGTAGTCTGAATCACCCCGATGAACTCACCCCCAATAGTGAACGGAGGTAAGCGAAATTCTTTTCTGAAAATATCTTGGTGAAGATGTCTGCAATCTGCTCATTAGTCGGGAAGTATTGTAGAATGATGGTCCTATCATGCACTAGCTCTGTGATATAGTGCATGTGGATCTCTACATGCTTGGTCCTCTGCCTAGTAACTGGATCTATGGAAATATTAATAGCACTTTGATTGTCACAAAAGAGAACAGTGGACAAAGTACTACCAAGATCAAACTCTGAAAGAATGCCTTGCAACCAAAGTGCTTGGATGCAAGCATTCACCGCTCCTCGATACTCGGCCTCTGTTGAAGATAGTGCTATGGTAGCCTGCTTTTTGCTTGACCAAAAAATGGGGCCACCACCAAACATGAATACATATCTAGAAGTAGACTTCTGATCAATAGAATCACCCACCCAATCAAAATTTGTGTATCCAACCATCTCTAGCTCAGAGTCTGCAGCATAGTGAATGTCGTAGGTCCTGGTTCCCTGAATATACTGGAGGATACTCTTGGCTGCCTTCCAATGAATATCATGAGGCTGCTGCATATATATTTATACATCATTCAAAGCATAACAAATATCAGGCTGAGAATGTGTCCAGTACAACAAGCTACCAATCAGTTGTCGATAGATAGTGCAGTCCATGGGAGGTGTGCTTTTTCCTTCTTCAAGGATGATCCCTAAAAGGAAAGGGAATGGTGCAGGCCTACAATAAGCCATGTTAAAATTGACTATAGTTCTGAAATTTATTTGGACTGAGTGACCATAATCCCATCATAATTTTGCTCGATTTCGAGCCCAAAAAATTGTTTTAGAAGCCCCAAATCACTCATTTCAAAGGCATTGTGGAGAGCAATTTTGATGGCTGAAATGGAGGCAACTGTACTACCTGTGATAAGTAAGTCATCAACATATAAAAAAATGATAATTAGATGACCATAATACTACTGTAAATACACATTTGGATCTGATCTACACCTTTGAAATTTTTGCGAGAGAAGGAAGGCATCCATCTTGGAATACCACTCTCTTGGGTCCTGTTTTAACCCATAAAGTGACTTCTTTAGCTTGAAAAACAAATATATATCAGTGATGTATCCCTCAAGATGCTTCATGTATAATTCCTCATGAAGATATCCATGTAGAAATGCTGACATGCTGAAATTTCCAAAACAAGGCGGATGGAGTCCATTTTTGCAACCGGTGCAAAGGTCTCATGGTAGTCCACACCTTGGACCTGAGAGAAAAATTTTTACACCAGAATTTCCTTATATTTATAGTTTATTCCATAAGTATCAACCTTGTTCTGAAACACCCACTTGCATTGAACCAATTTCCTTCCCAGAGGAAGAGAAACTAGCTCCCAAGTAGTGTTTTTCTGAAGAGAATTCATCTCTTAATCCATGGCAACTTGCCATCTCGGATCCTTCCAAGCATGATAGTAGGATTTTGGATATAAAATAATCATAAAATAGAAATTTTTGGACGCCAAATTATTAGGAAAAGAGAGTGCAATACCTTCTCTTTGGAAATCATACCGGGTTCTCCTTGGATCATTCGGATTTCCAATGTTGTCCCCTGCGGAGGAGAGTGTCTGTCGGGCCCATGTGGGAAGATGATTTTGCACTTCAGGTTCTGATTCAAAATCTGATTATTGCTGCATACTAATATCAGAAATAAGAGGATCCAAATCAGGGTCATCACCCCCAATTTCATCATCCAAATATTCAGTAGAATAGGAAGGAAATTCAGCAGTTTTCTCCTTCACTAGTTCCACCTTCTGAAGAGGCTCATCGAACTTGAAACTTCTCTCGATGATGATATTTTTGGTATTGATATCCAGTAGCTTGAAACCTTTAGATTCATCAGGATACCCAATAAACAAGAATTCTATGCTTTGCAGTTGCAAAGCCCTTCTTTTATCAAGTGGAATCCGGGCCCATGCAATGGACCCAAACACCCGTAGGTTCAACACATCCGGCTTGTGTCCGAAGTATGCTTTGAAAGGGATATTCCATTTCATGGATGAGTGTGTCACCATATTCTGAATATATTCTATAGCATGCATGGCCTCAGCCCACAAATTTGCAGCAAGATTCTTGGATTCCAACATACAGGTGGTCATCTCCTTGAGAGACCGATTCTTCCTTTCCGCTACTCCGTTTTGCTGGGGAGTGTAAGGAATTGAATTTTGGACCTGAATAAAAATTTGGGAGCATATTTGAAAAAAATAATTACTAACATAATCCCCTCCATTATCATATCTCAAGATCTTGATCTTAAGCCAAGAGGCATTTTCGATCAAGGCCTTCAATTCAGAAAATTTTTCACATACTTCAGACTTCTTTTTGAGAAAGAATACCCATGTGTACCTTGAAAAATCATCAATAAAAGTAAGAAGATACCTTGATACATTCATGGATGTGACAGGAATCAGACTGCTGATATCATAATGTATCAGCCCCAATATGCATGTAGCTTGGTTTGCCTTCCCCCGATCAAACTTGTGCTCAAGGTGTTTTCCAATCACACAGCCCTTCAAATTTCGGTGGTTGCCTTGATGACTGGGAGGCCTTAAACCATGGATTTTTTTTGTAATTTCTGCAAGTATTTGAAATTAATATGGCCAAACCTCTCATTCCATAGCCTACTAACCTCATTTCCATGAGTTAGCAGAGCAGTGGGCTTTGCATCCGCAACAAAGTGAGAGAACTCATAGGCTTGTGCATGATGGTTTGCAAGGCCTTTAGCAATGAGTTTCTCGGATGCAATTTCTATTATCTCAACATCATTTTGGATGAAATAAACTCTCTTAGAAACTCCTATATGTGTCATCTGATAGACACTAAGGATATTTGATGCCAGAGACGGCACATACAAAAATTTGAAAAAAATCCATTTTCAAGATCAACAGTACCTTGTCCTTTTGAAATGATGGTGGAGTCATCTCCCATGTGGATGGGGATGGATTTTCTGGTCTCCAAGGATGAAAAGGAGTCTCTTTCATCCATCATGTGGTTCAAAGATCCAAAATCAATCAAGAGTTCTTTGGACTTCGAAGTGCTTGCCATGAGGGCATGACCTTTTTCATGCTGTGGTTCCCAATCTTGTTGATCTCTCCTCCGAAAGCTCTTTGGAAGATTGATGTGATTTTTCTCAAGGAGAGAGGTTGATTCATCAAGCTTCTTCTTAATGCAGGTATGTTCAGGGTGGAATCCCTTCCCACAATAAGAACACTTGACTTTTTCCTTGCCATGGTTCCCTTTTCCTTTGTTCTTCCTTGAGCCGGAAGACTCATCATGCTGCTGATTTTTAACTCTAGGTTTAGGAGCATCAAATTTAGTTTTTGGGTTCTTCTTCTGCTTTCCTTTACCCTTCAGATCTTTGGGCCCTGAGATATGGAGGGCTTGATCACAGGAATATTTGATGATCCCCATCTGGACAAGCTTGTCATGTTCACTTGTTAGGGACTCAATGAAGGCATTGAGTGTAGGCATCTTCCATCCAGGGGTTGTGATCTTCTCCGCGTGGAATTTAGAAACAAAAATTGAATAATCAGCCCCAAGTTTGGAGAGTATGGTGAGGATGAGCTGATCATCCTCCTTCTCCACTTTGCATTGCTTCAAGAGTAAAATAGTATGCTTGAACTTTGTGAAAAAGTCATTCAGAGTCTCGAAATTTGAGGGCTGGAGAGTCATTAATTCATTTTCAAGATGGTACACTCTCAAGTCATCATGATTTCCATATAGAGTTTCCAATTTGTCCCATATTTATTTTATATTTTTCAATCCCGCAAGATGGAAAAGAAGATCCTGGGAAATAGAGAGGCATAAGAAACCGAAGGCTTCATCCTTCTTGCTCAAGAATCTTGATTTTTCTATGGTTGAACCAGGCTCATCTTCAGTGTCCATGGTGACTCTAAAAGGTCCTCTAGAGTGCAGCTGAATCTCCATATCACCCTTCCATGAGTGGAAATTGTATGGAGTCAAAAGATCTACCGAGGAGGCCATATGGATCTGCTGGAGCGAATGCTTCACTTGTAGAAAACCTAAAAATCACAATAGAAAGGGAAATGTAAGGTCGGATAGCCTGCACATTTTAGGCTTTCATCACACCCAGCATAGTCAATCAAGAAAGCTTGATCAACAAGTTCTTTAATTGGGGTATTAAGTGGTAATCCTTGGCTTCTAGTGCAGTGCTGGATTTTTGAGCTATTGCTCAATTTTCATGCAGAAATCTGTCAAAACGCTTGTTTTTGAGAGATAGAACTTTGTCCTGCCATAAGCTCTGATACCATATTAATATTTCACATTGATATAGGGACAAAACATCAGTATCATCAAATATTAATCAACAAATAACTCATGAAATGGTGTAATCGGTCTACAGAATGAGTAGTCGCTCTGTATAATCAGATGAAAGAATGATAATACATTACAATGTCATGCTACAAGCATGAATGAATGAGCAATTTGAATCCTCAAGGAGGTCATTCAAATTGAATGAGTGAGTCTAGCTTAACTGAATGTAAGCCATAGTCAACACTCCAGTTAACAACTGATCAAAACCCTAATTGACTCAACTGAGCCCTAACTGAAGTCGGAGTGCAATAAATTACTGAGTCTCAACTGAAAGAGATCAGACACATGTCATACCAAGCCAACCATCAAGTGCTAGCACTTTAATGACTCCAATGAACCCTGATGAGGTTAACTAAAGTTGAACTAAATATCAAAAGTTGGTGGAGGCTCCCTTGTTGACTCCAGTTCATTAATTAATCATTAAATAATCAATTAAATGAAAGGAGGTGCCTTAACTACCCTGTTAACTGATTGTAACCATCAGTTAGCAATTAGGTGCATTAATATCACTCAGATCACCCCCGAAGTGTTCTAGTTAGCCTCCCCGAATGTAGGAGAAGGATAATTTAGCCTCCTTGACTAAAGGTAGGAGTGGGTGTGGCTGGATGATGTCAATTAATGCTCCATTGATGTCAATTAATGTCAATAATACTTAGGATAGTGGTTTAACTAGGCCAATTTGACCAAAAGAGTGTGTATGGTGGTAAATGTCTCCAACAATAATGCCCCATTATTTTATGTTATTATGTAAATGCTTTGTATTTTAGTTTTAGAAGACACTCGGGTTGAAATATTGAAATATTTCATGTAAAAATGTTAATCAATGAAGAAATAGTGCCATTTCCCCACTATCTTGTTGTGAATCAATTTGATGTTGATGGATTTGAATGGATAAGTAAATTACTGATGGTTTATGGATGAATAGACTGTTAAACAATGAAGAAACAGTGCCATTTCCCCACTACCTTGTTTTAAGCCAATATAATGTTGATATATTCGAATGGATAAGTGAAATACTGATGGTTTATGGATGAATGGAATATTATTAGTGGATTATATGAGTTTAATTTTCATTGCATAATCATTTGGAGTTATTTTGTTGAGTTTCATAGCATTTGGAGAAGTTTGCCTATCATTTCCCCCAAGGTTGAAACCAGTATTTTTGCATCTGATTTAAGGGAGTTATAGCATAAATTAAAAGTTGAATGGTGATGCATATTAGTTCATATTGATTTAATTTACATGCCCCATGCTTCCATTCATAAATTTGAGTTGTCTTGATTCCATTTGGGAAGCCATTTTCAGTATTCATTGTGGGGGGATTAGAACCTCAAATTACTAGCCACAACTCCTACCTCGACCAGATTATTAAACAAGTTTGTATAAGCCTTTAGAGGGTCATAAATATTCCCTAGCCATGATATTAAGACCTTAATATAATTCATATACCTTCTGTGAATATTTTGGAGCATTTGGACCAATTTGGATACCTAGATGTAGAAGGAGCAAGTCGATAAGTCAACTTGAATGAGGACCGACTTAGTCGATCAGTCGACTAAGTCGATGGGCCGACTTAGTTGATTAGCCGACTAAGTCGGTCAGCTGACTAAACTAAAGAGATTAGATCGGCCATCTAAAGTCGCGTCGGTTCACCGAACCGACAGGTAGTTATTTTGTAACCGTCTGTAAATTGTATATATTAGGCTGTTGAGCCAAACGAGAACTCAGTTCAGTTCCCTGCATTGTATGAACTCATTGTAATAATATAATCTATTTAATCCTATCTGTTCTTGTTTCTTGTCTCTGTTCTATATTTATGTATGTTTTAGTATGAATTATTGGTAACCTTATGTGATCTGTGAGATTACAACATTGGTTCCATTGCCGGTAGTACATGACTGAAATATATGCTCACATATGATACCAGAGCAAGAGATTAAGGACTGGTGGGAACGTAAAATTGCGAACTATTTGTAGAATTCCGCACGAAGGAATAGATTAACAGTCACCGAAGCAAAAGAAAGATTTTTTACAGAGACACATGAAAAGTTTGTCGAATCAGTGCCCCAACTCTTGAAGCAACTCCTGGATGAGAAAGCCAGACACAACTAAACAACAATAGTTGCTGGAGAAACTGATCCGAGGAGGTAGAAAAAATTTGTTGGAGTGGTTTGAAAAAATTGCCAATGACTTCCGTGAGGAGCAAGCAGTCGAAGACAGAACTTCGGTGGAAACCGTCAAAGAGAAATTTTATACAGATTTCACCGAACAATTTTTGTGTTCCCTACAAATCTGTTTCGCTGCTTCTGGTACTGGTATCTTTGTCTTAGTCTGTCGAGACAATTCTCGAAATATTTGGTCAACAGATGGATAGTAGTCGAGGGCTTTGGCGTTGGAGGCCTCGCCCTACATGTACCACACCAAGGTATGGTCGAGCTCCAGCTGGATGTGGGAGTTCGTGCGTAGATTTCGTCGGATGTTCTGAGGCACCCTCCATCTAGTCATGCAAACCTTTAGTTGCTAGAACCATTTTTCCAGGAATACTTTCCCTTGCTCTAGTTCATGCGGGGTTCCTTTCTGGGAAAAGGGTTTAAACCTATACATGTCGAACCTTGATGGCTCACGAAAGACGGGGCTCCCTTCAAGGCAGATGTGGTACATAACGATCCATAAGATGAGGGAGGGGAACTTGATGATTCCCCTCGTCTCTTGGAAATTCTCACAGATAGTCTTTATCATGTCGACGACATACTCCCCCCATCTGTAGAGGCACCCGTCGGTGGCAATTGTGTCGACGCCTTCCAACATTTCTAACTTGAGGTCATTGCCTCGACCTGCTAATGTGAGCGTGATTGCGATTATTTTGGCCACAATCTATGGCGTTCTAGTTGTGATTTGGCCGATCATCAACCATTTTGAGTTTTTCCCAGAAGATGATCCCGTAAGCTCTTTGACCAGTCCTTCTTTGATTCCGACTGGTACAGGGTCTCCTTTATTAGACAGGCCAGTGAGTTTGGAGATGACATCCCCAGAAATGTCAATCAACTCATCAAATTAGAACCAACCATTGTGATATTGACTGATAATAAATTTCATAGCAGCTTCCTTTGTACCCCCAAAGCTGGCCATTAGCGGTGCATTGGCATATCCAAAGAGGGTACTGCGTCTGATCTTTTCTACTGCTTGAGTCATTTTTTTCTCGACAAAGGCCCACTCTTGGATCTTGGCCCATAGTTTCTGCCATGGGCCCTTTTGCACTTTGGCGTTTTTTATGTTGTTCAGTCTGCGAACCAAAGGTGTATCCGCAGCCTGTACCTCTTTTTCCTTGGTCGATGCTTTGGTCTGTTTGGGAGCCATTGTGTTGGTTTGGTCGATGTTATTACAGGGTTCTTGGCTTTTGGTTGACTGAGTGTGCGAATGCTCTGTTTGTAAAGGGTGCAGTGAATGAACCTTCGATGGTCCAGTATTTATAGGAAATGGTGTGGTTGTGTGCGGTAATGGATGTATTAATGGCGGATTTGACGTTCCAGCTGTAATACGCGGGTGTGAATTAATGGTGATTTGCTTTCAGCGCTCAAGGTCATGAATGCGCGATGGGACTATTGAGGTTGTCAGCTGGTGTTGGTGCTGAGAATGGTCGACATAAATGGTCGATGGTCATGATGTCAGTTGTCGAAGTGGTGTTTTCCTGTCATGGTTTCGATCGATAGATCCTCCGACACAAATGTGCTAATGTAGAGGTTGAGCTCATAGTATTCCTCTTTCTCTTGGTCAGTGAGTGGCTCCTTGATTGAGAAGTCGATCTGTTTCACTGCTTCTGGTACTGGTATCTTTGTCTTAGTCTATCAAGACAATTCTCGAAATATTTGGTCAACAGATGGATAGTAGTAGAGGGCTTTGGCGTTGGAGTCCTCGCCCTGCATGTACCACACCGAGGTATGGTTGAGCTCCAGCTGGATGTGGGAGTTTGCAGGTAGATTTCCTCGGATGTTCTGAGGCACCCTCCATCTAGTCATGCGAACCTTTAGTTGTTGGAACCAGTTTTCTAGGAATTCTTTCCCTTGCTCTAGTTCAAGTGGGGTTCCTTTCTGGGAAAAGGGTTTAAACCTATACATGTCAAACCTTGATGGCTCGCGAAAGACGAGCCTCCCTTCGGGGCAAATGTGGTACATAACGATCCATAAGATGAGGGAGGGGAACTTGATGATTCCCCCCGTCTCTTGGAAATGCTCACAGATAGTCTTTATCATGTCGGTGACATACTCCCCCCATCTGTAGAGGCGCCTGTCGATGGCAATTATGTCAACATCTTCCAGCATTTCTAACTTGAGGTCGTTGCCTCGACCTGCTAATGAGAGCGTGATTGTGATTATTTTTTCCACAATATGTGGCATTCTAGTTGTGATTTTGCTGATCATCAACCCTTTTGAGTTTTTCCCGGAAGTGTGCTGATGTGTGGAATGGGTTCGACCGGTAGATCCTCCGACACAAATGTGCTGATGTAGAGGTTGAGCTCGTAGTCTTCCTCTTTCTCTTGGTCAGTGAGTGGCTCCTCGATTGAGAAGTCGATCTATTTCACTGCTTCTGGTACTGGTATCTTTGTCTTAGTCTATCCAGACAATTCTCGGAATATTTTTTCAACAGATGGATAGTAGTTGAGGGCTTTGGCGTTGGAGGCCTCGCCCTACATGTACCACACTGAGGTATGGTCGAGCTCCAACTGGATGTGGGAGTTCGCGGGTAGATTTCATCGGATGTTCTGAGGCACCCTCCATCTAGTCATGTGAACCGTTAGTTGCTGGAACTAGTTTTCTAGGAATACTTCCCCTTGCTCTAGTTCATGCATGGTTCCTTTCTGGGAAAAGGGTTTAAACCTATACATGTCGAACCTTGATCACTCGCAAAAGATGGGGCTCCCTTCAGGGCAGATGTGGTACATAACAATCCATAAGATGAGGGAGGGGAACTTGATGATTCCCCCCGTCTCTTGGAAATGCCCACAAATAGTCTTTATCATGTCGGTGACATACTCCCCCCATCTGTAGAGGTGCCCATCGGTGGCAATTGTGTCGACATCTTCTAGCATTTCTAACTTGAGGTCGCTTCCTGGACCTACTAATGTGAGGATGATTGTGATTATTTTGGCCACAATCTGTGCGTTCTAGTTGTGATTTGGCCGATCATCAACCCTTTTGAGTTTTTCCCGGAAGATGATCCCATAAGCTCTTTGACCAGTCCTTCTTTGATTTCGACTGGTACAGGGTCTCCTTTATTAGACAGGCCAGTCAGTTTGGAGATGACATCCCCATAAATGTCGATCGGTTCATCAAAGTAGAGCTGACCATTGTGATATCGACTGATAATAAATTTCACAGCAGCTTCCTTTGTACCCCCAAAGCTGGCCATTAGTGGTGCATTGGCATATCCAAAGAGGGTGCTACGTCTGATCTTTTCTACTGCTTGAGTCGTTTTTTTCTCGACAAAGGCCCACTCTTAGATCTCAGCCCATAGTTTCTGCCATGGGCCCTCCTGCACTTTGGCGTTTTTTATGTTCTTCAGTCTGCAGACCAAAGGTGTATCCGCAGCCTGTACCTATTTTGCCTTGGTCGATGCTCTGGTCTATTTGGGAGCCATTGTGTTGGTTTGGTCAATGTTATTATAGGGTTCTTGGCTTTTGGTCAACTGAGTGTGCAAACGCTCTGTGTGCAAAGGGTGTGGTGAATGAACCTTCGAGGGTCCAGTATTTATAGGCGATGGTGTGGTTGTGTGCGGTAATGGATGTATTAATGGTGGATTTGACGTTCCAGCTGTAATACATAGATGTGAAGTAATGGTGATTTGCTTTTGGTGCTCAATGCCATGAATGCGCGATGGGACTATCGAGGTCATCGGCTGGTGTCGGTGCTGAGAATGGTCGACAGGAATGGTCGATGTTCATGATGTCAATTGTCGAAGTGGTGTTTTCCTGTCATGGTTTTATATATGTACTCTTGGAATGTTTTGACAACGATTTGAGAAAACACTGCAGGCACATTCTTTAATCCAAAAGGCATAACTTTGTAAGCAAAGGAACAAAATTCACACACAAATGTTGTCTTCTTCTGGTCTTCTTTAGCTATTGGTACTTGGTTATAGCCTAAGAATCCATTTGTGAATGAATAGCATTCATGTCCTGCAACTTCATTCAAGATTTCATCCGTATAAGGGGTTGGGAATGGGTCTGTCAGTCTTAATTTCTCAAAAGGTTTGGAGGAAGGAAGTTAACCCAACAAGCTTCCATACCTATATTCACTCAAGCCCAAAACCCAAAGGAACATATCAAAACCTGTGGAAAGGAGTGGAGAAGACTGGGATACAAGGATGAGTGAGCCTGGCCACACTTATTCCTCTCAACCCTAGCTGACTTACCAAACAAATGGTATAAGATGGAAGAAGCTAGAGGTGAAACCTTCTTCTGGCATGAAATTCAAGAAAATTTTATTAAAGACTTTAACTTCATCCCTCATAATGAAAATCTGGCTGAAACAACAAAGAAAATTAAACAATTCATCCAACCGACCAAGAATCAACCCTTACGAGACCATCAATAGATAAAGGACTACAACAATATACAAATAGGGTCAAAACCACAGTCGACCCGTTTACAACTAGAGAATGAAAACACAGAAGGCAAGAGCTTTAGATGGAAATCCACCCACGTTGAAACAATAAAACCTATCCACTCAATCTTGAAAATCACAACAACTGACAAACAAGATACTGACAGAATGACTACAGCCAACTTCCCTACCACATTCTCACAGTTCAAAGAAGGAACTCAACCGATTAATGAAGCTAAAGCACCATAGTGGCTAGATGCCAAAGTAAAAACTAAAGAAGTCGACATCTCAAACGATGATCAATCAAAACTAGCAAAAAATGGTGACTACTGGAACGACCAACAGACCACAGAGATTGTGAACTTACTAAAAGAGTTCCAAGATGTCTTTGCCAGGGACTATAAAGACCTAAAAGTCTTAGTCCAAGAAATGGGAGAGATGAAAATTGATACTAAACCTGATGTTCGACCTGTTAAGAAAAGACCTTATAAACACAACAGGAAAATACAACCCACAGTATTTGCACACATCACGTCGACCTTCACACGACAATCCAACCAAGAAGGCGACGTGATTGGACAAGTGCAGTCTACTATTGAACCGACCGACCCTGAACCCCAAGCCGACCTACCAATCACTAAACCGCTGGAAGCAGACATAACTTCCGACGAAAGTCCACACCGCACTTCCCCCAAACCCATCAACCCTGACCATTCCCCCACTCCACCCCCACCACCCCCACCACCCCCACCACCTCTTGATTCACAGACAGACCTATCACAACCAACTACATCCACACAGCTGAAGGTGGTCATACCACCTCCCCAGCTAGAAAAACCATTGACTTCCATCTCGCAAACCAAAGGCCCCACCTCAACTATTGAAGGTACACAGGAGACATAAGCAGAAAAGCACAAAAAGAGGAAGGAGCATCATGGAAAGACTACTAGACTTCGGATTAGCTTGAAGGATGCAAGCTCCTTGACCGACATAGAGGTGGGCCAACTCCTCAAAACTCTAGCCAAGGAAGCAAAGACAAGGACTGAGCAAAAAACCAAAGAACTCATAGAAAAAAATACAAAACAGGTCGAGTTTCTCGACAAATGCATGACTTTAGCTTAGTCCGTCATACCAGGCCCCATAGAAGTCGACATCGATATACCACTTGAAAGACCATACCAGCTATTTGAGAGCATGGTGTCGACCATCCAAGCACACCTCCAGGAAACCAAGGAGGAACAGAAAGAGGAAACTTCCAGACTTCTATTGGCATAGCATACTGCATTCTCGGAATCATACAGAGTATTATAGGACCATATGGAGGAGTCTGTCATTACCGAAGAAGTCCTAAGAGACTGGCCTGCTCACTATAGGAAAGTTTATCAACAGACATGACAGACTTGGCAAGGGATTCAGGCTTTGGAGAGCAGGAGGACCATAGAGGCAGCACTTAGGTCGATGATAGAAGAACGGACAGTGCTGGAAACCACCAAACTACAGAAATTGGAAAGGGAAGCACATCAATGGGTGCAACAAGCTCTCCCAAACTTAGAGAAAGTCAACATCATCTGCCCACAGATGAAATGACTCATCGACACTGCAGAAGAGCAAAACTAGTTCATGGGCCCCAACATGGAAAAGATAGCAGAAGTTCCCATCTCAGAGAAGATGTCGGTCCTGTCCATCTTAACCACATTAACCATCGACATCAAGAAAGCTTTGCAGAGTTGGACAGACTTCCAACATCACCTCACCATCACAGCTCCAGCTATTGTTGAGGTCTGTGTACAGAAAATACCAACCATCTGTCTCCATAGTCCGCCACAATAAAAATTTTGAAGACCAAACAAACAAATTTTGTGTACCTCCCTGTTTCTTCAGGATGAAGAAACGTTTTGTTCGTGGGGGAGATGTAGAAGGAGCAAGTCGATAAGTCGACTTGAACGAGGACCGACTTAGTTGATCAGTTGACTAAGTCGATGGGCCGACTTAGTCAATCAGCTGACTAAGTCGGTCGGCCGACTAAACTAAAGAGATTAGGTCGGCCATCTAAAGTCACGTCGTTCACCGAACTGATAGGTAGTTATTTTGTAACCGTTTGTAAATTGTATATATTAGGCTGTTGAGCCAAACGAGAACTCAGTTCAGTTCCCTGAATTGTATGAACTCATTGTAATAATATAATCTGTTTAATCCTATCTATTCTTGTCTCTTGTCTCTGTTCTATATTTATGTATGTTTTAGTATGTATTATTGGCAACCTTATGTGATCTGTGAGATTACAACACTAGACATCAAAACTAGTCAAAGGTCGAAATAGGGGAAAAAGTGAAAAATATTGGTCATTTAATAAAATGTAAAAAAGGGACATTACAGTGGTATTAGAGCATGATCTTGGCACCTAATGTGGTCTGATATTTAGGAGTACAATAATTCAGGGACCACCATTTTATATTGAAACCAAAAGTGCTTTTGTTGAAGAGGAAACTATGACTAGGGATGAAAAGGGAACCTCATATGATGGTGAGGAGCATATAAAAATCATGGAACCTATGTTTGAAGACATGACCAAGAATATTATAAAAGGATTCGAATTTTTGGTTATCCAAATTTGGAGAAAATATATTGATCTTAAGAAAACCAAGGGGAAAAATGCATTAGTTTGCTTGAAGGAGCAAAAGGAGGAGACCCATGAACCACCTAGTTCTGAAATAGGTGAAGTAGAAAAAGTACTACACGAAGAGGATCGAAAGTCACTCCCAAGTGACTCTGAAAAATATGAAGAGAAATCACATGAGTATGAATAAATTTCTATTGAAAATATTGAATATCATTTCGAGACACATCCTACTTTGGAAATGAAACAAAGAGCATCTACTGATGGATGCTTGAACCATGAAGGAGTACCTACTGATGGGTGCTCACACCTCTATGTTGGTGACATATAGATCACTTTTGAAAGTGTTGCTGCAACCCAAAATTCCATTAAACATGAAAATGAATACCTTGTATCAGTTGAAGAAGAAACAGTTGAAGAAGAAACAAGATCAACTTCCCCATCACCACTTGAGATTCATGAAGTTGGTCCAAGCAAGAAGGAAGAACATGAGGAGGTTCATTTGCAAGAGCATCATTTTCTTGAAGGTTCCTTAAACATGAATAAAAAGAAGACCCAATAGTCCCTTATAATACTCCATGACACTCAAGCATTAGTATCAAATTCTCATTGGAAAGTTTCTTCATTGGAGGATCCACCATTCCTTGAAGACATGGAGAAGATTCAAAGAGAAATGTGGAAAATCGAAGGTAATTTCATGTTTTTTTATTTTTGGTAGAAAAATGTGATTGAGATTAGGGAATGGTTACATGAATCCTACTTCAATAATAATGAATATATGCATAAGCTCCAAATTCAAAATGAGCAACTTCTTGAGAGGTTGCAAGATACTTGTTCTTCCTCCTATGTTTCAAATTTTCATATGGTAGATTGCTTGGAGGATTCTCATGACATGAGGGATCATGAGAAACATGGAAAATTGAAGGTTCTTGATTTGTTTGAATATGATATTGATGAGAGCCAGTCATTTGTTTTAGTGGAAGAGGAACTTGAGTTGCCTCTTGAAAATGGTAACACATTTTTTGGAGAAGTGCATGATTCCACCACCTTGGAACCAACCCATGAGGAAAGTTTTGCATTTTTAAGGGAGGTGCATAATCCTACCCTTATGTATCCTTCACATGATGAAATTTTTTCACTTTCATTGCATTTGGGTGAGTTGGTTCTTTCTCCTACATTCTACACTTCCAAATTTTGCAGCATTCGTCCTAATAAAGTATGGGTGAAAGGTTTCTTTTTTATAGTACCACATGAAGAGTATGGAATTTATATCTCTCCTTTTTATGATGAAATGATTAGAGAAAAATTTTATTTACATTTGTAGAAGCATCCTTTGTTACATTATGATGATACACATCTACATGGGTGCACCTATGATGTTAACTTGAGTCACTTGGAGACTCATGATTTTCCTTGCTCCTGGCCTAGTCTATTTGATGTTGGAGGAACTTCGTCCAACACTTGGGTGAAGAGATATATGATTGAGGAACATTATTATTGGCAGAAACATCCTTTTTTATTTCATGATGATGTACATATTCATGGGTATATTGATGATACTTCCTTGAGCCACTTGAAGTATTCTTGTTTTTTTGCTCATTATTTCGTTCAGATTTTAGTAGAGATTCTTCATTCACTTCTTGGATGAAATAATACATGGATGAATATTTTGATGCATATCACATCCTTTTGGAGCAGAATTATAGGACACGGGATCCTCACCTATGTCATTGGAGAAGATTTCATTGGTCACTTGAAGCTTGTATGCACTTGGAAAATGGTGGTCTACTTACTTGGAGGTATAAGCACTTTCATGATTCTTTGATGAGGTACATTATTGATGTACATTTGTATGGTGTTGTTATGTACTTTCATGATCTATATTTTTTACTCATGATGTTTGTAAGGGTGCAATACCAGCAATGGGATCCTGGAATTTCTTGGTTTCATCTCACTTGGAGTAGTAGTTGGGTAGTTGGTTTGAGAAAGCAACCCAACCTTCAATTATTTGAGTTCTCTTTGCATAGCAGTGTTCTATTTTCCTATGTCGGAGACCTTTTGAGAGATGGATTCAATTTTCACATGCTTGGTTTTCATTGCATTTCATCATAGACATTTCACACCATGCATGTATCAGGATCATATAGGACCCTGGGATCATTTTTGTCTCATTGGTTTCAATTGTGGGGGCAACAAGCAACAATGTATATGTATTCACCACTTGAGAAGATGGTTGTAATCAAAGTAGTGCAGAAACAAGCATGGTGGTTCCTCTCTGAAATTTTCTTGGTATATTAAGAAACTCAAAGTTTGGTAACTCAACACCAATTTCAAAGAATTATACAGAATCAAAAAGAGGTGAAAGTTCAGAAAAGGTTTCCAAAATATGGAGTACATGAGTGCCATTACTCAAGTTGCAGCTTAAAAGAATCAATGGCAGAACCATAACAAAGCACTTGGTGCAAAATAAGGAGTACAAAATGAGGATTCCACTTGGGAATATAAAAAACAATATTGCAGCATAAAAACTTGAAATTGCTTGAGGAGAAGCAATCTTGAGTGGGGACGATTTGTCATGTCCCCAATTAAATAATTGCATAGCAGGACAATTCCATCAATCCTACTAGTTCCCTAGGTTGGATGTATACATTTTCAATTTTAATAAGGGAGATAATAAATGATGTTTGAACATTAGAATGGAATAAATATTTAATAAATGATCTAAATAAATAAATACAAGGGAAAATCGAAGTGGCAATTGATCATAATGACACATATGTGGGACCCACACAAGCTAGAGTTTATATGCCACATGGCATCTTACTCTTGTCATTTCGAATCCATAAGAAGCCAAAGGGTCTTGGGATGATTTGGAAGGTAAATGTACTTGGCATGAGTCAATTAAGGTTTAATTGGAGTGGAAGAGTAACTCCCACGGAAGAGGAGGAGGCATTTTCAAGCTAGTGAGACACTTGGACTAGATTCCCTAGCTCTATGACAACAATGATGAAGATGCTATGACACCTATGACACAAATCAGATCTGAAGGATGAAATCTGACATATCTAACATGTCAGATCGAAATAGAGCATCCAAGAGGGTGCTCATGTGAGTTGGGGAAGCTCAATCGGCTCCTACTCAAATTGGGGGAAGATGGAAAGCTAGGAAAGTGAGGACACATGGAAAATCATGAGGACACACCCAAATTCAAATTGGATTGAGTTTGTGGATGTATTAATAACCTTAAAAGGATAAGGATGTTTATAACATATAGGAATCAACTAAGAGAAGAGCTTTTGATCATTTTAGAAATTGCATTTGTGAATTGAGAGAGCTAGTGGATGACTAGTTCTTTCCTTACCCAATTTCGAGGGTGAAAGATTCCCATAGAAGTTGGTGTTTGGAGAGTATAATCAGGTATTTCATGGATATTTAATGGATTCATAAGTTACAGGCACAAGATACAGGGAATATCATGGACACTACAAGATCATCTTGTTCTTTCATCTATTCCAAGTTTTCTCAGCATATTCTTGCTCTATGGATTGAGGCGCATTTGGTGAGCTATTGATTTATCTGGGGGAGTTTATAATACCCCATTATTTTATGTTCTGATTTAAATTATATGTATTTCAATTTCAAAATACTGTCAGGTCGAAATACTGAAATATTTCATGTAAAAATGTTAATCAATGAAGAAATAGTGCCATTTCCCCACTATCTTGTTGTGAATCAATTTGATGTTGATGGATTCAAATGGATAACTAAAATACTGATGTTTTATGGATGAATGGAATTTTTTTATGTATTTAAAAATAATAATAAATAAATAGTGTCATTTCCCCACTACCTTGTCGTGAACCAATATAATGTTGATAGATTTGAATGGATAAGTGAAATACTGATGGTTTATGGATGAATGGACTGTTATTGATGGATTATATGAGTTTAATGTTCAGTGAATAAGAATTTTGAGTTATTTTGTTGAGTTTCATAGCATTTGGAGAAGTTTTCCTATCATTTCCCCCAAGGTTGAAACTAGTCTTTTTGCATCTGATTTAAGGGAGTTATAGCAGACATTGAAATTTGAATGGTGATGCATATGAGTTAATATTGATGTAATTTACATGTCCCCTTCTTCCATTCATAAATTAGAGTTGTATTGAGTCCATTTTGGAAGGCATTTTTTAGTATTCATTGTGGGGGAATTAAAACCCCAAATTACTAGCCACAACTCCTACCTCAACCAGAATATTAAACAAGTTTGAAGAAGCATTTAGTGGGTAATAAATATTCCATGAACATAATATTCAAACCTTAATATAATTCATATACCTTCTGTGAATATTTGGGAGCATTTGGACCAATTTGGAGACCTAGACATCAAAACTAGTCAAAGGTTGAAATAGGGAAAAAAAGTGAAAAACATTGGTCATTTAATAAAATTTCAAAATGGGAAATTACACTCACTTATCTCCCATAGGTACAATGAGCTAATTATTAAACTTGATTTATTTGAAATTTTGTTTCTATGTCAATAAAAATAGGGGCGGCTGCAATATGTGATATAATTTTAGAATCTCCATCTTCACCATCCAACATAATATCTCCATCACCCTCTGAGGAAAACCTATCTCCATCAATATCTAATTCAATATAGATAGCCATTGTTTCATAGTTGACATCTTGTCTAATAATTTTAGGTTGTATATAGTCTTCAGTTGGAAGCCCGCCATTGTGATTAACTGTCACTATGCTTTGGATTTCAGGTAATTCAAGCTGGGAAGTAGGAAGATTCGTTCTTGTGACCAAGGATTCTACTAAATTTTAGAAAGAATGCATATCTTCCAACCCTGAAGATACAACCATTTCAGTAAATCCTAAGGATGCAGCCTTCTCTAGAAATTCAACTGAGCAATGCATCTCCGATAATGTTGAAAATGCCTAAAAATCAGAAATTTCTGAAGAAACACATGCGTCTGAAAATCCTAATGTGCCATGCATATATGTGAAAATTACTCTTGACTTTCGACCTATGGGGACCCATTTCCATTGTCATTTTCTTCACTAGTTGAACATCCAACATCTAAAAAAGTATCTAATCCATATCAACATGTGTGTTGACTTGCACGATATGTACAAATTCGCTAAGTTTTGAAAACTTAATCTGCCACCATTTTTCCATTGCAAAATTCATGTGGACCATTGATCTCCTTCATCTACAGATATTTGTCATCGAGAAATCAGGGATGTACAAAATTTCGTAGAGAGGAAAAGTTCATTTCTCCTCGCATTTTCCCATTGTGAAATCCACCTCATGTTGATTATATAGTTGTCATTGATGTCAAAATTGTTCATGAATAACAAAGGAAGAACCATTGGATATGGCGGTAGACTGAAGGTTGTAGGTATCCAGAATAACAAAGGAATAACCCTGTTACAGGTTGCAGGTTGCAAGGTGGATGACAAAAAAATAACCCTATAGCAAGTTGAATGGCTAAAGATCGATCATCTAATGTGGTTGCTAAAAGAACTGTCACAGAAGATGTCCACAAAGAAATCATGCAGATCCACAAAGTCATGGTGAGATTCAAACTCGGTATGAAATAAATGATTAGGAAGCATCCCGCACTAGATCTGACGGTGAACATCAATTTCACATAAGTTAGGCGGAAAATCCAAAGTTCCACATTAGTTCTAGAATGAACAGTCAGGGAGCAACCCACACTAGATCTAATGGTGAAGATAAAGTTCACATAAGTTAGGAAAAAAAGACAAAGTTTTGCATTAGTTCTAGAATGGACAGTCAGGGAGCGAGCCACACTAGATCTAATGGTGAAGATCAAGTTTACATAAGCTAGGCATAAAATAAAAATTTCTACAAAAGATCAAGATCAGGCGGTCAGGGTTAAATCTGCAAGGAAATCAACAGTCCAGGAAAATGCGAAAACAAAGTTGCGGAAGTCTAAAATAGGTAAGTGTGATTCCACATCCCGCATCTCGTAAACCGCAAGATCAATAGTCAGAAAAGACTCCACAAAATATCGATGGTGCGGAAGAAATATTGTGGAAAGGAGCTTGCGGAAATCCGAAATGTTAGGTTTCTGCATCCAGCATCTCGCATCCCTCATCCCGCAATCTAGAAATATTGAACGACTGAAGTTAGTTCTGCTAAAACTGATCGATGGTGCAGAAGGAAAATTGTGCAAAGAAACTTGCGGAAAGAAACTTGCAAAAGGATCTTGCAGAAAGGAGATTGCGGAAAGGGGCCTATGAAAAGAATCTTGTGAAAAGGAAAAAGTGGATAGTCAACATCCTGTATCCCACAATCTAGAGATCAACAGCCAGGAAAAATGATCGACGAAGATCAACGGTGGGGAATCGTTGATGAGGAAATCTTGGTGTAGAAATGAGATTTTGAGGCCGAAATCGATGGTTAGATCGATGGTCCAGATTGAATTAGAGATAATATCGATGACTCTGATTAGATCAGGAAGTTGACCCTATGGAAATAAGTTTGGCAGTGCAGAATCACCTACAAATGTCGGACAAAGGTGCGGAAATGGTTTCCAAGCTTCGGAAATGATTTCTGAGGTATGGGGTCAATAGAAGAACGTGAAAGGATGTTCTGGAAGGAGTGATCTTTAGATATTAAAGGGAGAAATGGTGAAAGGTTTGTTTTTTCAGTTTGAAGAGACACAACTGTTGAAAGAAGCTTAAATTCTAAGAAGTATTTAAGCAGCAGCCTCAGTAAGAAGGAAGATGTCTCTGCAGTTCGATCGCATGATCAGCATCAGAGACCAATGGGTGTTATAGTATTCATTAGGAGAGAAATCATGAGAAACATATCAGGGTGGCAAGGTGGCACTAGGGCAACCCACAGGTCTGCAGGGGGTCAAAGCCTCCTTCCAATTGAAGATGGAGAATAGGGTGTCGTTGTACCCTTGTTTGTTGTAGCAGGAAGAAAACCATAAGGGTGTTGTAGCATTGTAGTCTGTAGTTGTAGGAAAAATATAGGGTGTTTTTTTCATCCTTTCTGTTCAAGCAGATAAACAATTTTGTAAATTCATCTTATTAATGAGTTTGTGTTGGTGGTTTTCTCTTTTGAGCTTTCCACGATAAAATCTTTGTCTTGATTGTTTATTTTTGTGAATTTTAAAACTAAAAAGCGATAATACTGATTCACCCCCCCTCTTAGTATTGTGGTATAAAACAACAATTGGTATCAGAGTAGTTTCCTTCACAACAGATTAAACCACTAGAAGGAAGATCCCATCCAAAAATCACAATGGATCAACAAGAAGGTTTGGCCACTAACAAACCTCCACTATTTATAGGAGAAAATTATGCTTAGTGGAATGTAAGGATGAGGTGTCATCTGATGTCCCTGGGATGGAAGGTTTGGGCAGCAACCCAAGAATATCATAAAATAGGAAACCTATACCCTACAAACACACTTGAACTAGGTGAATATGAAGGTAATTCCAAAGCCTTAAACGCAATCTTAAGTGGTTTAAAAAACTTGGTATTCACTAAAGTGATGCAATGCACATATGCCAAACAAGCATGGGACAAGTTGAAAATTATCTATGAAGGAGAATCTAAGGTCAAAGAATCTAAAATTGAAATATAGAAAGTTCAATTTGAAAATCTTAAAATGAAAGAAGAAAAGAATATTGGTGAATACCTTCTCCATGTAGATGAAGTTGTTAATGCAATCAGAGGCCTTGGAGGAAAATTAAAAGAGAAGTGGTAAGCAAGGTACTAAGAACATTACCGATGAGATATGAAACAAAAGTTTCCACCCTAGAGGAATGAGACGACCTTAAAAAGGTAACAGTAGATGAGATGCATAGAATTCTCACTTCTTATGAGATGAGAACTGGATAGGATAAAAACTCGAAGAAAGTAGCAGCGTTTAAAGTCACTTCCAGAAATCAATCAGAAAATCCAAATGATGAGGAAGCCTTTTACATTAATAAACTTGAGAGAGGAACTGGAAAATACAAAGGGAAATTACCCTTAAAGTGTTTTAATTTTGGAATGATTGGACATTTTGCCTCTAAATGCACCTACACTAAACAAGATGAGAATGAAGAAAAGAAAACTTTGAAGTTCAAAATGGGTAAAATCAGGAAACAAGACAAAACACCATGGGAAAAATAAATTTATTTATAGCATGGAATACAGTGAAGATTCAGATGGAAGTGAAGTTGAATAAACTGAAGTTTTATTCATGTGACTAGATACTCAAGCCTCAAATAGTGACTCAGATATGGAAGCAGAAGTAGACCTAAGAGCTAAACTTGTTAGCACCCTTGAAGAACATGAGAAATGTAGGAAAAAGAACAGACAGTCGAATATTCTCATTAGTCAATTGGAAGCTCAACTCCTATATTCCAAAAAGGTTGAGGAGGAACTAAACCTATAGCTCAAAAGAAGAATACATGAGTCTGAAAAGCTTGCAGAAGAAATCATGCAATTCAAGAGAAAACTTGATGAAGGATCTATCAAATCAAAGTTTGAGAATAGCTCAAATATTCTAGATGGCATTCTGAGTAGCCAAAGACCATCAGGTGATAGGTCTGGTTTGGGGTTCGTTAAATAAAAGAAGCCAGTGGGTTTTCCTGTCATGAATCAAGAAGGAAGTAAGAAAAGCTATGCTGAAATACTAAAGGCTCCAATTAAAAAGGAAAGAAGCAAGAAAGTTGGCTTAATTTCTCAAGGAAAAAATTGAAATAATCTAGCACCCAAGAGACCAAATATATATCTACAAATATTTTTAGGTCACTGCGTTGCTTGTAATAATTTTGGTCATAAAGCCTTAAATTGCAGAACTGAAAGAAAGGTTTCTGAATTCAAGAAGAAGTCATCAAGTAATGAGTCAAAAGGAAATAAGAATATTTTTACATTACTTCAAAAATATGACATAGAATGTTATAAATGTAATAACAATGGACATATGGAAAGAGATTGTAAACTGAAGACACATACAAAGAATATTGTTGCAATCAAACCTCAGAACACCAAAAAAAAGAAGCATTGGAAAGAGAAGGAAGAAGTGGAAAGTTCCATGATTTCTTTATGTGAAACCAAAAGCCAAAACTTATGGCACTTAGACAGTGGTTGTTCAAAACATATGACCAGTGACTCAAGCAAATTCATAACACTAAAGGATAATAAGGGAAAATTCACTTTTGGAGATAGCCTGTCTTCCAAAATAATCGTCAAAGGAACAATTGTTGTCAACAGCAAGATCAAAGCAGAAAATGTTTTTTAGTTGAAAAACTCAAACCAAATCTTCTCAGTGTAAGTCGAACATGCGACCAAGGATACATTTTTATCTTTGACTCAGAAAAATGTGAAATCAAGAATAAGAAAGCAGGAAAGGTCGTTGGTATTGCTATGAGAAATGAAAACAATGCATACATCTTGGAAAATGAAAACCAAAGTTACTTATGTATGGTAGATGAAAGTTGGTTATGGCACAGAATGTTGGGACATTTCAGTTTTGACAATCTTTCCAAAATAAGCACAAAGGAAGCTGTAAGAGATCTACCAAAAATTGTAGTCCCTCTAAACTCTATATGTAAACATTGTCAACATGGGAAGAAAACCAGAGTCAGTTTTAAAATAAAAGAACATATGACCTCGCACCCTCTGGAAATAATACACACAGACCTTTGTGGACCAACCAGAACTAAAATCCTATAAGGAGATCACTATTTCATGTTGCTCATTGATGATTATACAACGATGAAATGGGTGGCATTCCTAAAAGAAAAATCAGAAGCCTTTGAAAAATTTAAAATATTCAAGGTAATGGCTGAAAATGAGTCTGGTATGAAAATAAAGTGTCTTAGATCAGATAATGAGGGAGAATTTACTTCAAATGATTGCAATGAATTCTGTGAAGATCGTGGAATTAAGAGACAAATTTCAGCTGCAAAAACTCCTCAGCAAAATGGGGTTGTTGAAAGGAAAAATAGAACAGTCCAAGAAGCTACCAGAACAATGTTTAATGAAGAAAAACTGTTAGATTCATTTTGGAGCGAAGTTGTATAGACAGTTGTATACACACTTAATAGAGGGAAACTCAGAGTAAATAAGGATAATACCCCCTACGAATTATGGTATAAAAGACCATCCTCAGACAAATATTTTAAAGTATTTGCCAGTAACTGTTACATCAAAAGAAACAAAGATGACCTTGGAAAGTTTGAATCCAGGACCGACGAAGGAATATTTTTAGGATACTCATCCACCAAAAAGGCATATAGGTGTTGCAATAAAAGGTTACATAAAAATGTAGAAAGTGCTGATGTGAAAGTAGATGATATAAAACCAAGGAAAGAGGAAAATATTGACAGCATTGAAAATATATGTGATGACAAAATAAAAGACTTGCAAAAGGACAAGAGCATTCATAAAGAAGAACATGACAAAGAGAAGGAAGATACATAGGAAGATAATCAAGACTTCCCTATACCCGACACTAAAACTCCTTCTAGAAGGATATAAGAGGATCATCTGGAGTCACGAATCATGGGTGATAAAAATTTTGGGGTCAAAACAAGAAGACAACTACTAGATGTAGAATAAGCCCCACTCTCAATAGTGGAACCCAAGAAATTTATAGAATCCAACAAAAGTGATGAATGGGTCAAATCCATGAATGAAGAACTAGGTCAGATTGAGAAAAATGAGACTAGGGAACTTGTCCCGAGACTGGAAGATAAGAACATTGTAGGAACCAAATCGATTTTCAAAAGCAAGTTCAATCAAGATGGACAAGTAATAAGGAACAAAGAAAGATTGGTCTGCAAGGGGTATGCCCAAGTAGAAGGTATTGATTTTGAATAAACCTATGCTCATGTAGATCAAATTGAAGCAATCAGAATGTTTTTATCATTGTCATGCCATAAAAACTTCAAAGTATATCAAATGGATGTCAAGTCTACATTCCTAAATGGCAAACTAGAAGAAACCTGTATATATTGAAAAGCCTGAAGAGTTTCTCTTGTCAGAGAACAGAGACCATGTCTATAAACTGAAGAAGGCTCTCTATGGTCTCAAACAAGCTGCAAGAATGTGGTTTTCAATATTATACAATTACTTAAAACAAAAAGGTTTTGAAAGAGGAGCCACTGAAAGTAATATTTACCTAAAGATCGAAGATAAAAATATGATCATTATTGTTGTCTATGTGGATGATATCATATTTGGGAGCATTCTTCAAATCCTAAGTGTATATTTTTCCTCTGAAATGAAGAAAGAATTTGAAATGTCAATGTTGGGTGAATTGACATTCTTCTTGGGATTACAAGTCTACCAAACAAACAAAGGAATTTTCATATCTCAAGCTAAGTACATCAAAGATATGTTGAAAAAGTTTAAAATGGAAGATTCCAAACCTGCTAGTACTCCTATGGTCACTGGTTAATGCAATTTAAGTAAGGATGATGAATCTCTAGAAGTATATCATACCATGTTTAGATCCATGATTGGCAGTCTGCTCTATGTGACAGCCACAAGACCAGATGTGATGCAAGTTGTTGGATTGGTATCTAGATTCCAGTCAGCTCCTAAAGAAACACATGTAACAGCAGTAAAAAGGATTTTCAAATATCTAAAAGGTACTATGGATTATGGTTTATGGTATCTGAAAGGACAAGACTTTACCTTGGAAGTGTTTACTAATGCAGATTTGGCATGAAGTGTTGACGATCGAAAGAGTAATAGTGGAGCAGCATTTTTCCTAGGAAATTGTTTAGTATCATGGTCAAGTAAAAAACAATCCTGCATTTCACTCTCTACGGCAAAAGCTAAATATATTGCTACTTCCTTATGTTGCACTTAGGTTATTTGGATGGGACAAACCTTAGAAGATCTACTTGTAAAATATGAACATCCAATAGTTATCAAATGTGTAACATCAGTGCTATAAATATGTCTAAAAATCCTATCATGCATTCTAAGACAAAACATATACCAATAAAGTATCACTATCTAAGAGAACAAGTATCTCAAAAAGACGTCAAATTAGAATACATTGACACAAAAGAACAGATTGCTGACATTTTCACCAAACCACTACCTAAGGAATCCTTTGAGCATCTTAGATAGAAAATGGGAGTAATTTCATTACAAAAGTACTAAGAGGAAAAAGCTCAATCTCAGGGGGAGAATTGCTGATAGGGGGAGCTGTCAGACAAAAAGGTTCCTTTGTCATTATTGTCAAAGGGGGATAATGTGTAGAGGTTGCCATCAATTCCAAAGGGGGATATTGTTGACTATATAGTTGTAATTGGTGTCAAAATTGTTCACGAATAACAAAGGAAGAACCATTGGATATGGTGGCAGACTAAAGGTTGCAGGTATCTAGAATAACAAAGGAATAACCCTGTTGCAGGTTGCAGGTTGCAAGGTGAATGACAAACAAATAACCCTATAGCAAGTTGAATGGCTAAAGATTGATCATCCAATGTGGTTACTAAAATAATTGTCACAGAAGATGTCCGTAAAGAAATCGCACAGATCCACAAAGTCATGGTGAGATTCAAACTAGATCTGAAATCAACAATTAGGAAGCATTCCACACTAGATCTAACGGTGAAGATCAAGTTCACATAAGTTAGGCAGAAAATCCAAAGTTCTGCATTAGTTCTAGAATGGACGGTCAAGGAGCAACCCGCACTAGATCTGACAGTGAAGATCAAGTTCACATAAGTTAGTCGAAAAATCCAAAGTTTTGCATTAGTTCTAGAATGGTCAGTCGAGGACGGACCCACACTATATCTGACATCGAAAGATCAAGTTTACATAAGTTATTCGGAAAAGCCAAAGTTTCACAAAATATCAAGATCAGACGATCAAGGGTAAATCCGCTAGGAAATCAACCGTCCACAAAAATCCAGAAACAAAGTTGCGGAAGAAAATCGTGGAAGTCCAAAATAGGTAAGTGTGATTCCACATCCCACATCCTGAAATTTGCAAGATCAATGTTTAGCAAAGACTCCACAAAATATCGACGGTGCAGAAGAAATATTACGCAAAGGATCTTGCAAAAAGCTGAAAGGTTACGTTTCTGCATCCCGCATCTTGCATCCCGCAATCTGGAAAGATCAGACGGCTGAAGTTAGTTCCGCTAAAATAGATTGACAGTGCTGAAGGAAAATTGTGGAAATAAACTTGCAAAAAGAATCTTGCATAAAGGATTTTAAGGAAAGGAGCTTGCAGAAAGAATCTTACGAAAAGGAGTTTGCCGAAAGGAAAAAGAGGATAGTCGACATCCTGCATCCTACAATCTAGAGATCGACGGTCAGGAAAAACGACCGATGAAGATCAACGGTGGGGAATCATTGATGAGGAAATCTTGGTGTGGAAAGGCGATTTTGAGGCCGAAATTGATGGTTAGATCGATGGTCCATATTGAATTAGAGATAAGATCAATGGCTCGAATTAGATTAGGAAGTTGACCCTGCGAAAAGAAGTTTGGTAGTGCGGAAGCACCTACAAACATTGGATAGAAGTGCGGAAATGGTTTCCAAGTTGTGGAAATGATTTCTGAGGTGAAGGATCAATGGAAGAACGTGAAAGGACATTCTAAAAGGTGTGATCTTCAGATATGAAAGGGTGCAACAGTGAAAGCTGTGTTTGTTCAGTTTGAAGAGATGAAACTGTTGTTAGATTTTTATCATTTAAGCTAGCATTATCTTAGGATATTATCTGAGAGAATAACATGCACAGCAATAAACACAAGAGACAAGAGACACAAAGAATTTTCCTCAGGGAACCCATAAAGGAGAAAACCCCGCAACTTCCGCAGAGATACAATGAGCACCAATGGCAGCAATAAAACCTGAAAACATAAAGATGATCTCCAACAGCTTGTTCTCTCTCTCTCTCTCACTTAAGAGATCTTCTCCTCTCTCACTCGTGCACGAGTATGTGTGTGATAAATAGAGAGGATCAATCTCTATTTATATTTTTTCATTCACTTAATGTCCACTTCAACATGTCAGCCCCACTTAACAATTACTTACTAGGGCCGACATCTCTAGGAGAGTCTAATAACCCTAGTGCCCCACAACTGTGGGGACTTTTCCCTCCGATCAACGAGGGTTAACCTTGACACAATTATGGGGACTATTTCCCCAACTTACAATAAAGGGTTAACCTCAATGAATTTACATGACTTGTTTACATTATTGAATCTCCCAATCAGAACATCGGGGCATGACATGACTTGATTACATTATAGATACTTCCCGGAATAAACATCGTGGTACAATACATAAGATATACAAGTGAATACATTCCAAAGTTACAAATACATCAACACTCCATCTTAACTAGGAAGGTATTCTCTCAACACAATTTATCACCACAAGTCTTCTTCTCTCTATCATCTAGATCAGCATCAAGTAATCTTCATCAAGTTTGGATCATCATCGAAAATGGATCATCACTAGATCATCACTGGATCATCATCAAAGCTAGATCATCATCATCATCACTACTTCTGCTATCTCAATCAAATGGTGCTATCTCTTCATTCTTCTCGTCACAGGAAGTTCTACAGAGCCAACCCTTTTTCATGCTAGTTGTAGGCCTAGCCTCCATGTAGGTCTTCATATTCTTCAGCACTTATATCTGACCCATTCAGAAAGGCCCGCCCAACACTTACATCTAACCATGGGATGAACACATCAACCATGTCAGAAAGGCACGCCTAGCACTCACATCTGACCATGGGATGAACACATCAACCATGTCAGAAAGGCCCAGCACTCACATCTAACCATGGGATGAACACATCAACCGTGTCAAGAAGGGCTCAAAACTTATATCTTACCATGGGATGAACATGTCAACCATGTAAGAAGGGCTCAGCACTTATATCTGACCATGGGATGAACACGTCAACCATGTCAGAAGGGCTCAGCACTTATATCTGACCATGGGATGAACACATCAACCATGTCAGAAGGGCTCAACACTTATATCTGACCATGGGATGAACACGTTAACCATGTGTTGTGGCCTAGAAATTCACAGGCAACAACAGCAAGGGATTCTCCCCAGTCAACATTCCCAACTAGCCCCTGAATGTTTGGTGTAGGGAATCCATTCGGTTTGTGGTCTGGCTATCGTAGGTCAAGTAACAAAAATAAAAGGTTTTACAGGTTGCGACCCGATCCACCGTGTATATTTTTGTATTTTTTGACTTTAAGTATGATATGTAAGTGCCTATCTAAGATGCAAATTGATTGAGAATGCAAGGAGTATTCACAATGTGATGCGCAGGTTCTTACCTCTCATCTTAGACCCTCATGCATCTAAATCACACACACCACGAGAAATTAAATCTAACTACCTAACCTATCCCTAGGGAGCAAGATTGTCACTTATTAATGAGTAATGTATTTCGTGCATGCATTATGAAAAATCATAGATAGCTGATACTTCTTTCAAAACACATGAACATTTAAATATATTTAACAACCAAATAGCCGATTGCTTATGAACAAAATTCATTACTCATAGTGGAAATTTTCATAAAATAAACCAGAGATCATTCAGACGAGAACTTAGGTTCAAAGAGTTAGAATGATCTCACAGTTAATGGACAAAAATTGAAAATGAAATAGTTCCTCTTCAACAAATCCATAGCATAACATTTGAACATTCCACCAAGCTTTCTCCAACAAGAAAACTGTAATTATCTATTGCAAAAGGAAATAGTTCTTCTTACAATATGTCTTCACCAATCTAACTAGGAAAAAGTCGCTGTTCTTATCTAGATCTTCTATATTTATACAAAAAGAACCAAACTATTGGGGTGCCCACGAATGACTCTTGGGCCCCATAAAACCGTTTAGTCTCCCAATTATGTTCTCTTATGAGTGCTCATGATTCGCATAATGCGTTACATTTCAGATTAAAAATTATGAGTACTTCATAAAACGGGGCCAACTTAGTAACTAACGAGCCCTTTCCAAGCCTGTACTTCTATCACCACTGGTTCTGCCTCGTCCTTTATTCGTCCTTTCTTAGCTCCCGTTGATTTTAGAAAAAACTCTGCTTGTCATTCTTCGGTCAACTTTCCTCAACTTTATTCTTCAGTTATGTCTCCTCGCAGTAGTAAACTGAGGAATCTTCTGAGTCCGTCTGCAAAATTTAACATTAATTAGGACTGCATATTTTTAACCATACTAATAATAAAATTGATCAACAAAATGAGGCCTTGCACTGCACTTTTGTCACAAAATCCTTAACACGAAACAGAAACCACTGCCACCCAAAGAAAAGTTAAAAACTCACAAAATGGTGGGAAAAACCTTATCGGCAGCTTGAACCATTAAGACATCAGGAGGATAGTTCAAGGAACATTCACAACAGAGGGCTTCAGACGGACAATGAGTTCCATAGGACCACTAATTCTATAGGCGTCTGAAAGACTAAACACTAAAGCATCAGGCGAAAAATCCTCGTCGGCGACCAGGGCGACATAGCGTCAAGAGGTTAGCGCAGTACGCAGCTGTAATGGTGGAAGACGAAAATACTACGGACTCCACGGCGAATAAAAACATAACGACGATAACCAACAAAACATCAGTGGGTAGAGCGGCTACAAAGCGGATACCTAGTTTACTCGGGAGCCACAATGGTGGAAGGAAATCAGATTGCCACCCCTGATCAAAGTTATAAAACTTTCCGATACAGCGCAGAAAAAATCATGAAAACGGTAATTGCTTGGAAAACTTAAAGTTGCAGTGGCTTAAAAAGCTTATCTTACTTCCAAAACAGCGGCTTCATAAATATCAAACAACCCCGACTCAAACTTCGACCAACCTCTGACAATGCAAAACAAGTCAAAACAATAACAACACGACATCGGAGAAGTCCAAACTATCTGGTAGAACACTCATCATTCAGCTTCCGCAACGGAGGCCCCATAAGGAAAGATGGCTCCAAAGCGTTATTTAAATAGACCCCAAAAAACTAAACATTAAACGTTAAGTTCCAACAGACCTTCAACTGGGTAGCGACAAAAATCTTGTTTCACCTCCAAAACAGCGGTGAAAACAATGAAATAGACTTCCGATATCAAAGAAAGAAATCACCAATCAAACGGAAACATCAAACTGTTTCAGACATAAGCAATTTTCTGAAAAGCACGAAAATAGTTGTCCTCAAAACAATCCAAATTGTAGCAGTGAGAAAACAAACAGAAATCATGAATCCAAACAAAATTAGGGAATATAAAATAAAAGGAGGGTCCAAAATTTCAAAAATTTGGGAAAACAGTTGTAGCTGCAACAGAACCAAAATATTTTCACGACATTTTCAAACAAAAACTTCACTACAGTCATAGCAGTACATTCTTTTACTACCACTGCTTCATCCCATATTGTCAGGGAGTCGGTCACAATGATAATATAGCGTGCACCTGTGCGCTTCCCTATGGGACTAATATCACCCACAAAATCAACATCCCATTTATCAAATTCTTGCAATGTTACTTGAGGTACCAATGGAATTTCATCTCGTTGTGACGAATTTCCAGTTCTTTGGAAGATGTTAGAAAAATAGGATCGCAAAGCAATAACAATTATACAGTTAAATTATTAAAGATGAAAACACATTAAAAAAATTACAAGAGAGACAAATATATAACGTGGTTCACCCAATATGGGTTACATCCACACAGAAATTTCCATTCCTTTCTATTATATCATCCAACAAAATCAAGGGATACAACCTATAGCAATCCCATTGCACTTCCTCTTCACACACTCATAGTCTCTCTCACACAATCACAGATATTATTTACAATTGTACAATACAATACACAATCATATTACAATGCTTTCATTTTATAGGGTAATTACCATGGGAAAATACTACGGGTCACCCAATACCATGGGTTCGCAAACTGTTGGCCAACAAACATCTCAAAAATTTCCTTCGAGGGAGCTGCTCAGATCCCCATGGGGGGACATCATCCCCCTTGTTAACCCAAAAAATCCCTCAATGATATCTACATGACCTACACCACCCAAAGACATCTATTTCACCACCTTTCACTACCCTCATTTGACCCCCACGCCCTTGCAAAGGCTCAAAAACATGAAAAAGGGCTTAAAACCCCCAAAAAAGAGCCAAAATAGCTCTCATAGGGGCTAAAACCTCCCAAAAGGGGCTAAAACCCCTCAAAGGATCTTAAAATCCCCAAAGGAGCTAAGAATTGGGTGAAAGGGACTAAAGCCCTAACCAAGGGCTTAAAACCCTAAAAATATCAAGAAAAAAACTATAAATAAAGGGGTGGGGGTCACTCTCAAAACACTCCTTCTCTCCCTATCGTTATGTTGCCCGTGTGAGTGCCTTGAGACCCTTTTCCTCTTAATCCATTCAACCCTCTCTTCCATTGATCCATAAGCCAAGACTCCATCCCATTGAGAGGTGCTCCCAAAGCTAGGGCATGGTGGCCCATTTCCACAAATAAGGTATAACCATTTGTTTTTTGTTGATATCTTATATTTTTAGATTATTTTGTTTGAAAGTTTGTTTTCTAATGGTTTGTTGTAGGTTTTCCACTGATTTATTATAGCCATCTCTTGTTTTCTAACCATTTCCTACAAGGTTTGCATAGCTTAGCTCTAACATTTCTTTGCAGGTTTTCTTCCACCCACAGGAACCCTACCCTTCCGTCCTATAGACAGAAGGTAGTTATTCCTGCCTATAGCTAGGGAGAAATCCCTACTACAGATTTGGCGACCATACCAAGTCGATCCCAAAGGATCCCTAGATTGATTTAAAGTTTTTTAATTTTCATTTCTCTTTTCTTGCCCTAGTTTCAATTTCTATTAAATCTAGTTTAGATATTTGTTTTTCTACATTTAAGTTCATAGCTGAGCCTCCTTAAGGCCAAACTGAGCCCATTCGGCCACAGTATAAGTTATTGTCAGCCATTCTCAGCTCAGGTTAAAAAAAATTCAACTTTTCGGGCCAAGTCGCTCTTATCGGGTTGAAAGGGGCGACCAGGTCACTCATTCAGGCCCAAAAGGTGTGACTTCCCTCTCAGGAGCCAGATCGCTCTTGTTTTCTATTTCTGAGTGACCCCCTCACCTGTATTTTGGAAAAATTGGTGAACCCCTCACCACATTTTCCCCGAAACAGGTGACCTGTCTCTCAAAATTTGGATTTTAAAGATGTTAGGACTGTCAATGCGGCTCAGTCGCCTCTGTCCAGCAATTTGTCTTCATTTTCATACAATCCGTGTAAACCAATGATAAATTTAAATGGTCAATGGTGTAATAAATTTGTTTTAAGGCTTGAATACATTACTGTAGGTTAAATTTCAGTTTTTAATAAGGATTGGAAACTAACCCCTTGCCTAGCCCTTCCTCCTCTACCCAGTCATCACCCTCCATGGTATTTTGGGATAAGACGAAGGGTGAAGCTTGTATATTAATATGAACTTCACTTGAGATTTTTCAAGACCACTAAAAATGGGTGACTTGGAAGGTAGAGGGGGTGGTAGGCCCAGGGGACCTCACGGCATTCGCGTCCTCCCTGTTGACCGACCTTGCGCTCGGACAGTGACCTAAGGATCTATGGGTTGGATTAATCCCACTGTGTTGATATCCCAACACTCTTTCCTAGTTGAAGATGAATACAAGTGTAATGCAATCACCTAGTAATTCTACCATAGTTCAGATTCATTTATGGCATGTTTCAAATTTTCTGTTCACAATTTACTGCTTTCATAGCAGGATTAACCATGTTGTAAGTTCTGTAATAAACCAAAAAAATTCTGTGAAATATTCATAAACCATACAAGAATCCACCAAGTGAATAATACAAATACAATGGACATGCACACAACCATACCAAATAAGATAACCAAACTCAGTTCATGACGCCGAGCCAGCCATTAAAATTTATTAATTTACACTAATTCAAACACTTGCAGTATTTGAGGACATAAGTCCCTGACTCCCTTAACTATGGGAAGTACTTGGGTTTATCCCAGAAACTCATTGTGAGGAGTACCACAGGAACCCCAAAGTAGTTTTCTATTAAGAGGAATTGCCAAGCAAAACGGGAAACAACCCCTACCGATTGACTAGCACTCCCGTGAGAAAAATGCCAAGCGTTGTCTCCTGGCAGTCTTGGTGGCCGAGTGACCACCTGAAAACCAATAGGAACCCACTAAAACCGGGGTCCAGAATGTCACTACCAGATTTCACCACCTGTTCTACCAACCAAACCAAATTGATCCCCCACGCTCTTCCAAATGCCTAAGAGGAGATCCACCATAGCTTGGGTCCTTGAACCAACATTGTTAAGACCATTCTCGATGACCTTCTGCACCGTCAGAAGGCCACACAACCTCTGACTCAAACTCATACTCATATCAATCTGAGCCAAATTTACACACCGCACCATCTAGCCCCATGGCTGGTGAAAATCCAAAACCATTTTCTGGACTAGTGATTGGCAGTGGACCCATTTCCATACCTCACACCACCACCAACACCCTTGTTGGTGGTCCTATCAATGTCATGCAAATTGTCATAAGTCAACTGCCTCCACCCATACTTACCAGACAAACTATCCCACCTGTCATGCCTAGGGTCAGTGGCCAGTCCACTCACATTGTCCCACTTGGCATGCCTAGGAGCAGTGGCCCTTCCACCTGCATGGCCCCTTCTATCACACCTGGGGGTAGTGGCCCGTCCATAACTGTGCCACAAGTACCCCCAGTCATGCAGGTACATCATGTTCCTGTAAACCCCACCACCATTGCCGGTCCCTCCCACATCAACCTTGGGTCAAACCTCCCCTTCATGGCACGCCTCAACCTTCTTGATTTGGCCAAGTTAACCAATGACCCCATCTTTCATCAAACCTTTTGGCCTCCCATGCCGACCAAACTCCCCTTAGACATCCCTAAGTTTGAAGGAAAGACAGGGGAGTGCCCCCAAAACCATGTAATGGCATTTCACCTATGGTGCTCATCAAACAGCATCATAGATGATTCGATTAGACTCAAACTGTTACAATGCACCCTCATAAGTGTTGCAGCCAAGTGGTACATTGACATACCACAAGCCAAGTACCCAGACTTCAAATCCTTGGCCTTTATCTTCTTACAATATTTCCAACTCCCTATCAGATATGATGAAGGAGTGGAAATCTTGCTATCTTACAGCCAAAACATTGCAACCCACATCACCAACCACATCCACAAGTGGAGGCGACATCGCAGCTTACGCAAGATCAAGATTGATGATAGGATATTCCTGGATTAGTTCTTGAAAACCTTGCTGCCACCTATAGCCAAGGACGTCGCCTCCAAACGTCCCCAAATAGAGGAAGAGGCCATCTTGAAGGCCCAATAGTTTGACCTCATTTATGCACAGTCTAGATACCTCTACACCATCATTCCAAATGCTCCCTGTGCAGGCACCTCCTACCAGGATGCATCGGGGGCATCCCATGCTACAGATGGCATCATAGGCTCTATCTCCCATCAACCACAGCATCACCCGGCACCACCTATGATACCACCACAACCGAGCAACACCCCTAGTGTTGCCTACCCAAACCAAACTCTTGACTATGCAAGAATGATGTCCCAGTCCGAAGATACAACTTCTTATGCACAACCTACACCACAGTAGCAGACTCATGCACCTACTTGGTTGGCACAACAATATGTGGGATAGATTCCCACATTTGTAGCAACCTGAGCCCCCCAAGTCTACTATGCACCACCAGTGCAAGCAGCTCAGGCCCCCGCCCCAGCTCCTCCAACACCTTTGGGACAAGTGTTTGTGCAATAAAACTGTCCCAACCAGTCAGCCCCCAATAACCAACAAGGGAAAGCCATAAATAATCGAGCCAGGAATCGAGGCAACAACCAACCACAAGGAGGCGGTCAACAACCAAATCCTCCCAACAATATTGGGGAAAACTGGCCAACCCAAAATCCTTAGCAACCAAATGCACTGAGATGCGAAGCTCCATTACGCACAAACCAACCGTGCACACTATGTGAGGTCTACGGGCATTACGTACATGAATGTCCCTTCATGGGTCGTGCTAAGCAAGCCATTAAGAATGAGGTTCAGCATGCCACCAATACAGAAGCCCCAGCTCAATCCAACATGGCACCACCAGGACCTCCTCCTATGGTGCTCCAAAACCCATTAATAGTCCAAGTACTGGTAGCAACTGCACTATCTCCCCAACCCAATCCCACCACCCCGACTACGACTCTGACAGCAGAAACAAGTGTTCATCATCTACTAGCCTTGACAACCAAAGAGGTCAATTTACAGACCAGAAGAAATTATTATGGAACTAAGACAGAACCTGCTGATCCATCAGCAACATCCACATCTAAAACAACCAGTACACCTCTTCACTTACCCCCTTTTCCCCTGCGCCCCCCCATATGGCGGGTTACCAACAATGTCACATCTAGAGCTTCTGTGATCTATAGCATCATGGATGACTTAGCCCAAACACCAACTGCCATGTCTGCTCTCGAGGTACTTAAAACTTTCCCAATGCAACAGAAAGTCTTACTAGCTGCCCTCAGTGCTGTAGATCCCTCTAACTCTAAGTTGATCACATTTGACATAGAGAATGGAGAATCGCAGATGCCATCAACCATTTCTTTCCAGATCTCGGTATCCATTCAGAATTTGGTCATGCACTGGTGCATCATGGATGAGGGGCATCCACGTGCATCATGTCAACCTTAGTCTGGCATAAACTTGGGTCCCGGATTCTGCAACCATCCACCACTACTCTGAGGGCTTATGATGGCCATCCCACTAAATCCCAAGGTATCATCCCTCACGTCCCCATCACTTTAGCTGGGAAAATAGTATTGATTGACATAGATATTTTCAATGCTTAGTTGGAATATAACCTTCTCCTCGAAAGAAGTTATATGTATGCCATGAGAGCCATAGCATCAACTGTTTTCCATCTCATGATGTTCACTCATGAAGGGAAAATCATGATGGTTGACCAACTAAATTATCACGATCTACAAGGGCTAACTACACCATCCAATGTTATCCCTACAATCAATACCATCGATCCACAAGGGCTAACCGCACCCTCCAATGTTATCCCTGTGGCCAACACCATGGTTAATAGCATATCAGCCTCCCCATTGTTGAATGTGGGCCCTAGGTTGTTTTCCAATACCACCATGATAGCCTCCTTCCCCTTAGTGTCACCACCACCAAAACCAAATGAGACTGCGGATTTGTGCATGCTCTCATCCAACACTGCTGCACCTAAACATCAACTGCAACCGCAACTCCAACAGTAGTCGCAAAAACATCCACAGTCGTAACATCATCCACAACCGCAACTGTATGCATAGCTACAACACCATCTGCGGCTGCAACATTATGCGTAGCCACAACCACAACCCCATCCCCACATGCAACCATCAGGGAGTTATTTGGGATTCTCCCCAGTCCACATAGTTCCCTTCCTATTTCCCCCCATGGCATCATGAGTAAGCCAGTAATGGCTACCTTAAAATTGCCCAATTTCACATTGGGGATTCCCATGTGGCACCTCAATCCACTGGCCCAACCTTCAATGCCCCAGGTAGTCTTAACCCCTTTACAACCCATTACGGTCAAACCTCATCCTCCACCCGGCTCGCAAAAACCAACCACCGCACCTGCACCCATACTGCCCCACCCAAAAAAGGGCCAGGGGAAAAAACACGAAGGCTACCGCTGAACCTTAGCAGATCATGCCTTGCACCATCTATGAAGAATAGGGCCATGTAAATAAAAACTACCCTGAGATTCCCATAATCCACACGCATTTGGATTCCATGGATACAATGGAAAACATCCCCGTGGTTGAACTCCTAAGCGGGCCAATAGTGAGAAAAAAGTCATTGAGAACAAACCATGCTTGCACCCTTTGCGGATTGTATGGACATTATTCTCACCACTGCCAGGACTTGTCCAAGTTTTTAACAGCTCTAGCCAACCTTTGACACCATTCCCTTGAATCTGAGATCACTCTGATCGAAGAAATACACCCCCCACCTCCTTCTTTAGACACCATGTCCATTTACATGATGTCCAGTTCCATCCTCTTATCTCTGCGATCACTGACAATCCATCAGACTTGTCTCACCATTGCTTTCACAATGACGAGGAGATACTTGAAGCCTTAACCTCTCTAGAATACCCTTGGGACGACATGCATCACCGCTCGTTCTTCCTCCTCGAAGAACTTGTGTCACAGTCTGACCAGTTTTTCATTGAAACAAAGGATTTCATTCATGAGAAAGTCAACTGGTTCAAAAATCCCATTCCAACACCAAATTCCTTTGAAGAAGGGAATATGGCTAACATATCACTGACCATAAAAATCAACATCTCAACCAATCCTGAAATTTTTGAGGAAATCATGCTGGGAGTATCGTGCTCCTCCGAAGAAGTCGCTTCCTACAAAGCACTCTTCCAAGAATTTTGCGACATTTTCACCTAGTCCTACACTAAAATGCGTGGTTGGATCCATCCATAGTGGAGCACCACATCTACACATGGCCCGATGTGGCCCCCGTGTGCCAAAAGCAGTGGCCCATCCATCCCTTCAAAGCTGCCGTGGTCAAAGCTAAAATCGAGAAGCTGCTCATGGCCGACTTCATTTACCCCATTGCTTACACCACTTGGGTTTCAAATCATGTTGCTGTGAATAAAAAACAGGGTACCATCCGTGTTTACGTAGACTTCTATGATTTGAATTGGGCATGTCCCAAAGACAACTTCCCAACACCCTTCATAGATCAGATCATCGATGCGTGCGCCACACATGAGGTATTTTCCTTCTTGGACGGATTTTTCGGATATAACCAAATCCAGATCCGAAAGGAAGATCGTTACAAGACTGCATTCACAACCCCATTGGGCACATTCACATATCGAGTAATGCCCTTTGTTCTAAAGAATGCTGGAGCCACCTTCCAGTGCACCATGACATATTGTTTCCATGACCTAATCCACATCATATTGGTATACCTGGATGACCTTACCACTCGATCACCAAAACGAGCACAACATATAGATGACTTGCGGAAAGTCTTTTTGTGATGCTACAAGTACAAAATTTGCTTGACTCCCCTAAATTGCATTTTTTGTGTCCAACAGGCCATCTGCTCGAGTTCATCGTATCCCACAAAGGGATAACAGTAGACCCCCTCAAAGTTCAAGCTATCCTTGATCTCCCTTCACCAAAAACTTGGCACCAACTACAGAGCCTCCAAGGCAAGGCCAACTTCCTTCGTCGCTTTGTACTAGAGTATGCAACAAAAGCCCATGAATTCATATGCCTGCTCCATACAAAAATCCACTTTGTTTGGGATCAACAAGCATAGGAATCGTTTGATGCACTCAAACAAGCCCTGGCTTCTACACCATCACTCACAGCATCGAACTTCACCCGAGACTTCATTCTTTATGTGTCGACCTTGAAAAATTCCATTGCTAGAGTCTTGGTCCAGGAAGACGATGCTTGCTAGGAGTACATGATTTATTATGTCAACCAGAAATTGACAGTCCCCCCACTACGATATTCACCCAAGGAGAAACTGGCCCTCTCCGTCGTTTTCTCAGCCCAGAAATTGCACCACTACATCATTACAAACCATACCCATGTAGTGGTTGATTCCAACCCAATGCGGTACCTCTTAAGTCGTCGTATTCTACAAGGCCGCGTGGCCGATTCGGTAGTCATCCTCCAAGAGTTCAACTTGGAGTTTGTTTCCCCGAAAAGCACAAAAGCACTCGCACTGGCCGTGCTCATGACTGATCTGCCCCCATCAACCATGTCACCACCACCCAATGATGACCTCCCTAATGATTTCCTATTCATCATATCCATGGAAGACCCATGGTATGGGGACATCCTTCTATATTTACACACACAGAAATTTGCAGCCCACTTAAACCGCGAAGACAGGTGATGAATTCAACATCAAGACATTCTCCATCTTTTGATTGGAGATGTTTTATATTGTCGAGGAATTGACACCATCCTACGTCATTTCCTCACGTGTGATGAGGCCGAGACAATCCTTGATGATTGTGACAGTGAAGCCTACGGTGGACACCTTTCAGTCCTAGAAACCGCGCAAAAGATTCTATGTGCCGGCTATTTCTGGCCTTCCATATTCACTGATTGCATAGAGGTATTCAAACACTATCGCAACTATCAGCTCTTTGCCCCAAAGGAAAGAAACCCCCTGCACCATTACACCCTGTAGTCACATTCGATCCCTTCTGCAAATGGGTGATCGATTTCATGACAATCAATCCTGCCTCGGCCAATAGTCATAAATACATCATTATGGCAGTTGATTACTTCACTAAGTGTGCTGAGGCCATGCCCACATTCAATTGCAAAAGTGAAACAACGGCACGTTTCTTGTTTAACCACGTCATTTCATGATTTGGTGTTCCCAAACAATTGGTCTCAGACCATGGTAAACACTTTGAAGATGCCATTTGGACTAATCTTTCAACCATGTTGAAATTTGAACACCAATACTCATCTTCCTACTACCCCCAAGGAAATGGCCAAGTTGAGGCAGTCAACAAAATTATCAAAACAATGCTCCAAAGGATGGTAGGAAACCATAAAACCAATTGGCACCACATGTTGTTTTCCACCCTATGGGCTTACCGCACATCCACAAAAACCGCAACTGGTTTCACCCTCTTCTTCCTAGTACATGGCATTGAATCAGTACTCCCTATAGAGTGCCAGATCCCATCACTTTGCCTCGCAATAGAACTCCCTAAAACTTCACCTTTATAAGAACGACTCTTACAACTTGAGAAAACCATAGAATACCGTCGAGCTACCCTCCAAGCCATCGAAGCAGCGAAAACACAGTCAAAATTCCATTACGACTCCCATGTCCACCCTTGTACCTTTAGTGAAGACGATATGGTTCTGGTTTATGACAAACCCAATGATAAGTTGGGCAAAGGAAAGTTTGAATCAATGTAGTACGACCCATATGTCGTCCACCGTTGCCTCGGAAAAGGGGCATACATTCTTATTGACTCTGATGGACAACTCTTGGAGAACCCACGTAACAGGCTCTACCTCAAGAGATTTTATGCTTAACATCACCAATGAGTCACTTTATTTTCCTTTTTTGTTTTGCAACATTTTTTCCACAAGTCAGAGACCCCCATTAGGGGCAGCATCATTAGCTGCTAGGTAGAGTCACCTGGAGTCTATTTGAAACATTCCTCACACCTCAGTGCTCAAGATTCCTTCCTCTATATTTTAATGATACCATTGTCTCATGTTTAATAAGTAATTTTCGGGGCCACTTCCCGAGAGTTACCATGGTTCACGTACCACATTGTGATAAAAGTGTCTCCGGACCTGTACTTGTTTCACACCTTCCTACTGCAACTCATGTGGGACTCCGGACCATCTCCCTGGAAGGTACATCATTTTATTTCAGCATATAACTGTCTAATCCGTCCACCGCAACTCACGCGGGTCCTTGGACCACCATCTAGAGGGAAGATCATTTCTTTTTCATGCATTTGGCATATAACTGCCTCCATACTTACACTCACATCACATGTAGTCCATTCCATCAACCACAAATCACACAAGACTCTCCTGACCTCTGTCCGAGAGCCACCTCGGTCTGCGTGCCCCTCCTTCATTGACTCGCGTGCCTCTGTTGCGATTTATCCTGTGCATGTACAGGTATGTTCAATAGCCATATGCTCCATCCATACTGCATGGATGACCTTTGGACCACTGTCCATTGTCCCAACATGGGGGCACCTTCAGTTCCCCCTTGATCGGTTGACCATACCAGATTTTTTGTTAAGATCTTTTCTTACTCCTAAAAGAATGAAAAGATCATCGAGCACAGCTGCTTCCTTTCTTGCTCATTAAAGTATAAGAAAGGGAATCTACATCATTTCATTTATCTCCTTTTGTGGACTATGTAGACTACCATTTGAAAAGGACCACCTTGGCACATTCAAGCCAAGATCGTTCCCCTCTGCATCCTTTTATGCTTTCTCAGACAGAGGGGCCGAACTTTACAAAAAAGCTCACCATGGGTTGTCATTAAGCTCTTTTCTATCCTGCTCATCAAGAAAAGATCACGAACAAAGTTGGTCTAATTCATGATCGTAAAAGTATCTGAATGGCTGTCCAATCAGTATAGGTCTAACCTATTCTGGCCTGATTGGACTACCAATGGTAAAGAAGTTTCTCATCCCCTTAAGGATGGGTGAGTTCTCTTGTGTGCACTTTTAATTTTTTCGAACACAGGAGACTATCAATGAAAAAGAGACCCCATTGGAGTCTTCTTCATGCTTTCAGACTCTCTAAAATTGAAAGCACAATCAAGCATTTACTTTCTTGGGCTCGCCAAAATACACGATATCGTATCACAACAGTGTCTTTAGACACCACCCCACATATAAGAGTTCAATAGCATTCCCACTATGGGTCACCTTTGTTCAGAGTATTCTAGGATGTGTCTTCCTTGGATCCCATCAATACCAAAAGTGTCTACCTCCACCAAGTATTTCGCATCTGTAGTTACATCCTTGGTATTATAGCTATCATCCATTTCCATTGCGTCAGTTTCATTTGTTTCCTGGTCCGCCATGGCGTCGTACTCTAAACAAAAAAAAATTGAGTCTACTATACTCCCTCTGCCCCTGTTACACCACCCCTCCTCCCTCATTCAATGGATCGGTCCTCAAATTTCCTCGCATCTTTTGGTTATCTCCCTCATGCTTCTGGTCAAGGAAACACCATTTCCTTCGCCAGTTGCAGGTCTCCCTTTTTCAACAACAACAAACATATTCTAGAGGATAGACCTAGAGGTCCCTATATCCTGGTTTCATTAACCTCATTGATGAGTTCCTTGGACCACTTGAGAGGAGTCCTTAGTGCCTCTCGGGATGGTTGTTTCTCACATGCTCAACTTCAGCTACATCATCACACCGTTGAGATTCGTATAGGGTATTGGTCTACACAGTATTTGGTCAAAGACCCCAGATGTCACCTGACTCTATCACATTGATGAGTCTATTTGAGGTACCCCAATAGGTTCATGTCCCTTGTGATTTTTGGGTTGCATTGGAGATAGTGTTCAGAAGCCCCAGTAGTGCTTCAATATAGATTCATGATTGAAGCATCATATTTGTACCATAGAGACTCTGACTCTTTGTCAATAAGTACCTACAGCTATGTACCATTTAAGATCTAGCAGACCATCAGTCATGAAGATATAGAATTCCATGAGAATTCCATGGGTCCAATGTAGCAGTTCTTTAGATCAGTATTGTATTCAGCCTCTCATTGAGGAAACCACTATTGTGACAACAATTGTGCATAATCGTCTCTTTTATTATAGAGCTTAGGTCACATTATTCTTTTGAAATTGTTATGATCATGGGGATGCTCACCTCGTCCATATACATGTCACACATTATTTGTATCTTACCCATTGATGGGAACCATATTAATACAAAAACAAAAAGCCACCATGCCCCAGCCCAGGAAGCACCACCTCTCCCCAAAAAATCCTATGATGTCTGTTGGCCATACGATGAGCTCCTGCCCTCACACATTAAGGGGAAATCTGTTAACCCAAAAAAATCCCTCAGTGAGATCTACATGACCTACACCACCCAAATACATCTATTTCACCACCTTTCACTACCCTCATTTGACCCCCACACCCTTACAAAGGCTCAAAAACATGAAAAAGGGCTTAAAACCCCCCCAAAAGAGCCAAAATAGCTCTCATAGGGGCTAAAACCTCCACAAAGGGGCTAAAACCCCTCAAAGGAGCTAAGAATTGGGTGAAAGGGGCTAAATCCCTAACCAGGGGCTTAAAACCCTAAAAATCTCAAGAAAAAAACAATAAATAGAGGGGTGGGGGTCACTCTCAAAACAATCCTTCTCTTCTTATCGTTATGTTTCCCATGTGAGTGCCTTGAGACCCTTATCCTCTCAAGCCATTCACCCCTCTCTTCCATTTCTCCATAAGCCAAGACTCCATCCCATTGAGAGGTGCTCCCAAAGCTAGGGCATGGTGGCCCATTTCCATAAAGAAGTTATAAGCATTCGTTTTTTGTTGATAGCTTAGATTTTTAGATTATTTTGTTTGCAGGTTTGTTTTCTAATGGTTTGCTGCAGGTTCTCCACTGATTTCTTGTAGCCATGTCTTGTTTTCTAACCATTTCCTGTAAGATTTGTATAGCTTAGCTCCAAAATTTCTTTGCAGGTTTTCTTCCACCCACAGGAACCATACCCTTTCATCCTATAGATGGAAGGTAGTTGTTCCTGCCTATAGCTAGGGAGAAATCCCTACTACACCCCCACACCCCCCAACTGGGATGAGTGTATAGTAAAACTAGGGTACAAACACAGCTAAACAATAACATCTCTAAATCTGAAAGATCAGGATCCAAAACAACCAACAGATATACTAGTTGCGACAATAATCCTCAGCATCTCCATGCATGGTGGGACACCACATTCCTGCTTGCAGAATATTGCACACCATATTTTTTTCTAGCGTAATGGCCTCTTGTGACACCAACATGTTCTTCATTTAATATCAACGGTCGCTCGTGTTCCAAAACAAAGCGACAAATAATTTCATCAGGGCCCATCTTATACAATTGTCCAACGATCAACTGGAAGTCCGCAACTTGCACAACTAATTGTTTCTTCTTCGCAGTGATGAATTTCACTAGCGCATAACCTATACTAAAAAAATGTATGATATCTCTATACTGAACATCAAACATGGTTATCGCAAATAGTTGTGCATCAAGGAGACTATCGTCTAGGTTACCAGGCTCTTCGCCACTTTTGATCCTCGAAAGATGGTCTAGTACCAAGTTCAATTGACTGGGTTTAACAATTACTTCAAAATCAAATTCCTGGAAGAGGAGAAGCCACCAACAAATCTTCTCCCCCAACACTTGCTTATTCACCAAGTATTTCAATGTTGAATGATTTGTGTACATATTGAAATGTCCACCCATCAAATAATGTCTGAACTTTTGTAGATCATATACCATTTCTAAACCTTCTCTCACTGTCATAGTATAGTTATTTTTTGTAGTTAATAACTTCCTGCTAGAGAAAGAAATAGGATAATCAATTTCTTCTTCACCGGGTTGCATTAGTATCATGTTGAGCATGACAAACAAGCGTCAACATGAACATGAAACTCCTTTTTCTAGTATGGAAATACAAGTATGGGTGTTGTATGCATGGTGTTCTTCAACGTGTCTTGACTCTCTTGGAATCTCTCCATCCAGTGGAACTTAGCATCTTTTTTCAACAACTTTTCCATCAGAGCAGTCACCTTCGCATATCCTTTGATAAATTTATGTAGTATACAATGTGTGCTAGTGTTTATCTCAATTGCTTGACTGTATTAGGTGGTGGTAGGTCGAGAACGATCGTGATTTTGGTCGGGTCGACCAAAATTCCATCGCGACAGACCATATGGCTCAACAAAACTCCAAATGGGGTCCAAAAGATAAATTTCTTCAAGTTTAAGGAAATTTGATAATGGTGACATATTTCTAGCATCATCCTAAGGCTCTCAATGTGATATTTTATGAGCCCAAACACTGACCAATCATCAAATTAGACTTCAAGAAATTTATATATGAAATATTTGAAGGAAACAACTACTATTCTCGAAAAAATAGTAGGAGTATTTTTAAGTCCAAATGGAATTACTGTATATTGGAAACACCCCCAATTCATTGCAAAGGTAGTCTTGTGTCGGTATTTATTTGTGATTATGATATGATGGTAACCAGAAAACCCATCAGTGAACAAGTACATTTCTTGACCCCTGACACTCTCCAATACTTCATCTATAAATGGAGTCAAAAACAAGAGTCATGCAAGCAAGCATCATTCAGTTTTCTCAGGTCGACATAAATAATTACTTCACCGAACTAATCCATTGTAATTATTTGATAGGTTCTATAACACCCGCATCTAGCATTCGGTCCAACTTAGTCTTGACCATTTCTTTATATCGTGGATTCAATCAGTATGGTCACTACTTGACCGGTTTTGCGTTGGGCCTCAAAGGTATCTTCATTTCTCCCATATCTTCGATTATCCAATTCATCTATGAACATTTGGTAGGGAATAGATCTTGAAACTCATGCAGTAAATCAGTGATATTTCCTACCGTCTTTTCATCCCAGTAATCTCCAATATTGCTGAACTTTGGATTTTCTGGTGAGCCAATATTAACTTTCTTTAATTTTATTGGACATTGGAATTGGTTGCTAGAAATACCAAGTCCCTCCACTTCACACATACCTTTCGACTCAGGTATGTTTACATCTAGAGGGTCATGATCATTTGGTTCTCCCGTCACATGGTAGCCTCCATCCAATGGTGGATGGTTGCATTGCATTGATTGAATTTTATCATCGTAATAGGGATATATTCAAATATCTTCACTTTCATCACTTGCAATGCAACATCAATTGAAGGATGATCATATGCAAACTCAAATGTATGTGTGGAGCTAGTAGCTAAATCCTCCCATTCAAGAGTTCCTCATGACAACTCAACTGATGTATACCAATTCCTTGATGTAACACCCCAGTTTTGACCCCGTTGCATTAGATGTATATGATGTATATATTGTAAATAATCATGGTGCGGGGCTAAAGGCCAAGGCCCCATCATTGATTGGTTATACTATGTTTCGGGTTGAAATCGTCACCGATGGTATATCGGGGCATGCAGCATACATATCAAGTTTTGTCATCATGTAAATATGCATATTTAATTAAAATGAACCCCAACCAGCTATGTTCACAGCAACTAAATTGAGAAGGGGCATGATTTTCACAAGGATAAGGGGGGGTATGTCAAACCTTGAGCCATGAGAGAAAATCCATGTGTCACCACCCTGTTTTGATTTTCCCATCTTTCCTTGTTTTATCCAACCACCACCATTAAAAACTGTTGTTGTTAGTTGGGGCAGTTATGGCTGGGAGTGGAGTGTGGTAGGACTGTCAATCCTTTCCCACACGCACACTCCACCAGCGTGGTTGACCTCACGATGGCAAGAAAAAACCACTTCCATTACTCCAGCAGACACTCTTCACTCTCTCCACGATGGTGCTGAAACACTGACGCACTTCCGACTACTGCGCATCCTCTCCATTGTTTGTTCATCTTCACGCATAGGTATATTTGTTCATCCTCACGCAGGATAGGAGCCTTGCTCATTCCCACACACAGGATTTTCCTGGTTTTACTCAAGCAGTTTTCCTCTATGGATTTTGTGGATGGATTGGGTGTATACTTTCCTCACAGACTGATTCATGGGTTGTTGTGGTCTCCCTTACATTACAGTGTGTTTTGTTGGCGTCTTCTTTACATTTGGGGACAGGAGTCTGTTCATCCTTACACACATGCTGATCCAGATTTATGTAGGAACGCAATAGAATACACAAATAACCATAGAAACAAATATGTAGTTGAAATAACACTTCATTTCATCAATCAATAACTGAAACTTGTTTACATATAAAATGGAAATAAACTAGCTAGTGTGCTGGTATCTTATCTCTAAGAAGAGATGCAGTGGCTACATGCCTCTGAACTCTATGTTACAATGAGACTTGAAGGCCTATATATTATTGAGAAACAATGGAAACCCTACACATCCAAAAACCTAACCCTAGGAGGTGAAACTCCTTAATGTGGGCGGCCCTGTTGGGTAACTTGGTACATCAAGTTCCCAGGGTCGTAACTTTAGCATACTACCTTCGTTTGATGCGCATGGTATATTGTTAGAAAGATATGTTTAAGGAATACATCTATAAACAATAAATATTCAATTTGAAATGGACTCATATTTGCCCGACCATTCGATGCCAAAAAAATGTCGTTTAGGGCCTCAAAACGGCTCTGGAAGTTTAGGACCCGAAAACTGCCAAAAATAGTAAATTGTGCTACAATTAAGGAAACTGGAAAAATGAAAGAAACAATGGTGGGGGACCAAGAGGAATAGGTGGGTGGCCACCAATATCCTCCTGGATCATTCCTCCCCCCTTAGGAAGCAATGGTCCCCATTGCGTTGAGTTCCTCCATGAGATGAGGAAACTTCTGTTGAACTTGGTCCCTGGTGAGCCACTTTCCCTGGTGAAGGAGTTGGCCTGCTTTGACAACTTGATATAGCTGGATCTTCTAGTGGCGGGTGTTCTTGATCTTTGTGTTCATAATCCGATCAGCAGTGGCTTGTTCCATGCAATCAGGGTTTAACTTTGTTGGTGTGAGTTGTTCTGCCATGTCTGATGTGTCCAGTAGAGGTGGAAAGTAGGGCCGAAGGCGATCCACATTGAACATTGGGTGCAGACCAAGGAATGGTGGAATACTAAGCTCGAAGGAATTGTCCCCGAAAGCCTTGGTGATGGTGTATGGCCCATATCGGAGTGGGCGAATTTTGCAGTGGGGTCCAGCGAGGCGCTCCTTCTGCAAATGTAGCCACACTTTGTTGCCCACCTGGAAGTTGTGTTTCACCCGATACTGATCATGTCACTGCTTGTACTTAGCATTGGATCTATCCAATATTTCATGAAACTATTGGTGAATGTGTTGAATGCGCTCAATGAAGTTGTTTGCCTTGGAGACTTCAAACTGGATATGAGCTGAATCAGCCTGAGTAGCTACAAATGGCATGGCTACGTCAATGGGACATAGTGGTTGGAATCCGAAGCCCACCTGAAAGGGGCTATGGTTGGTTGAGTTGTGGAGGGCCCGGTTATAGCTGTGTTGTACATAGGGGACGCTCTCATCCCATGTGCATGGATGCTTTGAGTTGTACATGCACAAAATGTGTACGATCATCCTGTTGACGACCTCTGTCTGGCCATCATTCTGGGGATGGAAAGCTGTGGACTTTGTGAGCTTGGTGTCTAGCATTGACCATAGGATAGAATAGAATGTACTAAGGAACCTGCTATCCCGGTCTGAGATTATAGACTATGGAATCCCAAAGTGTACCCACACTCGTTCAAAGAAGAGTTTAGCAATGGCTTCTGCTGTGATATTCTTCTTCCAGGCCACCATTATGGCCATCTTTAAGAATCTGTCAATGACCACAAACACATAGTCATTGTCGTGCTTAGTAGAAGGAAGGCCTGACATGTAATCCATGGAGATGGATTCCCAAGGTCGACTAGGGGTAGGAAAAAAAGTATAGAGGCCTTGCTTCTTAATGGATGGTTTGGCAATGGCACAGGCAGTGCAAGATCGGATGTACTTTCTGACGTCCTGTCGAAGGTTTGGCCAATAGAAATACTTCTGTAGTACTGCCACTATTTTCTTGACCTTGAAATGCCCAGTGACCTGATTGTAGTGCGCTTCCCAAATCATCTTGTCACGCTCGCTTGAAGGAACACAAAGGTGTCCCATGTGACATAGTAGTACATTCTGGAGGTGAAATTTTGGAACTTGGTTTCCCTCCAAGAGCATCTGGTATGTGTGTGTTAGCTCTCCAAGAAACTACTCAGTGGTTATAGCTGAGTATGCTTGGTAACTTAAGAATTCATTTACTTTCAATAAATGGACCGAGAGGAATACAAGAATGGCACAAATGACAGACTGCTAACCCAAATAATTTAATAAACCAGTGCTCTAGAAACTGTACCTCAGATGATCAATAATAAAACAGACACATAGAATAATGCTCATTCAACCAAATACATCAAATCTGCAGGGTTTTAAAAACCAAGTACATACATATGCATGGCTATATTAAGCATCAAGAAGTTCCTCCATCAAATAGTGAGCATAAACTAAACAATCCAACAGAGTGCAGAATAAATAGGTAACAAAATCTGAGTACAACAACAGAGAAAACTGTGATTTTTTATTTGACTAGCAAGCAGACATAGGCCCAAGTCTCTCAACTCGATCCTTTACAAAAATTTGGTTTTCAGGCTTTATAGCCTTTACACAGTAGTCTTCAGATCCTAAAAGCGTGGATCTGGTTTAATTAACTAGAGCTAACTGAACAACAACATTTAAAAGACTTGAATTAATCTCTGAAATCAAGGAGATAACATTAAGTAAATCCTCTTCGATTTGTGCCAAGTGCTTGATGCAGAGGAGCTGGCCTTCGAAGGCTCGGTGTGCTGGGCTGGCGTATAACCATTGAAATCATAGATGTGACTGTCGACTTTCAGTGGCATACTTTGAAATAAAGTTGAACTTATTAACGATGCCCTACTGACCGAAAATCTCGCCAAAAGATCTTCAGATATGGATAACATATCCCATAATATATCTCTTACGCTGGTCTTATGCCAATTCCATGAACAAAAATTGATATTGGGGCAAAAACATAGCAATCTGTCAAAACCAGCTTTTGGAAATTTACCGCACTGTCGATTTCATACCTTAACTGCCGGAAGTCGGTTCTTTTGGCAGCTAATGAGCTCGGTGGGCTCGCCTAAGCTGCCAAAAGCTTAAACCTGTCAAAAATTCAAAAGAAACAAAATGATGTTGTCCCACACAGGCTGATGCTCAATTGTCAAGGGTTCTTTGCAACTGGCCCCTTCCTTCGTATAGCTCGTTTAGCCTTCTTTTGATGAGCTTCTACAGGTTGCTCTATATGAGCTTCCACAGGCTGTTCTTTTTTAGCATCCACAGGCGTTTCTTCTTCTGGGATCGTGGCGACCTCAGCCAACGTGTCTAGGCCAGATGGCTGTGCTTGTGGGATTACTGGTTGTACCTCTGTTCCCTCCAATTCCCTTACTTTCAGCCTGAGCATTCTGAGAGTGCGGTAGAGTTTAGCGTTTTCCCTTATCAGCATTGCGTTCCTTTCTGTTGTCTTCTTGAATTTCTTGACAATTTCCTGGCTCCGGTCATGCAACGCCATGTTCCTTCCAATCAACTCCGCGTTGTGCATTTTGACTTGCTGAACATCTCGTTTTGCTTGGGAAAGTTCCTGTAGCAGTTTATTTGACTTGCTGGTTTCTGGTGTGGAAGGTTTAAGATTAGGTGTTTTAACTGAGGGAAGGTCTTTACCTTTATCCCCTTCAATGGGCTGCTCTGCTCTTTGATCTCCTTCGTCTCCAGACTCAGATCCTGAGTAAGGTAGATTTAGAGGATTTCTTCCTTGAGGGACTCCTTCAGCTGGTTCAAATACTAGCTTCTTCTTAGCCCTTCTCTTTTTGCTAGATGAGGAAGGAGACTCTGTTTGAGCTTGAGGAGAGATGGCTCTCCTCTTTCTTTTGTTGGGAGTGCTGCTCTTTTCGCTTTTACCCTGCACAACTGCTCCTTCATTTGCAAGCTCTGTAGGGAACTCATGCCAAAACAAGAAATAGTTCCAGTCTATGCCCCTTTTCTTCAACAGCTCCTTGATTATCAAAGTCACGAGGCCCTGGTGGGAGATCCTGCTGGCCACTTTGCTTGGTCTAGCTTGAACCTGCTTCGCCATTTTCGTTAGGGTTTTGTGAAAGAAAAATGGCAGATTTATACTTACCCTTCCTGTGAAGTGATTTAATAACTTAA
>LPNX010765156.1:5329-42731 GCA_001517045.1 Pseudotsuga menziesii
AATGGAAGTACCTGGTCAGTTACTAGGAAATCTCAGTCTGGGACTGAGGGCCATTTTGATATGACTGTGAGATGTGTTATCACATGATCAAATATGAGTGCATGGCCATTCTGATGTGATTGAGGGACGTGTTCCCACTTGATCAGATATAAGGGCTGTTGCCATTCTTTGAATGGAGGTACCTGGTCAGTTACTAGAAAAGCTAAGTCTGGGACTGAGGGCCATTCTGATATGACTGTGAGATGTGTTCTCACATGATCATATATGAGTGCATGGCCATTTTTATGTGATTGAGGGATGTGTTCCCACTTGATTAGATATAAGGGATGTTTCCATTCTTTGGGACAATGGAGGCACCTGGTCAGTTACCAGGAACCCTCTCTCTGGGACTGAGATCCATTCTGACATGGTGAGAGGATTAAATTCCTTCCATGGTCAGATGTGAGTGCTGTTCCTTTTCACATATGGTAGTAGGTGTGTCCTACCATGCTGGTGATTGTAAGTGATGTGCCTTTCCACAGATGGTAGTAGGTGTGTCCTACCATGCTGGTGGATGTAAGTGTTGAGCGTTTCCACAGATGATAGTAGGTGTGTCCTATCATGCTGGTGGATGTGAGTGTTGTGCCTTTTCACAGATGATAGTAGGTGTGTCCTATCATGCTGGTGAATGTAAGTGCTGGGCCTTTCTGACAAGGTTATGGGATGTGTTCCTGCATGGTCAGATGTGAGTGCTGGGCATGCCTTTCTGACATGGTGTTGGATGTGTTCCTGTCATGGTCAGATGTAAGTGCTGGGAGGGCCATTCTGACTTAGGGTCAGATATAAGCGCTGAAGAAGACCTACATGGAGGCTAGGCCTACAACCAACATGAAAAAGGGCTGGCTCTGTAGAACTTCATGTGACGAGAAGAATCATGAGATAGCACCCATGATGATCTAGTGATGATGATCCAGCAGTGATGATCCAGATCAAGTGATGATCCATATCCAGTGATGATGATCTAGATCGAGTGATGATCCAGATCCAGTGATGATGATCCAGATCCAGTGATGATGATCTAGATCAAGTGATGATCCAGATCTAGTGATGATGATCTAGATCGAGTGATGATGATCCAGATCGAGTGATGATCCAGATCCAGATGAAGATGACGAGAACTCAATGATGATCCAGATGATACATAGAAGAAGACTTGTGCTGATAAATTGTGTCGAGAGAATACCTTCCTAGTTAAGAGGGAGTGTTGATCTAATTGTAACTTCAGAATGTATTCACTTGTATTTCTTATGTATTGTACCCCGATGTTTATTCCGGGATATGTCTGTAATGTATTTGATTCATGTCATGCCCCGATGTTCTATAATGTAAACAAGTCATGTCAAGTCATTGTGGGTAACCCTCCTATTGTTCAAGGGTTAAAGTCCTCGTAGTTGTGGGGCCCTAGGGTTATTAGACTATCATAGAGAAGTCAGCCCTAGATGAGTTATTGTAAGTCGGGGCAATAGTCCCCACCATTGAGTTAAGGATAACCCTCCTTGTTGGTCGGAGGAGGCAAAGTCCCCACAAGTTGTGGGGCACTAGGGTTATTAGACACTCCTAGAGATGTCGGCTCCAGTAAGTAATTGTTAAGTGAGGCCGACATGTTGGAGTGGGCTTCAAGTGAATGAAAGAATATAAATAGAGAGTGAGCCTCTCTATTTATCTCTCACACACTCACTCACTGGGGTGCATGAGTGAGAGAGAGAAGTTGATGGGACAAGAGAGAGACTACTGCTATTGGGAGATCATCTTTATTTTTTCGGGTTTTACTTTTTGGTGCTGATTCTATCTCTGAGGAAGTTGCGGGGTTTTCTCCATTTATGGTTTCCTCGAGGAAAAACACTGTGTTCATTGTCTCTTTTGTTTGATTGTTGTGCTTGTTATTCTCTCATTTAAAGATCCTAATATATTGCTAACTTAATGTTAAAACTCTAATAGGGAGGGAGAGAGAAAATAGGGGTAGGTAGAGATAGAGAGAGAGAGAGAACACGGGGAGTAGGGGTAGAGAGAGGGGGAAAGAGAAATGAATTCACAGAGAGAGAGAGAGAGAGAGAGAGAGAGAGAGGGAGTGAGGGATATATATATGGAGGGAGGGAGACATAGGGAGGGAGAGAGAGAGAGAGGGGAGGGGGAGAGAGAGCGGGGAGAGGAAGAGAGAGAGGGGGGGTGAGGGATGTGTAGGGAGAAGGTAGAGAGAAAGAGGGGGGTATTAGAGAGAGAGAGAGAGAGAGAGAGAGAGAGAGAGAGAGAGAGAGAGAGAGATAACTTTACGTCATTCCACACCTATGATTTCCTGACAAACTTAAGCAAGGCATAAATTATCCAAGAAGAATGTATACATACATTCACTTTTTATCAATTTACATACATTATATAATCAATGGTTTGTCCTTATGCATAAATCCATTTATGACCATTTATTTCTAACATAAGAAAAAAGTAAATACAATGATCATCACTCAACATAAATTGTTTTAAGTTTTAGCATCAAGATGCATAATATCAATTTAGTTCATTTGTGATAAAATGCCCTCAAATAATAATGTAGAGTAGTAATATAAACATCTAAGCGATGCACTACTTATATGGGCTTATGAGATAGAGAGATAGATAAATATGGGGGAGAGAGGGAGAGAGAGAGAGGGAGAGACAAAGGGAGGGAGAGAGACAGGGGGTAGGGGGGCGAGAGAGGGAGAGAGGAGAGATAGAGAAAGGGAGGGAAAGTGGCAGAGAGAGATGGGGGGGTCAGAGACAAAGAGATATAGAGAGAGAGAGAGAGATTTGCATCATTGTCCACCTATGATTTCCTAAAAAACGTAAGCAAGGCATCAATTATCCAAGTAGAACATCTAAATACATTTACCTTTTAAGAATTTCCATGTAATATATCATTAATGGTCAGTCATTATGGATAAATTCATTTATGACCATTTATTTCTAATATACGTAAAAGTAAACATGATGATAATTAAAACTAAATTGTTTTATGTTTTAACATGTAGACACCTAGTATTAGTCTGGGTCATTTATGATCAAATGCCCTCAAATAATAAGATAGAGTAGTAAGATAAATATCTAAACAAAATGATCCACGACTGATTCAATTTTATGAGGGAACAAAATGAAACACAAAATTATTCCAAAAACAAAGGGATACAATAATGATAATTTTCTATTAATCAATGAAATATGCAATAACAGTAACAAAATGTAGAGTGAAATGAACTTTATAGAATGGTGGTAGCTTATCTCTGAGGAGATATGTGACAACTAAAAATACTACAATGCACCAATAACCACAAGGCCAAATTACACAATGCCAATAGATGAAGCACACACACAAAGATCCTACAACCCCCTTATTTAGATTTTAGGGTGTTTAGGATACAATACAAAAATATATATTTTTATGACGTATTCACTTACACCATTTGAATCACTTTAAACTCTGAAATCCGAAATTGCAGAAAAAACTTATAAATCAAATTATAAATTACTCTGAATATAATAACTTGCAAAAAATAAACCCCCTGTGACTTCCAAAACACCTTACAACTCCTTACAATTTTGCAATCAAGAGTTTATATCTCTATGAATTTTGATTGAAATCACACCCAAAATTACAATGCCCTTTATGTTAAAAGTTAATTTCTATGACCCCTTAGCACTAAGAATCTAAAACATGGAAACCCTCAATATTTTAATTCATCGTGAACAATAAAAAAAAATTATTATAATCCCCTATAGCCTCTTAAATTAAGATATTCAATTTTATAAAGTACAAAAATTTATAGCTTCATTACAAGTGATTATTTCAAATACAAAACCTTCCATTTTATAGACTTAGATGTTAATTAAAAAAAATCATATATTCCTCAAATTTCAATTAAAATACTCTCTATAGTTTAACCATAATACTTTTCAAAATTTCACACATAGTATTTTGTATAACTCCAAAAACTTAAAATTACAATGTTATGTAACTCTCAAATTGAAACCAAAGTTAATTTTTCTTGTGGTTACATTCTTAGGGTACCCAAAGATACCTTAGTTTACAATGCTTTTATATGTTTTATCATTGTAAAACAAGAACTCAAACATCTCATGCTCTCCTATCTCTCGTTCGGATGTTTCATTTTTTCTAATTTGATATGCAAACATCTGTCTCACTTGTTCCCTTAATCTACGTTACATTCCTCTCTCACCCATTATCTTAATTTGTGTTACATTCCTAACTGTAAGGAATTACTAATTTGTTGTCAATAAGAGCCCTTAAGCATTTTTGGGGTAACAATAGATTAAAACCATAGTAACATAACTCAACGATATTGGCATTTGCTAAACGAAAATTCTGAATAATTTGAAATTTATCAAATATTAAAGGGTGGTATCATAGGGATACAAGCTCTACTAGCTAACCACATAATTTTGAAAAAAATGAAAAATGAAAAATAAATTTTAATTATTTAAACACTAGAAAATATAAATATTGTTCAATTTCAGACTTCATAATTCATTCAACCATTCACTAATTAATTAACTACCTCTAGTTCACGTAAATACTTTCTTATGACAATAATTATTAATAACTAGTTGATTTAGGTAAATACATCACTTATTAAAATACTTATTTAATGGTTGATATTTAATATTTTATTAAAACTATTATATATGTTTAACTTTATTATATAGATGTGGATCGACATTTATAGTATATTCATGTATGTTTTATTAAATGTATTATATATATATATATATATATATTATTTTTTATTAAATGTATTAAATATATTAGAAGTATGCTTCCATAGTTTATTTGCATTTGATTTTTTCATTAGTAATTTTCATATTAAATCGTATTTGTATCCATATTCATACTCAAATACCATTAAGGACTATCTCACTCTACTTTGCACCCCATGGTCCTTGGTGCACAAACAATTCTTACCTTATCAATGATACAGTCCGATATGAAATATGTAGTATACACGAGGTTTATATCTGATACCACACTGGCTTAGTCTCTTTTTCAATGGCCCTGTCATATGACATACCCTCCATTTGTTACAAATACCCATCAGATCCGACACCAATTGGCTTGGTATCTTGTTCATTTTGTGCTAAATTTATGTCATATAACGATCCTTAAATTACAATGATTCACAGAGACAAATGGTACAACTGGGATGAAGATTTCTTTTAGGCCATGTGCAAACCCTTAATTCAAGCAATTGGAAATCATTTTTTGAATAGCATTTGTACCTTTGTTTCCTAGCTACTGTGAATTTCCTTCAATCAACTTGATTTGGCTCAAGCGCTATAACTGAATCAACTCCAACTATCTCATATTCTACTTGTAAAATCCCTTTGGTTTTAATAATTGTTTGGATGAACAATATATTTGTTTGCTTTAATTTTTGTTTGAATGCATATGCCTTTTTGGAAAACAATAGTTCCATAGCTGATCATTGTTTCTTTGTCAATATCCAAATTTTTATGGCAGATACCAAAATTTTACCGAAATTTTGACTAAATTTATCCACTCATAAAATAATAAATTTTGAAAAAAAATTCTACACCTTTTAAGCTAGGAGATAATAGTGACAATTTTATGGTTACAAAATTTCTTAAATTTTTTTCTCGTCTTATGTATGTCAGCAAAGGTCAATCGACATTGTTAATAATATAATGATATTAAGTTCTTATAGAGAGCATAGTTTTTGTTAGATATACATGTTCATGAAAAATTAAATCTTATAAACATAGAAAGACATAATGTTAATTTGTGATGATACATGATATAAATGGGTTTATAACTTATTTGCATGCTCACACACACATTCACAGACACATATTAGTATATTTATCGAAGATGATGGATGGAAATCCTTTCATTAAAATGGATAAAAAATATAATTTTCTTTAGAATATGAATAATCAATGATTATAACAAATATTGTATATTAAATTTAATAAGTAAATTAAGTTTTAAATAAATTAGAGTACTCAATGATTATAACAAATATTGTATGTTAAATTAAATAAATTAATTAAGTTTTAAATAAACTAGAGAAGTATTTTTTTCTTAATGTTCTTTACTCTTATGTTGGTACAATACATGATGTTAGGTGATGGTGGTGGTGTTCATTGATTTGACGATCACATTGTAATATTTTTTATTGTTATTTATATTATGAACTCAATGGGTTGTCAAATTATTTTATGATATTTTTCTTCATGTGTGTGTTGTTTGTTGTTAATGTTGATGACTATGATTCATGTGTGTGATGCATTTTTATTTATATATTTATGTATTTATGTTGAAGTCATTTATATTTCCTATAATTATAATTGCAAATTTTGCATAATCACAATTATAATTGAAAGTCACAATGTCAACTATAATTACAATTTACATAATTATTACAATTTCACAATTGTGAACTTAGATCTGTTACATGTATTTAACTGAGAGGGGGGGTGAATCAGTTAAAGCAATAATTTTAACCAAATTTCTTCTTTTTAACCGAGAATCAATGAAACTATGTGACAGTCATTATTACAATGAATTCATAATTAAATGTATGAACAGAAAGCATGCAACACATCATTCAAGCACACATAATTTTTCATGAGGAAACCTTTAAGAAAAAAAAAAACTCTTCTTCTTAGGATGTCAAAGGCTTATCAGCTGTACATCTCTTCTTAGTTGAGCACCAAGTCAACGAGGCTGCAACCTTCGAATGCAAGCACTAACTGGCTGAGAGCACCAACTCTCACTGTTACCCAACACCAACTGGGTAAAGGCACCAACCTTCAAATTCTACAAGCACCCACTTGCAGACTGTGATAAAAATGTCTCCCCTAGCACCTCCCTACCTCGCTTACTTGCTAGACTTTACAAATGAATCAAATCACAACAATACAGATGTATCTTGGCTTACCAAACACTCTTCTCTGTTCAACATCAACTCTCTGCTCCTCTAATTCTGTTCAACTTGTTCAGCACACTCTTTTGTTCCTCTGCTCTACTGTTCTGTTCATATACTCAGCATCAGATCTCCGTTCCTTAGCATTGTTCTTCTGCTCATCAAGTTCAATCTTCTCTGTTCAGTAATCTTTTCTTTTGTTTCTGAAATCTTCTCTCTGCCTCCTCATCATCGTTCTACTGTTCAGTATCTGAGATTCATCTCTGTTTACATACTCATGCTCAGCATGCTCATTATGTGAGAATTTGTGACACAGAGTTCCTTTTACTCTACACAGCAAATACTCCTTCGAACAGCCCCCCTTATCAAGTCTGCTTTCATCTATATGTATTACATTCATCGTCGATTCTCATTCTCTCAAAACCATTACAGAAAACAGTTACAGACTCTTCATCTCTCATCGAATAGCAAGCAAGAAACCATTATTCACTTTCTAATATCTTCGAATTTCTTCTCATCACTAAACTCTTCGTATTCCCATGTCAAGAGGCAGTTACACCACGCGGAAATTCCAACTGCAACTGAAACATCTCTGTAATATCGGTTGAACAACTAAGGCACAGGGGCTTATACTTTGTGAACTCGAAAAAATCCTCTCTCGCAATATGTCTTGCCGATCCCTGAACTTGATCTGGTAGAACTAGAGCATGGCGGCAAAAGAGCTCTTGGGCATGTTGTTTATTTAATGGTTCCCGTCGTTTTACCTCTGTGAAGACATTTCTGACAATTTCCTCCAAATACATCCCATAGTCACTTTGATTCGTTTTGACGATGATACCAGAAATATTTGCGGCCTCCCTCAGTGCTTCCTTCCATTCCATGATGCCTCTATCTGCGACCTCTCTCAATGTTCTCCAAAAAAAAAAATTCCATGGTCATCAGGCTCGATCTGATGTCAAAGAGGAAAGAGTTTTGCTTGAGTCGTACGTCCACACATCAACAAAATTATTAACCAGCGAATGCATTCTTTATCTCTTGTGAGAAAGGGTTGTAGAGGAAAGCATGGGGCACTCCCTGGCTATTCATTTTCACTTAGGGTAACATCTTCCCTATGCACAAAGATCTCCTTTCTCCTTGCAGATCGTAAACTGCCTTAAGCACACCCTCTTGTGAGCTTTAATGAGGCATGACACAAGCGTTTTGCTAGACAATGTTTTCCCCTGTGTTTTGACAATGTTTCCCTTTTAAGTATGACAACCATAATATCGTGGAGCACGTCCTCCGTTTAACTCTTGCTTTTATCTTGTTCTATTGAGTGGTTATGGAATAAAGGCCAAATAACTAGGGCTTAGATGAGGATGCAACATGACGATGGTTCTCTGCTAGTGGTTGGGCATGGGCCTAATCCTTTGTATAAAATATTATATGCTATAGTTGGATAGATTTAGTACTTGATCTATGCATATGTGCTGTGGAAATAATCATAAATATTAATTAATGATTTCTTAATAATTATATTTGGTTGTGTGGTCATAAAGAAACATTTGATAGAATAAATACACACAGCTACAAAATGCCATCAATGCGAACAATACAACTAAACACTAGACCCCATCCACTGAACACCATCTTCTGCTGAATATTCCAACAATCTCCCCCTTTGGCATTGATGGCAATATCAGCAACTACAACAATTGTTCACATTCTCCCCCTTTGACATCAAGGGCAAAGGGATATCTGAGCAACTAAAGCACATCTGATTACAGAAACTACCCCTGACAAGATGCATAGGTCATTGTGACATTAACTGAACACCCAGCTTCTGTCTTAGATATTCAAACTGAGCTGTGGGAAAAGTCTTAGTAAAAATGTCAGCTATCTGTTCTTTAGAAGGGATATAATGTAGCTGCACAGCTTGATTAGCCACTTTTTCTCTCAAGAAATGATACTTTATTGGAATGTGTTTCGTTTTGGAGTGGAGAACAGGATTCTTGGAAACACTTATTGCACTGGTATTGTCACAATGAATGGGAATAGGCTCAGCATACTTTACTTCTAAATCAGCAAGGGATTGCACCATCCATAAAATTTGAGTACAGCAGGTAGCAGCAGCGATGTACTCTGCTTCTGTAGTGGATAAAGATATGGAACTCTGCTTTTTACTTAGCCAGGAAACCAAAGACTGTCCTCAGAAGAATGCTCCGCCACTGGTACTTTTCCTTTCATATACATAGTTAGCCCAATCTGCATCTGAATATGATATGAGTTGAAAATTCTGATTCCTGGGATACCACAAACCATAGGACAAGGTACCTTTCAGGTATTTGAATATGCATTTCATAGCTAGAAAATGAATTTGTTTGGGAGCTGCTTGAAACCTTCCTACCATCCCTACAGCATGCATAATATCAGGTCTGGATGTTGTGATATATAACAGGCTGCATATCATGGATCTGTACATCTTTTGATCTACTTCTGATGATGCATCATCTTTGCTCAGCTTGCAACTACTGAATATGGGTGTACTCACAGGATTAGAGTCTTCCATTTGAAATTTCTTTACCATCTCCTTTAGATATTTCTCTTGAGAAAGGAATAAGCCTTCAGGATTCTGACTGATTTGGAGTCCAAGGAAATAAGACAACTCTCCAATCATTGACATCTCAAACTCAGATTGCATTGAGTTAGCAAACCATTGAACATAAGAGTTGTTAGTACAGCCAAAGATAATATCATCAACATAAACTAGTACAATCAACAAGTCATCACCTTCATGTTTGATATACAAATTGCTGTCCACAGAACCCTTTTTGAATCCTTTGTCTTGCAAGTATTTATCCAGTCTGGCATACCATGCTCTCGGTGCTTGTTTCAAACCATACAAGGCCTTTTTCAACTTGCATCATAATCAGGTTTATCTGTGAGAGAAAAACCTTCAGGCTGCTCCATGTACACTTCTTCTTCAATATTTCCATTCAGGAATGCTGACTTGACATCCATTTGATATACTTTAAAACGTTTATGGCATGCATAAGCTAAAAACATTTTGATTGCCTCCATTCTGGCCATAGGAGCAAATGTTTCATCAAAGTCTTGCCCTTCCACTTGAGCATATCCTTTACACACCAATCTGGCCTTATTCCTTACTATCTTTCCTTGTTCATTTAATTTATTCTTAAATACCCATTTAGATCCAATGATGTTCTTGTCTGATGGCTTAGGAATTAGTTCCCATGTACTATTCTTCTCAATCTGGTCCAATTATTCATTCATTGCAGCTACCCAATCTTTGTCTTTGCTGGCTTCATTAAAACATTGGGGCTCAATTGTAGAGAGAAGAGCAATATGGGACTGTTCAGATTCCTGCAAGATCTTCCTTCTAGTCTGAACTCCTTTACTCTCATCATCAATGATTTGGCTTTCAGGGTGATTCTTTCTAGTTATTCTGGAAGAAGATTGTACAGTGTGCTGTTCAGGTTCAGCTTCCTCATATTCTGATAAATCAGATTCTTTCTTCTGGGATTCTTGGACCTGTTCTTCTGTTTCTTCATTTGTTTCTTCCAAACATGAATCATCATCATTCCTTTGACTGATACTTCCATGACAATCTTCATCTACTTTTACATCTATGCAATCAACCATTTTATGCAGCCTCTTGTTATAACACCTATAGCCTTTGCTTTCTGTAGCATATCCTAAAAAGATCCCTTCATCAGCTCTGTCATCATACTTGCCCAATTTTTCATCATTATTCTTGATATAACATTTACTCCCAAAGACTCTAAAGTGCTTAATAGTTGCAGGCCTTCGAAAACATAAATGATATGGTGTTTTATCACTGTTTGGCCTCAAATGAGCTTTATTAAGGATGTGCACAACTGTATGAATAGCTTCCACCCAAAAACCTTGAGAAATGTTCTTCTCCTTCATCGTTGATCTAGCCATTTGCTGAACTATTCTGTTCCGACTTTCCACCACTCCATTCTGCTGAGGAGTTCCTGCTATTGTGTATTCTTTCTTAATTCCATGCTCATCACAAAATTCCTTGAACTGTTTCGAGCTGAACTCTCCTCCTCTATCTGATCTGATTGCTTTAACCTTTCTCCCAGTATGATTTTCAGTTAGTGCTTTGAAGATCTTAAACTTGGCAAACGCTTCAGACTTTTCCTTAAGAAATGCAACCCAAGTCAATGTGGAATAGTCATCAATTAACAACATAAAATAGTTTTCTTTGCCAGTACCTTCTTTTCTTGATGGGCCACGTCAATCTAGATGAATAAGTTGAAGGGGCTTACTTGTAGAAGAAACATTCTTCGATTTGAATTGAGTCCTGGTTAGCTTCCCAATTTGACAAGGCTTACATACATCATCTCGAGGTCTAAATATTGCTGGAAAATACCTTACTGCGTTTCTGTTTTTGAGCTTTATCAGATGATCAAAATGCAGATGTCCCAGTCTTCTGTGCCACAACCAGCTTTCATCGTATTTGCTGAGATAACACTGTTCTTTTTCCTCCTTTAAAACATAAACATTATTCTCTGTTCTTACTCCTTTGGCAACTAGCTTTCCTGAGGAAACATTTCTAATTTTACAGTCTTTATCAGTGAACAAGACTTCACACCCTTTGTCACACATTTGGCTCACACTGAGAAGGTTGTGGTTCAACCCATCCACAAAGAGTACATCTTGAGCCTTCCCTTTACCATTGCTGAGACTTACAACTCCTTTTCCTCTGACTTTTCCTGGAGCATCATTACCGAATGTTACCTTTCCAGCTTTATGTTCATATAGAGTGATAAACTTCTCTTTGTCTCTCGACATGTGTTTCGAACAACCACTGTCAATGTACCAATGACTCCTCTATTTCTGAACTGAAAGCACAAGATTACAATGAGAACTCTCTTTCTTTCTCCATACGTTACATTCAGCTGTATGTTTCATGCTTGGTTCTGTTTTGTTCTCTTTCAAATTACAGTCTGTAACTTTGTGCCCGAAGTTGTGACATATGTAACATTCAGGTTCGTTGTATAAAATATCAAATGGATTAGCATTTCTGTTTTGCATTCTTCTTCTATCAGCTGGTGGAGAGATACGACCCATATGATTATATGCTGATTGATGCATCCTTTGTGTATAGTTTGACATTCTTCTCTGAACATTTCTGAAATTATACAAACAATTGGCAGCTCTGTGCCCAAAGTTAGAACAACAGAAACAATAACCATTAAAGGGTTTATCATACCTGACTCTTTGCTGATTTCTAAAAGGATAGTACATTGAGTTACGATGTTCACAATAGAATTTCTGATCTATGTACTTTACTCTATTATGTGGCTCTTTTCCATGAACTTCTGACGGTATAGACTTGCCTTTTAAAACTATATTTTCTTGCTGTTTAGTACCCTTAGATTCATTTCCATTATTCTCTTTACATGTGTCAACCTTTGTTGTGTTGGGAACTTCTATCTGTTTGCTGATCTGAAACATAATCACCTTAGATGACTCTTTACTCTCTGGGTTACTGCTGTTTCCACCTTGACCATACCCTAAGCCAAGCTTAATCTATGGAGCTCTTTGTCTGTTCAAAATATTGTTTAGCTCCTCTGAAGCTTTGATGCTGGATATGTTCTGATGATACAGGGCTTGATATTTTTCTAACTCTTTCTTAATAGTTACAACTTCCTTTTCTAGATGTTCACATCTGGCTTTACTTTCAGCTAACTGTTGTTTTAAAGGCTCTTCACTTTTCTTTTCTTCAAGTTTCGGCTTTATTAAAGTGATGTCTTCTCTACTAGTTTCATACTGGATTAACAACTGTTTTTGTTTTCGTTTCTTTAATCTTAGTTTGTCAATCTCTTCTAGAGCGCTCATCAGCTCTCCCTCCATATCTACAGTGGCATCTTCATCATTTATTTCATACTCTGTACAATTCTGTTCGAGATCTTCTATGGCCATTAGCATGAAATCGTTTTCTTTGCTCTCATGAGACGATTCACTATCTGATGTTCCTGACGACTCATCATCATTCACACAAAGACTTTTCTTCTTATATTTAAACTTGTTTTCTTGATTATATTTCTTCTTGGGAAAACTCTCCTCATCAGTAGAGCTCTGCTCTTTTCTCTTATGGGGACACTTAGCAGCAAAATGCCCTACTTTGCCATAGTTAAAACACTTGAAAGGCAATTTTCCTTTGTATTTCCCTGACCTTGTTTTCATTCTTCTCACAAATTTTGCTTCTAGTTCATCCATATGTGATTCAGTACTCTTTTCAGCTTTAAAGGAAGCTTCCCTAGATGAGTTTTGGTCTTTACTAATCCTCATTTCATAGGCAATCAATGTTCCCAGCAATTGATCCATAGTTAACGTTTTGAGGTCACTCATTTCTTCTATAGCTGAGACTTTCAGATTAAATCTATCAGGAAGGGATCTCAGTATTTTATGGACAAGATTTGTATCATCATCTTTTATTTTTCCACCAAGAGCTCTCATAGCATTTACTAGTTTATCAACTCTCAGGAAGAATTTACTAACACTTTCATCTTCATTCATTTTCAGTTGTTCAAGTTTTAGTATATGTGACTGTAGCTTGGCATCTTTGACTTTTTCATTTCCCTAATATCTATTTACAAGTTTGTCCCACATATCTTTTGCAGTTTCAAGATGCATAACCTTTACAAATTCTGACACAGCTAGACCACTGAGAATAGCATTCATAGCCTTTGCATTAAAAGTGAAGGCTGATTTTTCATCTTTAGATTCAACCAAGGCAGGTTTCTTATATCCTGTTTCTACTATCTCCCAGACATCTGCCCCTAGAGACATTATGAAAGTTCTCATCCTAACCTTCCAGAAAGCAAAATTTGTACCATCAGATATGGGTGCTTTGTTTGTTGAACCATCTTGACTAGCCATGTAAACTCTTCAGGATCTACCTTACACTAAAGGCACACAACTCTGATACCAATTGTTACAGGTATTTAACTGAGAGGGGGGGTGAATCAGTTAAATCAATAATTTTAACCAAATTTCTTCTTCTTAACTGAGAATCAATGAAACTATGTGACAGTCATTCTTGCAATGAATTCAGAATTAAATGTATGAACAGAAAGCATGCAACACACCATTCAAGCACACATAAATTTTCACGAGGAAACCCTTAAGAAAAAAAAAACTCTTCTTCTTAGGATGTCAAAGGCTTATCAGCTGTACATCTCTTCTTAGTTGAGCACCAACTCAACGAGGCTGCAACCTCCGAATGCAAGCACCAACTTGCTGAGAGCACAAACTCTCACTATTACCCAACACCAACTGGGTAAAGGCACCAAACTTCAAATTCTACAAGCACCCACTTGCAGACTGTGACAAAAATGTCTCCCCTAGCACCTCCCTACCTCCCTTACTTGCTAGACTTTACAAATGAATCAAATCACAATAATACAGATGTATCTTGGCTTACCAAACACTCTTCTCTGTTCAACATCAACTCTCTGCTCCTCTTATTCTGTTCAACTTGTTCAGCACACTCTTCTGTTCCTCTGCTCTACTGTTCTGTTCATATACTCAGCATCAGATCTCCGTTCCTTAGCATTGTTCTTCTGCTCATCAAGTTTAATCTTCTCTATTCAGCAATCTTTTCTTTTGTTTCTGAAATCTTCTCTCTGCCTCCTCATCATCGTTCTACTGTTCTGTATCTGAGATTCATCTCTGTTTACATACTCATGCTCAACATGCTCATTCTGTGAGAATTCGTGACACAGAGTTCCTTTTACTCTACACAACAAATAATCCTTCGAACAACCCCCCTTATCAAGTCTGCTTTCATCTATATGTATTACATTCACCGTCGATTCTCATTCTCTCAAAACCATTACAGAAAACAGTTACAGACTCTTCATCTCTCATCGAATAGCAAGCAAGAAACCGTTATTCACTTTCTAATCTCTTTGAATTTCTTCTCATCACTAAACTCTTTGTATTCCCATGTCAAGAGGCAGTTACACCACGCGGAAATTCCAACTGCAACTGAAACATCTCTGTAATATCGGTTGAACAACTAAGGCGCAGGGGCTTATACTTTGTGAACTCGGAAAAATCCTCTCTCGTAATATGTCTTGCCAATCCCTGAGCTTGATCTAGTAGAACTAGAGCATGGCGGCAAAAGAGCTCTTGGGCATGCTTTCTATTTAATGGTTCCCGTCGTTTTACCTCTGTGAAGACATTTCTGACAATTTCCTCCAAATACATCCCATAGTCACTTTGATTCGTTTTGACGATGATACCAGAAATATTTGCGGCCTCTCTCAGTGCTTCCTTCCATTCCATGATGCCTCTATCTGCGGCCTCTCTCAATGTTCTCCAAAAAAAAAACTTCCATGGTCATCAGGCTCGATCTGATGTCAAAGAGGAAAGAGTTTTGCTTGAGTCGTACGTCCACACATCAACAAAATTATTAACCAGCGAATGTATTCTTTATCTCTTGTGAGCAAGGGATGCAGAGGAAAGCACGGGGCACTCCCTGGCTATTCGTTTTCACTTAGGGTAACATCTCCCCTGTGCACAAAGATCTCCTTTCTCCTTGCAGATCGTAAACTGCCTTAAGCACACCCTCTTGTGAGCTTTAATGAGGCATGACGCGAGCGTTTTGCTAGACAATGTTTCCCTTTTAAGTATGACAACCATAATATCGTGGAGCATGTCCTCCGTTTAACTCTTGCTTTTATCTTGTTCTATTGAGTGGTTATGGAAGAAAGGCCGAATAACTAGGGCTTAGATGAGGATGCAACATGACGATGGTTCGCTGCTAGTGGTTGGGCATGGGCCCAATCCTTTGTATAAAATATTATATGCTATAGTTGGATAGATTTAGTACTCGATCTATGCATATGTGCTATGGAAATAATCATAAATATTAATTAATGATTTCTTAATAATTATATTTGGTTGTGTGGTCATAAAGAAACATTTGATAGAATAAATACACACAGCTACAAAATTCCATCAATGCCAACAATACAACTAAACACTAGACCCCATCGACTGAACACCATCTTCTGCTGAATATTCCAACAAGATCCAAATCCTAGGCTCTATCAAACACCGAGAGGGATTAAATATCTCGAGGTGCAAACCTCTTCTTAGGTATTGCACTCAATGAGCTATCAACTTTGGCGTGTCCTGTATATAGCCATTGATTTGATTCAAATCAAAAGACATATCTTTTTGTTTAAGGTTCACATATAATATTTTTATTATTAATATTTAATTTTATTTATGGCTCGTATATAATATTTTTTATTTTGTTAGAAATGAACATCACAACATCTCCCCATACATGGTTTTAAAACCATATGCAAGGCCCTCCTAAAACCATGTGTTGTTTAGGAGGCTTGGCACATGTCCTTAAAACCATTTGCAAGGCCATCCTAAACCATGTACAATAAAACCATGGGTTGTTTATGAGGCCCTGCACATGCTTTTAAAACCATGTGCAAGGCCCTCCTAAAACATGTACAATAAAACCACAGGTTGATTAGAAGGCCTTGCACATGGTTTTAAAACCATGTGCAAGGCCAACATTTTTTTGCGGATAATTAATTTTTTTATTTTTTATTATTTTGTTAGGTAGGAACATTACAACATCTCCCCCCATAATGTGTTTTTTTTACCCACATTTTTTGCGGATAATTAAATTTCTACTTTTTTTATTATTGTTTTGTTAGGTAGGAACATTACAACATATCCCCCATATTAGGTTGTTTTTCTGGCCGACATTTATTTTGGCCCATAATTAAAAATTTTATTTGTTATTATTTTGTTAGTAAGAAATCTTACAAGATATCCCTCATATTACGTTGTTTTTTTGGCTGACATTTATTTTGGAGGATAATTAAAATTTTTATTTTTTATTATTTTGTTAGTCTTGTAACTTTACAACATAAGTTTTATTTTTATTTTTTTAATATTTTTATATTTTTTATATAGCCGGCATTTACAAGAGGAATGTTACATAAAATTATGTAACGTTACAAGATCTCCCCCATACTGGGCTGTAGAGCGCCTCTCGATGCAATTACAATAAGAAATTAGTAAATATATTTACAAGGTACGGATTACAAATTGGTCAGTTGTTTACAAAATTGCAAGATTACAAAATAAGTTACAATATTGCGAAATTGCAATCATTTACATAATGTTTTCAATTAATTATGGGGTGATCAACTATAAAATACTTAATTCATCAACCAAGAATTAAAATTATTTTACAAAATGTCATTGATTATATGTGCAAACCTTATATTTTCTTGATACTAATATCTATAATGTGTTATACACATAAGCTCCAATTATTTCTATAATTGAAGTTATATTTACTCTATAAATCATACATTCATCTATATATCATAAGTACAAACTCAATGATATGAACACGATAAACAATGAGAAAACACTATTATATATTAAGTGAAAATAATACATACAACATGTTGAATATAACTAGACAATGGTATGATTTTGTCTATTGATAAGGATAAAACAATATTGTAAAGGTTAATATAACCACACAAAACTAAAGTGTAGAAATTGAATTCAAAATTGAATGTGAACTTGTAACAATTAAATAGAAAAATGACATGATCACATTAGACAAATGAAATGAATAGAAATTAAATATAGAGGATTAAGCTAACAAGAAAATATAAAATAACAAACTATTAAATAAGTATCACCCTTACTCTATGGATTACACCCTCTTTTCTTAGAATAGGATACAAATAAGACTATCTCCCAACAACAATAACTGAACTACTCGCTACTCTTACAACATCACGCACAATAAGAAAAAGTAAAACACATTCGTATTAGTAAAATAACTTACACAATCTTAGGCTAAGTACTTTATTTCTAAAGAGTATCTATCAACCCCCTACTTAGTGATTATAGCTCTCTTTTATACATAAATCTATATAACATAAATAAAAATAATCATAAATGCCTTTCCGCAACTCCTGTGAACCGTTGATCGCTTTGCGGAATCCTCCTCGTCCGTTGATCAGATTTTCAAACACAGAACTTCACTTTGCCGCTCCACAATGTTATCTTCCACACACATTTACTTTGTAGATTCTTTTCCTGCCGTCGATCTATTTTCTTGATACAATCTTAGCCGTCCAACCTCTGCTAAATAAGCTGACTACAACTCCACGAATCTGCATTTATTGATAAGAGGATTGAACAATCAATCTCAATTAGATTTCTCCTAACTTGATCCCCTCGCTGGGTCCTTTCATGTGTCTTTCCATCCTTATGATATATGCCATTGCTTGCCCTGCCATCGCTTATACCTTTGTCATTACCGAACTCTTTTGACACCAATGAATTCTTTCCAACAATTAGGAGACATTCTACTTGCGTCGTCAATGAAACCAACATAGCAAGGCAATGTAGGATCCATCTGGAACAACCAAGGAAACAAACAGCGAGACTCATCGAAAAAAGAATGCAAGTCAAGAAAGAAAAACTATGATACAAGGGTATGCAAGGTGGTTGAATTCAAACATAAAACCTCTTGAGTTAGAGTCAATTGTAGGGATTCTTCAAGAGGCGACCATTGCAAACAACGAGGAGATATTCCCCCTTGCTGAGACATTGATGTACATTGACATGAGAGCCATACCACATAGATTCAAGTGTCCCTTTTCCTTTATTATCATGGGCTTGGTCATAGACGAAGACAAGATCCCCAACGCTAAAGGTGCATAAGTGGACGTGGGATTCATAATGGGACTTCAATCAGGTCTTAGCCGATTCGATGATTTGGAGAGCAGCATGACGATCCTCATCTGTTTGTTCAAGTATAATTAGGTGTTTTTCCAATGATGAAGTATCAGGTAGAAGGGCGATGGCAAGGTGGAGGGATCAAATCTTGAATTCAATGGGAATAACCGAATCCACACCATGGACTAAATGAAATAGGGTAAAATCGGTGGCAGTTTTATGGATCTCTCTATTGTCATGAAAGTGGTGTCGGGATAGATCAGGGGGATATTCCATGGCCGATGAGGGGGAAGGACTACTGCAAGTTGAGATTGTGTAAATGGTATTATTGGTGTTTGAGGAAGAGGCTAGAGGGCGGATTTCCTCAAGGATTGTGACTTCAGACTCACGGGAGTGCTTGAGACGGTCACTGAGGAGTGACCGGTACTTGGGCAAGTTTGGGAAATGGTGTGAATAATGACCATATAGGCCACAAACTACACATGGATGGTTTCTTCGTAGTGATTTTTTTTAATCGCAGGTATGGTTGGTACATTGACAACTGGAGCACATCAGTCTCGATTACTATGTGCATATGAGTGCGAATATTGGCCAATTAGGACAATTTTTTGTCGCATGGTCTTTGACTTCACATAAAGCACATGTCAAAGGAGGACATGGTTCTGTCGGGGCTTTGGGTGCCTTGCCCCTAGTATTCATGGGAGGAGGGGGGGGCAGGAGTAGATAAAAAAGAAGTTGTTTGTGTACTAGGAGATGGGTGTGACCCCGTCTCAATAGATTGGACTGGTGTTAACACGATCTGTGGAATTGGGGGAGGTTGAGTGGATCCAGGTCCACACGGGAATACCTAAAGTGAAGTCCAAAATATTGAGAGTAGCCACAACTGGCTTACTCATAATTCTGGAAAGCAGAAATAGGAAGGGGATCATGTGCACAAGGAATGAACCCCAATAATTCCCTAAGGTATGTGGTTGGGATTACGACTGAGGTTGGGAAGAGGTCGGAATGGTACCAGATGTGATCATGCACAAATCCCATATGTTAGTCGGTGAAGGAGGGGGTGGGAGGGAAAAAAGGGTGTTCGTCAAAGGGGCGTTGGTAAAGAGGCCCAAGGAAATGGAAGAAAGGGAAGGGATGGAGACATCGTTGATGGTGGTGTCGATCGTAGGGAGGGCATGTTCTGGAGTGGCCGGTCTTTTAGGATAATAATATGTCAGTTGGTCGATGTTCATGATATTCCCATCATGGGGGAACATCAAGAGTCGAAATACAGTAGAGGAAACAACTCACATTGCATACATATAAATCCAAGGAGGAGGTTGCAATCGAGTTGGGCGTTGACGACCTCAATGTCAATCAATACTTTTTTTTGGATAACTCAATAGGGACATTCGTGAGAACTCCTTGTGGTTGAGCAGCGCAACCATCGTAAGATCAAAGGGTGGTGGTGGAAGGTTGAAGAGTTGGGGACCCACATTTCTGCCAAACAAAGGATGACATAACGTAAGTGGATTCCCCCTCATTGATGATGCATCGATGAATGAACAAATTCCAAATTGTGACTAGAACCTGAAAGGTAATGGATGATGGAATACAGGGTTCTCCTTGATCCAAGTCGAAAGTGATCAACCAAGAATAAGAGGGATTGACAAAACCTAGCACATATAGAAAAGCTTTGCATTGTGAAGGAAAATTTTCAAGGAATTCCAGAGTGGACATGGATGAGGGAGACTTAGCCAAGTTGTCAACTACATTGTAGTTAAGCACAACTCTAGCAGTAGGGTTGTTCGCGACGTGACGCAAAGGGAATAGAGGGAATTTGGCGGTACCATCCATGGGGTGTTTGGGAAAATGTAAGGACATATCGAGAGCATTAGAGGTAGATGTTGTGGAGAGATTAACGGTATTCATGGTGGAGCCATAATGGTTTTGTTAATTCTATAAGTTGACATTAGACGACAACGTCATAAGGTGATGGACACAAGGATTAATGGGTGTACATGTAGGAGTGAGTGCGGTGGTTTGTGGTACCAAGGGTTGGGTTGGAACCATCCCTTGATTTGGTAGCAGGTTTTGCAGCGCCATAAGTGAAGGACCTTGTGGTGTTGGGTTTGGCTGTGTCGGAGCAACTGCATTAGGGTCACTCTGATTGTCAACTTGTAAGAAGTGGGGGACACAATCCATATGGGGGAACTAATGTGTATACTGGTCATAATTGTTGCAAATGGTGCATGAATGGTTAATGCACAATTGAGGGTTCTTCCCATGTCTAGGTGGACACTAGGGGTTCTATGCTGAGGGATTTGCTCCGTTCTTATTTGAAGGGTTGTGCTTCTAGCCACCTCCTTAAGGTTTGTTGTTTCCTCAATTCCTACCTCTATGTCATCTTCCCTGCCATTATTGGTTATTGAGGGCAGGTTGATTAGGGAATTCTATTGAGCTTAGACATGTTCTTGAGGAACAGGAAGAGTTAGGGTTGGAGCAGGTGTAGGTTGTAGAAGTGGTGGGTAATAGGCAAGATAAATTAGAGGGGATAAAAAGCCTATCGTCTGGTCATTACACATAGGTTCCAAGTAGTTTGGTCCATGAACATGAGGAACTGGTGTAGGAGACACATATGAAGGTGTGGTGCCAAATTGAGTTGCTATGCGTAAAAAGTTACAAGAATATCTAGGTTAGGAAACACTAGGGGTGTTACTAGAGTGAGGTGGCAGTAGAGGAGAGGCTATGTATATATGGGGATCTTGGGAAATATATCCTATGACTGCATCATCAACATGGGATTCTCTCAGGGTATCTTGAAGTGAGGAGCTAGCACGGGGAACATCAAGTATAATGGTATAGAGATAATCCGATTGGGCATAGATGAGATTGAACTATTGTGCAAGTTGAGGATGGCTTCCTCCTCAGTTTATGGGCGCTCAGATGCAACATCCTTGGCGATGGTAGGGAGTAAGGTTTTGAGAAACCAATCGAGGAAAATCCTATCATCTAGCTGGATCTTAAACAAGATATGGCGTCGACGCCACTCATGTATATGATCCGTAATATGGGTAGAAGTCCTCTGTTGACAATATAATAGGAAGTCCACACCCTCATCATAATGAACAGGTAACTAGAAGTACTGGAGGACTATTGAGGCTAATGCAAAAAAGTCAGGATAGGTGGCATGAGGCAACTCGATAAACCATTTGGTTGCAACACTAGTGAGTGTGCCCTGGAATAGCTGCAATCGATAGAATCATCCACTATGATGTTAGAGGAACACCATCAATGGAATGACATGATGTGGTTTTGGGGGTTTTCTCTTGCCTTTCCTTCAAACTTAGGGATGTCAAAAGGGAGTTTGGTAGACATGGGAGGCCACAACAAGTCATGATAGATGGGGTTGTTTGTCAACTGTACCAAATCAGGTAGGTTGAGACTAGCCATAAATGGTAGACTAGGAATGAGACTAGATCGAGGAGGGACAACAATGGTGTTAGGACCAACATGCATATTGTTTCTGCGTACACTTGGGGGTTGGTATAGTTGATTTTTGATAATAGAACTAGTTAGTGGAATGGTGTGAATAGCTGAAATGGCGGTAGAAGGGCTAATGCCCCCATGTATAAATGAAGGTACAATATGAACCATGGTGGCTAGAGTGGGGCCACCACTAGTGGGTAGTGTACCAGTAGTAGTGTGTGCAGTGGTGAGTGGTCCCCTAGGACCAAGATATATGTGTTCAATAGAAGAGATACTCGATATGACAGATGGAGTATTCATGAGTCCATTATCAACCGCCCCCCTTAAAGGGGTTAGGAGGTGCATCAACCATGGGGCTAGATGGGGTTGCGAACAAGATAGGTTCAGATTGATGTAGTGTATGGGTCTGAAGGTGGTGATGAACGTCAAATATGGATCCAATGGTGGCGTTTCAAGGAACCAAATTGAGAGGTATGGCCCCTAATTCTATGCGAGTAGCGTGGTGGAGAAATGATGATGAGATGGTGTGTTTTGTAATGAATGGAGGCTAAAGAGTGTCAAAAACAAGCTAAAAAATCCAACTACATCTGAGTGTGTAGAAGGAGAGCAGAAAAATGGTGGCTCATAGGCCAAAAAGGAAGCTCTAGAATTGAACTACAATAACTTGTCACAACAGGCCAGTCTATAACAAAGTGTCCAGAAATCCAACAAACATCACTACCTATAAAGAAAATGATGCACTAACCTATGGGATATAAGTGCAAGAAAAATATTAGCTACAATATGGAATTCCCTCACAAATTGTATCCTCTGCTGGGTGGTGAAATCCCAGTCAAACAATACAAAATGGAAGAACTAGAGGCTAAGAGAATCCAACTATTGAGAGGGACTTCGGGTAAAAGAGCCATAAGAAACTAGAAACTAGAAACTAGGATACTTCATTCATGGCATGTTCAGAGTGGTTTCCTGGCACTTCATCCCTTTGGTCCTTAAGAAGGATATGGTCCTTGACATGTACGATGATGAATATGAAGTGTTAGCCTTCGATACAGAATGGAATGTGGTATTACACCCCAATTTTTGGAACCCCGTCATTGTGGCTTACTCCTGCAGAGCAGGGGGCCCTCCGATAGACCCGTCGTGATCATGTCAACAAGCACTAGAGTATTTTGGTACCCTAATGGAAAGCAACTATGTATCAGATGTAAGTGACAAAGGGGTGTTATTTGGATGCATATCCCTAGTGTCCTAACTTAACTACAATATTGTCTTGGTCCTCAAATGAGGTTATAATGTTGGTTGAGTTAAGTTAACTTTTAGTCTCAGCTTGGGGTAATGAACCAAGCGTTTTAATTTAGGGTGTGAGATGTGTGCATAAGTGATTTGTAATGTCTAAACCCCATCAATCTCATGAATGAGACGCAAATGCAGAAAAAAATAACAGTAAATATTTTTCAATACAACTAATTATTCTAGAAAATAAAATGTACACAAATAAATGAGCACATAAGGAACTGAACAGGTTGTAGGAAACACACATGGGGTCTCAACTACCAAACTCAACTAAGGGGGCTCACATACAAGTAAAATAGGACCAGAAAACAAACTAGGGGGCTGTAAGTGATCATATCTAGAAGGAAACAGTTGGGGATGGGTTAGAACACAAATAGGGGATCTGGAAAAGGGTCTCAAACACTGAAAAGGACTGGAAAACTCTAGGTCGCACCTATCAGTGGAATAGATGCGATCAGGGATGCACAAAACTATGAAACAACCCCAATAGGGACATAAAATTAGTCAAAAGACTCAGGTTGCACAAAACATGGGTTTTTGCATGACAAGTTGTACAAAAATGGGTCACAATAGCGACCGTGATTGCTCCAGAATCCTGTACAAGTGCGATCTAGAGTTTTGGTACATGTCACGCTTATAGGGACAGAAGGCGCGGCCTAGGTCGCACTTATCGGATAAAAATGTGTGACCTGGGTCATAACTTTCTATCGGATAGGTGCGATCTGGAATAACTGAGGGATTTTGAAGAAAAACTATCGGCTTGGGCCGGGGGGGTGGGAGGCACTATGAAAGGACTGGTTCAAATCTACCATAGGGGGGTTAGATCTCTGATGGCTGAAGGCACCCAAGTAGAACAACCCAGTAGAAACACCTACAAAAACATATATCCAAGGTGATTGAGATAGTGGAATTTCCAAAACTATAGTGGAGATTACTCCCCTACTGCGTGCAAAAACACCTACCCTAGATCATCTAGATCATAGGATATACTTCATGGTGAGATGGATTTCTCAACCTCGACTTGCAGTAACAAGAAATAAAAACACCAACAATATTTAATTTAACTAATGTAATAAAATAAAATATACCTTTAAAATGGGCCACTGTAGTCGTTTGAAGAAGTGGTTCGTAGGATTCCCACGATCTTGGTCTCCATGTGTTCTCCAACAAAGGTTTGTCACCGGGGAAGGGATTAAGGGTTGCACGGAGAGAGCTCGATGGGCAGCCTATGATAGTGTGGCTAAATGATGTGATGGAAAAAAGGCAAGAATGTAATGATGTAATTAAGGAATGACACAAAGTTCAAGAATGTTTGTGGGGAGACCTTCACAATGTATTTATAGAATGATCCAAGTTTTTTTGACCCATGGTATTTTATTGTGCATGGTGTTTGTCCATGGTTTTTGAACCATTATCATTTTAGGGTTTTTTGGTCCTTTTTGGAGAGAGTGGGGATAAGTCACAATAAATGCTCAACTTCCCTTCATTTATGGGGGACGAAATAATAATGTTTTGGACCATATTTGGTGGAATTTTAGTTGTGAATTTCAAAATAGAGGGAATAATGGTGAGATTATGATGTATAATTATGTCTTGGACCATAGAGAGCTAGGTGAACATTTTTTGGTGTTAACATTGACCGAAATTATGATGTCACTATGCTTACTATGAAACTGTAATTATAAGGTTACTATGCTTATGATTTCACCGTGATTATTATGTTGCTATGATTATGAAGTTACAATGTTGTCATTATCATGGGATTCCTTTCTTTTACGAGGAGAGTATGTTTAAATGTTTTCATTGATAAAGTGTCAAATATTTGATGCAACACATGGATACCATTGTACGATGTGATCAACTAAATTATTATATGTTGTGTGTACCTATGATGAACTTAATTATTACATGAAAAAATGGTGAGGATGATGATGCAGATCAATTGATTATCAATTGGAATTACTTGTTATAAATGTGTATTTTGTGAAGTACTAACCCATAGGACATTGGAGCTATGTGATAGTCGAATAATTGATATGATATGGTGAAGAATAACTTGTTACACAGTAAACCTTAGCAACAAAAAATGATGATACGATGACACAATCCAATAATCCTGATAGCAATAGAGTATGAATTGTTAGGGTATAGACCTAGTATGTTGAGAGGGTTAGATGTATTTCCCACCCTATGTTACAATGATACCCGGGGTACTGGGAGGGCCGTACTGAGACAAGCTGCCCAAGTTGTTGTGATTACAACAGTTGGATGCCTACTAGGAGAATCTATGTTCGATGTTCAGCCGACACTATTACTCTTAGATTCTTATGTGGTCGGGTAGGTGAAGCCGACATCCACTTCAGGATAGGGAGGATGCGAACGTAGGTTAGGATGGGAGAACATGTTAGTTAGTATTGTTGAGGGTTGGGTATTTCCTGATATCGACTTAGTGGTAGTAGGTACCCATTTTGTTTGACTAGTTAAGTTAATAAGAACATAAGTATATGATATGAAATCATAAAATGGAGTAACTGTTAAATAACTGAGAATGTTAAATCAATTATATTATATATGCATACTTGTTCTGTTTACGTGAAGGATTATTAGTATTTGTTAGTAGTTATGCATAGGAAATATGATGCATGTTTATAGTACATGTTCAACCTATGCATGTACTAGCCATGCATGCACACCTTGCACATGCACGCTAGTATTGATATACAAATACTTGACATGTTAAATAAATTGTATAAGTTTGAGAATAAATAAGCTAATTATGCATTGATAAGTTTAAGTTATTAAGCATTTGTGAACATTTTATTAAGTAATTGACTAAGTATTGTCATGAATAAACATAGATACTGTTCCATATGCGACAGTAGAATTGTGCTTTTTAATTATTTACCATGATTGTTTAAAAACCTCAAGGGTGCTTTGTTTATAATACAAGAAAAATGTGTTGGTACTAAAGTACTCAGTGAGTTAAACAAAAAATTATTGTCATTAATTATTAATAATTATCAATAACTAATTATTATTATTATTATTTAATTAATATTTATAATGGTAATTTTCCTTTACTATAAAGCATAGAGGATTAACAAATTAATTATATGAATTATTGAGTTAAGTAATCATTGATAGGATTGACCGAAGCATGTCATGCAAAGTTAGAAAGGATATTTAATTATTTAACTTCACCAAACAAGATAAGATAGGATTTCATTAAAATAATAATTGTCATTAATTTATTACCATGTGAGACATCATATCCATATTGGATAACATATTTAAGACACCCACCACTACCAACCCAAGAGGTCAATAATAATAACTATTAAAATATATTTTATCGAAACATATTTAATGTTTAAAATGGTGAGTGGGACTAATAATTATCCCATCACCTCATGAAGAACCCAAATGAATATATTGAGAATTATTAATGAATGAGCAATCAAATCACTCAATTAAATTTATTTGAGCTTAATGGCATTTAACTTCTCAAGATTATGTGTACAAAATTTATATATTATTTTATTATGACTTGAAATTTTGAAAACATGAAAGTGAATAATTGTTTTGGGAATTGTGGGATTTGATGAGGGTAGTGGACTAATCCTGAAAGCTTCTTGAGGAATAAAAGTTATTTAGGAAGGTTTTATGAGACTGGAAGGGGGGTTGGTTTTTACTTGGAGAAAAATAGGACTTAGTGATTGGAATGAAAAATGAGGAATTATCGAGGAGGGGTTTAGTTCAAGGATCGAGGAAGTGGAAATAGAAAAAGAAGAAGGAAAGATGCAATAAGATAGAAGGATTTTGGAACTAAGTGAAGAATTTATTTGGATTATCGGATTGTGGTCTTGGGGGATAGGAAATCCACCAATTTACTAGGGCCATCACGATAAGATGGTTGGCAGGGTGGTTTATCTATTTTGGTTGTTAAGGTTGGGTGAGGGGAAACTACAATAACCTAAGGAAGCCTACTATAATCTATGGAAAACCATGTATTCTACTTGATTTCATATTTGTAAATTTTAGTACTGAAAAATCGAAAGAAAAAATGGATTTTCTTTTATTTTTCTCCTAATGCTGTTAAAAATATGTACGGAATGCAAATGACATGATACTATAAATTTCCTGTCAAGTTAAACTTATGCAGAAATATTTTAGATCATGTTTTACTAAGATAAAGAAGAATTATGATAACATAATGGTAAATTTAAATTTTTATTATTATTTTCACAAAACAACTCTTTAGGAGCTAGATGCAAATCGATGATGACATAAACTTAAGTGCCTGCCTCTAACGGGTAGGGCACGACAAGTAAAAAATGATACAATTTCACCAACATCCATTAACAACCTATCTCTTAGACTTGTAATTGATATGGATCAAGTAATCACGAGGGACTATAACTATATGCAAGGAGAAAAAATTCCCTCACAAGTAGATTCCAAAAAAATACTATTGATCCCCATTTCTTCCTTCACCCTCATCGAAATACATAAGTTCATATGGGTCTTTGGATAGAGCATGGTGATCATCATCTGAATCAAATACATTCAATAATAATCTTATGCATATGAGATTTTGAGTCAATTTGACCTCAATATTATTATTATAAAACTACAAAATGAAGGGTCAATCATAGAAATCCTAGCAGCATATAGTAGTATAATTTAAAATGACAAGACCTCTGCAATGTTTAGTTTAATTATATAGAGATGGATTTGATAAAAAGAATTAGTTAATAACACATCATTCTCTATTTACTTGCAAACTCTTATGGATTAGTTGGGGTTATATCTCTCTCTTGTAAATCAATAACAAAGGTTATTTTTTATGTAAAAATATGGATTTAACAAAAACTAAAATATATGTACATTGGTAGCAACAATTTATTCTATTCAACTATGGAATAAGTTGTTTTTTCCATACTGATTGACAAAACATATGCTTGATAAAGGTATTAAATGTGTTAATGAATGAAACCATTATTGGGAACACGTTGCAAGTGTCAATTACCTTTAATATTGGTCCAAAAATGAACCCCTATATTTAAGGGGATGATCGACCCCATTCCTCATCCATGAACAATTCTTATGGAGGCTTCTATCTATCACGCAATACTTGGATTTTTACTACACAATCAATAATGATTGATTATCGATAAGAATGAAACAATAAATTTCACCATAAATCACAAGTCTTGTATTCTACTCAAGATATAGTAGAATAAAATCATAACAAGGTTTAAGTACTCATATGCATGATAAGTACAAGAAAAATCACCATATCAATATTGTCAACATTCTTCCAAAACAATGAGCATAGTCAAATTATATCCAAGATATCCACTATATGATGATTGAGTTACTAGCACATACTACTTGAAAACACTAATATTATACCTTGTACATGTCCAAACAATATTTTTACTTAATCGAGTAGATAACAAATACATCAAATAGTATTGCACTATGCACAAATCTATTTCTTAACCAAGGAAATCATGTTTCCTAGTTTATAGTTGGAACACTTCCTACTAACTGACCATAAAGGACAATATCCTCCTCTTTTACTTAATATTTCTCTTCAAGAAATCAATATGCAAATTTGATGTCTACATACATATTGTATTCACAGGGTTTTTTCAGGTACAAACGATAATGCTTCTTATGTCATTAGTATGATTAGAAAAAAAACATATTGCATAAAATTCCATGAACCTTATGCTAGTTGTTAATTGTAGCCACAAATTTCAGATATTCACAAATGACAAAAATTGAAAGCATTGTATAGGAGAAGCATTCACCTTTGAATCACAAAGGTCATACCTTCCTACTAGTTTTTCCATAACCAAAATAGCCATACTTGTTAAACCAATAACCTAGCACCTACACTAGCAAAAATATTGCTCTCAATTTCAAACACTGTAGCCACTTAGTTTCTACAAATGAAAAGATGAACTTGACAAAAAATAAATAAATATTAATGAGTGAAGAACAAGAAAACTAACCAACCAATATTTTAAGAGGAGTGATTCATAAACATCAAGATTGAAATTATACATACAACTAGACATAACACAAATATTGCAATTAAGATCCAAAAGGATGATAGGGTATAGCATATTGCAGAGGGAAAAATCATGTTTGTGCTAGAGGATCCATATGTGATGACATCCAATGTTCATATTCAATGTGGCATTTAAAAAACACAACAATTTAATGACTTAATCATTTATGATAAAATATATTACATTGTAGAAAATATAAGTGTAGTGACCTAATTGTCACCAACCCAATATTAAAAAAATAAATAAACATATTAGTGATTGTTGATATAGAACAAATGCATCCACTATCATAGAAATCCATTCTCTATCATAGTCTCGAAAATTTATTTTGTCTCATTTTGCAATGGCTATTTCAGAAAGGGAAAATAAATTTGGGAACAATTATTCTGTTTGTCAATGGATGGGGAAAAATTATTTCTCAAATCCATAAAAATAATTAACAACATAACGGAGTTTAAAACTTGAACAAGTTAGGGAGAATCTTAAAAATGATCCCTATAATTTTTAAAGTAAAATCAAGTTGGAACTTTATATTCAATTTAGAAATTTGAAGAATATAGAGATAAAAAAATCCAAAACAAAGCCAAAACTAGTTGTGGTTGATGTAAATAACAAAGAGAAAGAAGATAAAAAACAACTAAGAAACAAGGAGGTGGTGGAAAAAGATAAGAGTCGAATCAATTATGTAATAAACAATAAAGTATAAGTATAGTACGATATTCAATAAATACCTTTAACGATACACACAAATAACCCAAGATAACAACAAAGTGGTTTAGGACTTAATGATTAGATCCAAATTGCTAACAATCCCACCCTAATAATAAGTTTATACAAGTGTACCAACTAGCAACAAAGGATAATTCAAAAGTTGATAACATATCCAAGTCTTCAATTCGATACTAATGGTATGAAATATGATGAGTTCCAATGAAGATGTAACTGAAAAAACCACCAAAAGTGGAAGTTGAAAACCAAATATGGAAATCTCAATGTGCAACAAATGAGCTAGATATCCTCCAATTGTTTAATGATGTGAACCCAAAAACAATGAGAGAAAATCCCGGTGAGAATTGGATGGAAACCTAACACATTCCATATCCAAAAATTCCTTGACAAACCAATGTGCCAAGAGAAAATGTAGAAGAATCATTCGTCGTCTGGAACGTCAATAAGCCATGCTTGTGATGTCTGGAGACTATGAATCTCTCAAATATCAACAAATAAAAAAGCTTTCATTAATCAAACTGACAAAAAAAAGTGTTGATCGACATTAAAATCTTGTATCTTGTAAAAATTATGTACGAAAACCTGTGAATGAATCGTAATCCTACCAAAAGTCCTTTGAGACATAAACCGAGTGAGATGTTATTAGTGCTCCAAATTTTTATTCCAAATATCCATCAAACATGTCATACAATCCATTAAAGGCCAAAAAGTCACAAAACATCTATCCAAAACATTATCATGGAAATCCATCAAAATATCATTAAGCGACTAAAAAACATTAACCAATAAAAAACTATGTGTGAGTGATTCATGCCAACATATCAAATCCTTAATCGAGCATTTGTCCATCATGCAATCCTAAATCAATCTGTAATCCATCATCTTGTGTTTTAGGGTAAGGGAAAGGGAACAAAAATGAATTTATAAATGTAATTACACTTTATTATATGAATACTTCTATAAGTTATTATTTATTTATGTAATTACACTAAATAAGAATTGAGAAAATAAGAGATCAATGCATTAAATAGGCTTGTCCTGCATCAGGTGCGGATGCATAAGTAGGCTTGACTAATCATCCCTGAGCATATAAAAAAATAAAAATGAGAATAAATAAAGGGTCCATAAGCCTAGCTAGCTCTTAGATTGGGACATCGGGATGGACATGGCTAACTCTAAAAATGTGTTTTTCCATGTAGAAATAACTTGAAAAAAAAGGATCTTTACGAAATAGGATCTTCCAACATGTCTTCAATACATAATCAATCATGTAATGAATCCATCCAATGTAAATTGATCATCTTGAATAAATCATAATCCACAAAATTTATGGAATAGACTTTGAAACTTGGAGTTTAACATCATTAATATCTCCCCCCTTGTCAAATAAAAGTTGATAAGTTTTGGGACTCATAAATCAATAATGTCAAAATACCTCTTTGAAAGTGGAAGAGTGTAATCATTCTATCTTTGAGTGGAGTCTAGATACTCGGTATTCTATTCAAAAGACTACATGAATTGGGCTTTGGGCATGCCCTAAATGATCAAAACATGAAATGAAACATTCATTCCCATATATGGTAGAAACCTATCTCAATGAGCATGTATGTACCTATGCATGAATCCATCGATAAAAAATCTCTACTAACTGATCTTCCAAATTATAATGCCAAGTACTTAACCAATCGAAGTTTACTTGTTTCCTCTTAATATTTGGTTTCTTCCAACACATTTATTCTAGGTGTTTTTTTTTCCCACATATATTGCATGGATAATGGTTAAAATGTTGTAATTCACAATGCCCAACTTGGTGACAATGTTGGCACTATTTAAGTACACCATCCAAATTATCATCATCAAGTGCATCATGATCATCCTTATCCTTATGTTACTCACGTTGATCATAAAGTTTAGGTACTTCATCTAACCTATTTTGAATAATATGCCTCTGTAAATCATCATCAAGAAATCCAACACTCACGAATTTCATAGGTTTGGAGTAATCAAGAATGTAAAAGAGGTCAAACTTTGTCTTGTCATATCTTAGGCTAAATTTTTTGTTCCTATTAAATTGCAACGCTTTCCAAGGTATAATAACTTTACCTTTATTTTCAAACTTATCCATATCTTCCTTTACTGTCTTTATCAAAGGTGTTTTCTGTCACCTTAGTGTTTTTATCCAATTTGTTATTTGTCTCCTTGGTGCCTTCATCAAATTCATATGATTGATTATTAGTTGGATGGTGTTCAATATTTTCTTGTTTACTTTCTACAATAGTTAATCCAAATAATGGATTGCGTTGAATAAGTTGCAATTCATTATTTATCAACATGTTATGGGTTTTGAGAATATCAATCTCATTCTGCAAAAATTGTAGACAATTGGTCACATCATTGGGTGAATGTTTTCTTATTTGAATAGTTTTTCCTTGTGCAATATTGATTAAACTTTGTATAATATTGAATCGGTCTTTGATGTTCAGTGCCATACCGATCTAAAGAATTTTTTTAAGTATCCAAAACAATGTGTAACAAATAAATACCTTTGAGCTCCCTACTCAATGTTAGGAAGATAAACTGACTCTAATTACAAGACACAAAGGACATTCAAAGACTTTACCAAATAAATATTTTATATGGAATTGTAATGCAAGATGTGTCAAATTTGTGAACAAATTTTTGTGAAGTTCAAATAATGGATTTCCTTTGCTTGTCTTGTTATATTGATTGTATTATTTCTTTTATTCTTGTACTTGTCTTCATTATGGAATCATGTGCACATGCTTGATCCATTGTTTGTAAGAGAGTTTGTTTCCAAAAATAAAAATACTACCATGCACCAATAACCACAAGGCCAAATTACTCCATTCCAATAGATGAAGCACACACACAAAGATTCTACAACCCCTTATTCAATTTCTAGGGTGTTTAGGATAAAATACAAAAAATGTATTTTATAAAGTATTCACTTATAACACCCGAAGCACTTTAAAATCCCAAATCTCAAATTCCAGGAAAATATTATAAATCAAATTATAAATTAATCTGAATATAATAACTTGCAAAAAACAAACCCCTTGTGACTTCCAAAACACCTTACAACTCCTTACAATTTTGCAATCAAGAGTTTATATCTCTATGAATTTTGATTGCAACCGCACCTACAATTACAATGCCTTTTATATCAAAAGGTAATTTATATGACCCCCTTATCACTAAGAATCTAAAACATGGAAACCTTCCATATTTTAATTCACCGTGAACAATAAAAACAAATTATTATAATCCCTTATAAACTCTTAAATTAATGTGTTAAATCTTATAAAGTACAAAACTTTATAACTTCATTACACATGATTATTTTAAATACAAAACATTCCATTTTATAAACTTAGATGTCAATTTAAAAAATTCATATATTCCTCAAATTTCAATTACAATACTCGCTATAGTTTAACCACTATACTTTTCAAAATTTCACCCATAGTATTTTGTATATCTCCAAAACGTTAACATTACTATGTTATGGAACTCTCAAATTGAAACCAAAATTAAATTTTCTTGTGGTTACATTCTTGCGTGACTAAAGATACCTTAGTTTACAATGCTTTTATATGTTTATCATTGTAGAAAAAGAACTCAAACATCTAATGTGATCCTCTCTCGTCATAATGTCTCGTTCCATCTTATTTGATAGGCAAACATTTGTCTCACATGTTATCTTAATATACGTTACATTGCCTCACCTATTATCTTAATTTGTGTTACATTCCTAAGTGTAAGGCATTAATAATTTGTTGTGAATAAGAGCCCTTAAGAATTTTTGGGGTAACAATAGATTTAACCATAGTAGCATAACTCAACTATATTGTCTATTTCTAAACAAAAATTCTGAACAATTTGAAATTCATCAAATATTAAGGGCGGTGTCATAGGGATACGAAGGCAACGACTTAATTTTGAAAAAAATAAAAAATAAATTTTATTTATTTAAACACTAGAAAAAATATAAATATCATTCAATTTCATACTTTATAATTCATTCAAGCATTCACTAATTAATTAAATACCTCTAGTTCACACAAATACTTTCTTATGAATATAATTATTAATAACTAGTTGCTTTAGGTAATACATCACTTATTAAAATAATTATTTATGGTTGATATCTAATATTTTATTAAAGCTATTATATATGTTTAACATTATTACATAGATGTGGATCTACATTTATAGTATATTCATGTATGTTTTATTAAATGAATTATATATATATTGTATTTTTTATTAAATGTATTAAATATATAAGAAGTGTCCTTGCATATTTTACGTGCATTGGGGTTTTTCATTATTATTTTTCATATCAAATCATATTTGTATCCATATTCATACTCTAATTATGTTACTATGATTTTAACTAAGTTGCCATTGTTTTCCCACAAAATTAGAAATATTCCACCATGGGCAAAGGAAGAGGTAGCCTTGTATCCATATTCATACTCAATTATGCTACTATGATTTAAACTAAGTTGTACAAACTTTGTATATAAGAATCTTTTCCAGGGTGCAATTACTTCTTAACTATGGTAAAAGTACACATGACAACCGCACTTGATACAAGGAGCAAGAAGATCAAGAATGACCAAATATCAAGGAAGTGGTGAAAAAATCAAAAGCCAAATCAATGTATTGAAAAATAAAATTGATTTATAGTAAAATATTTAATAAAAAAATTTAATGGTTCACATAACTAATTGAAGATAATAACAAGGTGGTTTAGAAATTAATGATTAGAATTATTAATTATTAGAATCTAAGTGCTAAGAGTGGAACAGAGACAATGGTACCACTAAAATGTATTTTGAGTACTTAAAATGAGAGTAACATTATAAAAAATTAAAAATCATGGTTCTCAAATATTATTGTGGAGTTCAACATATTGGCATAGAATAAGTAAAAAGTTTTCAAATGCAATTCCAAAGAATCTTTGTTTTAGGGAAGTGTTATGTGACTTGATATGAGGTTAAAGTAATAAGGTAGGTTAAAGTAATAAGGTAGGTTGTTCTTACTAACATCACTAATTTTGAGAAGTTTTTCCTCCCTTGAACTTTGGATAAAATTGAGTTTCTTTATACTTTACATGATATGGTTGAGGGAAAATTTGTGTGACTTTATGTGAACCCATGGACATAATTGGTGACTATCTTCTAAAGGTATGTATGAAAAATAGAAGTGGAGTATATGGGTCAAAAGTGAATGTGGGGTACATAAAGCTTACTCCTAAAGGGAACTAAATAAAAATACTATAACATGTTAGACACTAATTAGATTGCTTAATGTATCATATAATGCATAGATCTAAAGTCATATCCAACAACACTCAACCATTGAAAGGATTGTCCAACATGAGTAGATGATTTTTTTAAAGGTCAACTCACGCTAAACAACCATACCGAACATTGAAATAGTAAGGGAGACATTGAAAATCTTTTCTTCTTGGTAATTTACTTTGATGAATAAGGACAATTGAAGAAGTGCTTGGAATGTAGTAAGATTTATAAGTATCTACCTTGTAAATGAAGATGGTGCCATAATTACTGGGGATGGAAGTATCTACCTTGTAAATGAAGATGGTGCCATAATTACTGGGGATGTCACCTCCTTCCATCTGGGTTAGGTTACATGATTTAGATATTTTTCAAAACCATATATTCGACCAGAATTGACATGGTTAAAAAACATGTAGACTATCTTGAATTCAAGGTTAAGGTAGAGAATTATGGATCTTCTTGCCTATATAGAGAGGGGTACTTTGTATAATGATATAATCACATATTAGCTCAACCATGTGTGATGTTGTTTGAGGTATTATTTATTATATAGAAATTGAATATAAAACCATTTTGAAAAAAAAAATGAAAAAAACCTAACACATATTTTTTGCAACAACAAAAATGTTTTAAACCATATCAACAATAAACTAAAGCAACAAAACATTCTAATACTAAAAAGTATTAATGATAATAAACCAAAATAAAACTATTCAATAGTTTATCAAAACAATGATATAAAAACATCATAAAGTTGCTAATGTATATGAAAACTATATCATATTATTATACCTTCTCAGCAGGTATATTGTAATCCATCGAAAAAGTCAAACTCTTTGACTTTGGGTATTAAGTGGTGTCTTTTGATGCAGTTTTAAAAAATCAAAACCTGTTTTCCAAAGTATGACATAGGAGTTTGCAAAATATTTTTTTTAATTTTGTTAAAAAGCTATTTTTATAAACCTCTGATTCGGGATAGGAGATAATGTCAACATTGGAGTTTGGTATCTGGTTTTTACTTAACACATGGCTACTATGACATCAGCATTTATTATATTTTATTATTATGTTATTATTTGACTTTATTCCGGAACCAAAATTTGACTTCAATCAATGGATACCAAAACACACAAATTTCGTTTTGTATCACGCCGCAGCACCGGTCTTTATGCCTCAAGCAACAGATCGCACAACACAGTTCCTTCACACTATCTTCAAAGCAGCAATGCGTCCTTCAACTTTGGACAACAGTGTCTCCACATAGTTCCCACAACTTTCACGACCGAGCAGCGATCACAGGCGGCAGATCTTTCAGAACTCGTCTTCACACAGACCTCGCTAATCAACACAATCTCCAGCAAATAGCTATCACCAGCAAACAACAAGCTATTCTCAACAAATAGTTTAACAACAATATGGTGATACCAACTTAGAAATCAAAGCATTTAGTCCTTGCGATGAGTCATACCCACTTCAGTCGAACCTGGTTTCAATTTCATCAATCAAACATCCACTGCCCAAGGTTTCACTGCTGAAAAAGATCACAAGCTAATGGATAATCCCGTCTTATGGGTATTGCAAGCTCCGAGTCGATCTGTAGGTTTCCCTACCGAAAACTTGATGCCATGGCCGGGCCAAGTATCTGACAAGTCTGTGTCAGATACATTCTCAGACTTTTCAAGCGATGTTTGTGATTATAATTCTATAATGGCGAATCCATCCATGTACAGACCGGGACCCTGCCTTTCTTCTC
>LPNX010765156.1:43226-78207 GCA_001517045.1 Pseudotsuga menziesii
CCAACGTATTATATATATATATATATAATACTTGCGGTCATGAAGCTAGTCGGCAACCCAGATCAGTGAGAAAATAATACGCGTGCATGCATTGTTCATATTGGGCTCAAATATTGTTTCAGAGAGAAAGATACGATACGGGAAGGCTTCCAGCGAGGCCTTATGGGCCCTTGCTAATGTATGAATAGAAAGATAGAAAGACTGCTTTACCCGCTTCCATAGCCTTATAGATGACTGGTCGGTCGAAAAGCCCGAAATCACTCTCTTGCTTAGGACAGGAAGCAATGGGAGTTTCATCACAGGCTTCCCATTGGAAAGACTTAAAAGCAAAGAGATGGCGACTAGCTTACCGAAGTGGCTTAACGAAGTGTGGATGTTGGAGTGGAAGTGGCGATAGAGCGTGCTAAAAGGGGGATTTTTAATTTTTTAAAATTCAATGTTCAAAATTCTAATTTGATAAAAAAATTAGTATAAGATATGTAAATTTTTTTTTTTAAATGTTATATGTTCGTATCCAAAGGGAGTAATACAAACTAAGTAGTAAAATCTTTTTACTACTAGTTTTTTAAAATTAATTATTTAACGTTTTATCTTATATATATATGTGATTAAATATCTAAATAAATATAAGATATTCAAAAATAAGATAGAAAATTTCTTTATTAATATGAAAACTCTTAGAGTAGGGAAACATTTTGTATTTGACCATTTTATGAAAGGCATCTATCATGTTCACCTCTAACTAAGTGAATATCCAATTATAATATGCTTCACAAGATATCTAGAGAACAAACTTTCTTAAAAAAACAAAACTTTCTAGTAAGCATTCTTACAATTATTGATTTCTACACTACATCTACTTCAGGGATTTCTTTAATAGATATGGCATCAATACATACCATCATATTTATCTAATTGAGTGAGGATAAGACCTACCATTTTTTATATTATTAGTTGTAAGCATAGCAAATATAGCCTGGCTTTTACTTCATATATATATATATATATAGTGATGAAGGAACAATGTTATGCTAAATTTGCTTCCTAACATGTTGGATAAGCATGCAATTGCATTTAAGTGATGAATACTTAATTCCAAGAAGAGTATGGGTCAATAGATCCCTTATAGCTTTGAAGCATAAGTGAGCTTTCAACATGTAGAATAACACACAAAACTTGATTTATTACTCCATGATCATCTATTTATAAGTGAAAATATACCTAACTTCCATAAAATAAGTAATACATAGTAAACTTTGATCACCTTAGGCATTAATCGACTATGTTGGGATCCTACTGCATATTCTTGAAAGTTCTTGAATTCATTTAAATATTTCTTAGAAGCAGGTATAAGCAGCATTGCTGCTATTTCACTTGTTTATATTATTTTTATAATATATTTAACAATTACCCCAAATAAATATATATATAATCAAATGAAACACATCCACAAAATTGGATACTTCAATTCTGCATTTTTAAAAATTAAGAATCTCTATTCTTCTCTTTTTCACAAAAAGAAGCTTTCAATATGCCTTTTTCTTGAAAAAGCTTAAATCGAAGTGCCTATCTATCTATCTATCTATAAAATCAAAATGAAACACATCCACAAAATTGGATACTTCAATTCTGCATTTTTAAAAATTAAGAATCTCTATTCTTCTCTTTCTCACAAAAAGAAGCTTTCAATCTGCCTTTTTCTTGAAAAAGATTAAATCGAAGTGCCCATCTATCCGTTAGAATTGAAAAAAGCTTACCGTTAACCGAAGTAGAGATGGGATGAATCTCACGTCTGTAGACCTTTTCCTCCTCCTCAACGACTCTGCTTCGCTTCTCTGTCTGAGTGTGAGTTGGCAGTCTCACTGTGCGGAAGTAGGGTTTAATTAATCTTGAGTCTCTATAAAACATGGATCTGGAACGACCTCTACAACGCTATGATTTGCTCGGCGCTGGAACAGGCTCGTCTTGAATTGAATTGGGAATGGCCTCTGTTATTTTATGCTCTAATCTGCTGTGCTCTGTATGAGGGGATTTCGTACATGGCGTTGAATCCTGTAGAGACGAGCATGGCCATGGCACCGCCTGCGAGAATCCCAAGATCCTGCATGGAAAACACAGCTGCCGTGAATGACCCAGAATCTGAAAAAGCAGAGCGTGGTTATTACCGTTTTGGATATGCTGCCGAAAGAAAGAGCCTTATTCCATAGATTTTCTTTCGCCCAGCTAATGTTCCGCATAAGGCTACTCCTTTCACCGCAGCCAAGAACTATTAAATTCTTCACAGTAGCAAAGCACAAAGCATAATTTATTCAAACTCGGCAGCTTTGCGAACACTTTTAAAGATTCAAGAAATTAAATATTTGAAAAACGAGCTATTTTCAGACAATTTTCGTGCTAATTTTCAGTCATTTTCCCATCTGTGTGTATGGGGTTGGCCATCTAACTCTGATTGGCTAGTCTGCCTGGCTGTGCATGTGGGGTTTCATTTATTGAGTCTATAACGCTATGCTCTGCTCGACGCTGGAACCTACTGTGCTCTACTCTGGAATGACCTTTGCTTGGGGTTTAATGTCTGGAATGACCTCTGCTCTGCCGTGTCGTGGGACCTGCCTTGCTCTCCGAGTGGCTAGATCAGTACTCTTTGTTAATCACGACAGGTATTTCTCTAATTGGCTTCTTTGTATTCATTTAGATATCTCCACCATTTTGTAGGTAACTGAAAAATATCCTTCAGGACTATCTCACTCCCCCTTGCACCGCATGGTCCTCTGTGCACAAACAATGCTTCCCTCACCAATGATACAGTCCGATATGATACCACTCTGGCTTATTCTCGTCCTGTGACCCTGCTTGGTCTCTTGTTCATTTTGTGCTAAATTTATGTCATAAAGCGGTTCTTAAATTACAACGATTCAGAGAGACAAATGGTACAGCTAGGATGCAGATTTCTTTCAGGCCCTGGGAAAACCCTTGATTCAAGCGGTTGGAATTCATTTTTTGATTAGTATGTGTAGCTTTGTTTCCTTGGCTACTGCAACTTTCCTTCAATCAACTTTCTTTGGCCCAATCTCTATAACTGAATCAACTCCAACTAGCTCATATTCTCCTTGTAAAATCTCTTTGGCTTTAGTATTTGTTTGGATGAACAATATATTTGTTTGTTTTGTTTGAATGAATATGCGTTTATGGAAAAGTTCCATAGCTAATCATTGTTACTCTATCAATATCCAAATTTTTGTGGCACATACCAAATTTTGACTTAATTTATCCACTCATAAAAACCTTCTACACTTTTTAAGCTTGGAGTTAATAGTGACAATTTTATTGTTACAAAATTTATTGAACATGTTTTAGTTTTTTATGTTAGCAAAGGTCAATCGACATTGTTAAGAATGGAATGATATAATTTTTTTTTATAGAGAGCATAGTTTTAGTTAGATATATATGTTTATGAAAAATTAAATCATATAAACATAGAAAGACATAATATTAATTTGTCATGATAAATGATATAAATGAGTTTATAACTTCTTTGCATATATATATCCATGATAATGGATGGAAATCCTTTCATTAAAATGGATAAAATAATAATTTTCTTTAGAATATGAATACTCAATGATTATAACAAATATTGTATGTTAAATCAATTATAACAAACATTGTATGTTAAATTAAATAAATAAATTAAGTTTTTAATAAATTAGAGAAGTATTTTCATTTTTTTGTAATGTTCTCTAGTGTCAAAAACTTTTTAGCACTTGAAAACAATAAATGCGCTGTAGCTATAGGAGAGTTGTGTGAAAACAATAATAGTGTTGTAGTTAGACATTGTTAATGTGTACCTATAGAGTATATTTTATTTTAATTTTTATTTAGATTAGCATGCCTTGTTTAAATTATCATGTCTTGTATGGACAATCATCATGTAACCTTAGTTATTTTAACATGTGGCTTGAAAGCTAATTTAAACCTCCATGAAAGAATAAGTCCATGTTTATGTAACAACCCTTCCTTTGTCTTTCCAAATTTGTGCTTACATTATTGTGTTGTATGTTGTAAGGTGAGAGGATGAGCTAAAGAAAACTGTGAATCCTAATCATTTATTTTTTTGCCATAAATTATGTTTTTTAAAATTTATTAAACATGTTTTCAAGTTATAATGTGATATTTTATTTTATTAAAAAAGACAATGTTTATATCTAGCTTTAATGTGATATTTTATTTTATTAAAAAATACATGTTTTTAGCTTATGAAACTAAAAAAAAAAAATGATTAACATAATATTTATTTTCATAATCTTTAAGGTAAATATTTATTATGATTTGTGTAATAGAGGGAGTTCTTAGAGGTAGGGGGAGTAGGAGGGGGGTAGAGAGAGAGAGAGAGAGAGAGAGAGAGAGAGAGAGAGCAATGTCCCATGTAGCACTCAACGAAGAGCGTATTTCAAATGGCGATGAACTAGATCTCATAATCTTTCCATGCCCATCTTCTAGTGTTAACCACCTCTCTAGTTCAACGAGAAGAATCCTTCACAAGTCTTGGATTTATGTTTTTTAATTATTGTCATAAAAGAAGTATTTTTTACCTTAAAAAACATAAATTATGTTTTTTTAAGGGAGAGAGAGATTGGGGAAGGGAGAAAGGGGAAGGGAGAAGGGGAACGAGAGGTGGGACAAAGAGAGTGAGGGGAGGGATATGGGGAGCGAGGCTTGGTAGAGAGAGAGAGAGAGAGGAGGGGAGGGTTATTAAGGGTTAGAGGGAGAAGAGGAGAGAGGGAAAAGAGAGAGAGAGAGAGAGAGGTGGGGGGAGCAGGGGGAAGAGAGAGAGAGGGGGGAAGCAGGGGATAGCAAAAAGGAAAGGTGTGATGGGGGGAAGAGCGGTAGAGAAAAATTCACGACTATATCAGTGTGCCTTTCATCCCATGGTCCTCAGTGCACAAACAATTCTTCCCTTATCAATGATAAAACTCTATATGAAATGTGTAGTATACACCGGGTTTAGATTTGATACCACATTGGCTTAGTCTCTTGTCCGATGGCCTTGCCATATGACATACCCTGCATTTGTTACAACTACCCATTAGATATGACACCAAATTGGCTTGGTCTCTTGTTCATTTCTGATAAATTTATGTCATATAATGATCCTTAAATTACAATGATTCATAGAGACAAATGGTACAACTGGGATGAAGCTTTCTTTCAGGGACTCTGCAAACCCTTTATTCAAGGAATTGTAAATCATTTTTTGAATAGTATATGTACCTTTTTTAGCCTAGCTACTGCAACTTTCCTTCAATCAACTTGCTTTGGTTCAAGCTCTGTAATTGAATCAACTCCAACTAGCTCATATTCTACTTGTAAAATTCCTTTGGTTTTAATATTTGTTTGGATGAACAATATAATTGTTTGTTTGATTTGATTTAATTTTTGTTTGAATGAATCAGATTTTTTGGACAACAATAGTTCCATAGCTGATCATTGTTGCTCTGTCAATTTCCAAATTTTTCATGGCAGATACCAAAATTTCAAACAATTTTTTACTAAATTTATCCACTCATAAAATAATAAATTTTGAAAAAATCATCTACACCTTTTAATATTGGAGATAATAGTGACAATTTTATGGTTACAAAATTTCTTGAACATGGTTTTGTTATATGTATGTCAGCAAAGGTCAATCAACATTGTTAAGAATGGAATGATATTAAGTTTTTATAGAGAGTATAGTTTTTGTTAGATGTATAGGTTCATGAAAATTTAAATCATATAAGCATATAAAGACATAATGTTAATTTGTGATGATAAATGTTATAAATGCATTTATAACTTCTTTGTACACACACACATATTAGTATATATTTATATCAAAGATAATGGATGGAAATCCTTTCATTAAAATGGATAAAAAAATATAATTTTCTTTCGCCGATATAAATAACCAATGACGATAAAAATATTGTATGTTAAATTAAATAAGTAAATTAAGTTTTAAATAAATTAGAGTACTCAATGAATATAAAAAATATTGTATGTTAAATTAAATAAATAATTTAAGTTTTAAATAAATTATAGAAGTATTTTAATTTTTTTTAATGTTCTCTACTCACATGTTGGTACAATACATGATGTTATACATGATGTTAGGTGTTGGTGGTGGTGGTGATTGATTTGATGATCACATTGCAATAATTTTTATTGTTATTTATATTATGAACTCAATGGGTTGTCAAATTATTTTATGATATTTATCTTCATGTGTATGTTGTATGTTGTTTATGTCCATGAGTATGATTCATGTGTGTGATGCAATTTTATTTATATATTTATGTATTTATGTTATTTTCTATAATTATAATTGCAAATTGTGCACAATCACAATTATAATTGAAAGTTGAAAGTTACAATGTCAACTATAATTACAATTTATAATCATTATTACAATTTCACAACTGCAAATTACAATTACAATAAGAAATTACTAATTAGATTTACAAGGTACAAATTACAAATTGTTCAATTGTTTACAAAATTGGGAAATTGGAATCATTTTAAAAATATTTTTAATTAATTATGGGTTGGTCAACTATAAAATGTTTAATTCATCAACCAAGAATTAAATGTCTCTTACAACATGTCATGCATTATATTTACAATCCTTATATTTTCTTGATACTAATATCTATACACATAAGCTCCAATTATTTCTATAATTGATGTTGTATTTACTCTATAAATCATACTTTCATCTATATATAATAACTACAAATTCAATGATATGAACACGATAAACAATTAGAAAACACTATTATATATTGAGTGAAAATAATACATGCAACAAATTGAATATAATGAGACAATGGTATGATTATGTCTAATGATAAAGATAAAACGATCTTCTAAAGGTTAATATAACCACACAAAACTAAAGTGTAGAAATTGAATTCAAAATTGAATGTGAACTTGTAACAATTAAATAGATAAATGGCATGATCACATTAGACAAATGAAATTAATAGAAATTAAATATACAGAATTAAGGGAAAGAGAGAATCTAAATAACAAACTATTAACTAAGTATCGCCCCTACTCTATGGATTACACCCTATTTCCTTAGAATAGGATACAAATAAGACTATATCCCAACAACAATGACATAACCACTCGATACTCTTACAACATCACACACATATGTATTAGTAAAACACATATGTATTAGTAAAATAACTTGCACAATATTAGGATAAGTAATTTATTTCTGAGAGTATCTATCAACCCCCCTACTTAGTGATTATAGATCTATTTAATACACAAATATATATAACATAAATAACAATAATCATAAATGTAATCGAACAGTGGGGAAACCGAGGCGGAAGGAATTACAGTGCACCAGTAGTGGCAGTGTGGATTTGTAGGTCTGTTGGGTCGGCCTAGGATGGTTCCTGCTCCTCCCTGTGGGGGGAGGAGCCTTGGGAGAACGCGCCCTCAAAGGAGGGGTCTGCAGTTCCCATTCTGAGCTTGGACATGGAAATTGAGAAAGGGAAAGGCCTAGTGAGTTCTCCTGAGCCACATTTAGATGGGGAAGGTACAAGTGGGCTCAAGAAAGAGGAGACGACGAAACTGGAGACAAGAAGGACAGGACAATGCGTCTCAAAATCCAAGACATTGCCAAAGCTTCAAATCAAATAAGAAAGAGTTAGGGAAGACATTCAATACATGAAAGACCGTGCCCTCACAGGAAAGTTTGTTGGGATCTAGCCCACATAGACCCTAGTATGGTGGATTAACACCACGTGGAAACCCTAAGGGCACTTCGACCTTCAGCTGGGGGAAAAAGGCTTCTTCACAAGAATCTTCTTTGACGAAGAAGACAAAACACGAATTTTTGAGAACGACCCCTATTTCTACAATTCAGCGGGACTCTTCTTAAGGCCCTAGAAAGAGAGATTTAACCCTGATAAAGAAAACCTCACAATAGCCCCAGTTTGGATCAGAATGTACTCTCTCCCAACAGAGTATTGGAAGGAAGAAATTTTGATGGATATTGGGAATACCCTGGGAAACTTTGTCAAAGTATCAGAGAAAACCAGACAACGAAAATATATATCATATGCCCGAATATGCATCTACCTCAACATTTCTAAGGATCTACCAGATGGGATCGAGTTATCTTGGGAGGACGAAGAGTGGTTTCAAGCAATAGACTATGAACATATTCCGTTCAGGTGCCGAAGATGCCATGAGCATGGACAACTATTCCGGGATTGCCCTCAAAATAAAAGGCCAGGAGGTAAGAAATATCAGGAAAATCAAGATGACAAAGGTTTCATCAAAACCCAGACCAAGAAAAGACAAGCCAGAAAAATATCGGGACTGTAGATCAACAAAATGGTGCAAAATCAAAATAGGTTTGAGATCCTCCAAGATGATAAGGCAAGTAATAAAGAAACCCAGCAAACCAACCAGACTAAAGACCATCAGGAAAAGGATCTGAATTTAAATCTAAATAATCATGATCAACCCAAAACATGCAACAGGAGTCTGCCAAGGCATCTACGGAGGAAACAGAGTCAGAGATTGCAGATATGGAGCTGGATGGACTTAAATATGCATGTGCAGATAAGACCCCAGCACTGATACCTCCCCTACAAGTCTCCCTACCGGAGAACGCGATAATCCAGGAAACAAATATGAAGTTCTTGGGAGCAGTAGTCGAATCCCTCAAAGAACCAGATGGAAAAAAGAAAACAAAAAAAGAAAAGCAGGGAAGGCCCAACAACTTTCGAAGAATCAAAGTAGTAGGGGCGCAATTGGTTCCCTTAGGGAAGTATCCAACCATAGATGCTGGATTTTCTGTTGCAACTAAATAAATTCCCAATGCGAATTACATCCTGGAATATTAGTGGTTGCTGTAGCTCTTTGAAAATCTATCTTCTCAGAATAAGGATTGAAAAAAAATCCTGGAATCATCTTTTTGCAAGAAACCAAGTGCTCGAAAGAAGAGATAAAAAATAAAGCCGGAAAAATATGGAAGGGATGTGAGATAGTAGCGATCAATGCCAAAGGGGAAGCCGAAGGGATTGGCATCTTGTGGAACCCTCGGGAGGTTAACCTCTCAGTTTTCATAGAAACACCCTTTTCTCTTTCTGCTGATTTCCACATCTTAGGCACCAGAATCAGAGGATTTTTTACCAATATCTACGGTCCTCCTAGGGAAGAGCAGAAATTGTGCTTTCTGGACTCGCTTTCTTTTATCAAGAAGATCGTTGAAGACAAACCATGTATCCTTGGAGGATATTTCAACCTGATTAGGAATCTTGAAGAGAAAAAAGGTCGTATACGAAACCTACTTCAATGATCTAATTGATACCCTTGATCTAATAGATGTAAGAACCTCTAACGATATTTTCACGTGGAATAACAAACAAGCTAGAGACAGAGGGATAACATGTCGGCTTGGTTGCTTTTTAATCTTTGAATCCAACATGATGGCAGGAGGTGAGTTAAGAGTAGTGGTACTCCTAGCTGTAGGCTCTGACCACTAGCCAATCAGCCTTGAATGGGAAAACGTGGGGGTAAACCCTTGTAGACCCTTCATATTTGAAAAGTTATGGCTCCTTTAGACGGAATTCCTTGAGAAACTCTAGGAATGGTGGGAGGGTTTCCCAACCATCATAGGTACTCGGATGTACCAATTCCAATAGAAACTCAAACTTCTAAAAGACAACATTAAAAAATGGAAGAAGGAGTCCTTTGGCAATATTTTCCAAGCAAAACAAATTCTAGAATGCAATATGCAAGCAAACCAGGCTTAAGGGATGAGCATAGGGTTCTTGGAGGAGTTACGGATCCAAGAAAAGAGTCTTCTTTAGGAATTTATCCGACGAGAACAACAGGAGGAAGTCAATTGGAAACAGAAATCCAGAGTCAAATGGCTCCAAGAGGGAGAACGCAATACTAGCTTCTTCCACAAAGCGACCATTCAACACCGTCAAGGGAATAGATTGGCTAGACTGAATACGAAGGAGGGAGGCATAGCCGAAACCTAGGAAGAGATAGAAAGCATGTTGAACTCATATTTCGCTAATCTGATGGAGGAACCGGAAGGAGACAGAGAAGAATCCCAGAGGTAGGTATTTAGGCACATTCCTAAGATCATCTCGGATGATCATAACCACATGCTGGAAAAACCTATTGAGATGGAGGAGGTTGAGGTCGTTATCAAGAAAATGGAAAAGGATAAAGCCCTTGGGTCAAATGGGTTTACATCGAACTTCTTCCATTCTTGTTGGGACTGGTTAAAGGAGGAAGTATTGGCTCTGGTGGAAGATTCCAGGAGGACCGGGAAAATTTTAAGAGCTCTTAACTCCACGTTCCTAATGCTCATCCCCAAAGAAAATGGAACTGGGGACCCAGGGAAACTTAGACCCATTTCTCTGTGTAATGTTATCTACAAAACCATCTCCAAGGTCATGGATAAGCATCTACACCCTTTTCTTACTCTTATCATCTCTCCTTAATAGGCAGGGTTTGTGGAAGGTAGGAAGGTTCTGGACAGCATTATGCTGGTCCACGAAACGATGCATCCACTAAAAACCATGAAAAATCCAGGTATGATGTTAAAAATGGATCTATCAAAAGCTTATGATAACCTAAATTGGATGTTTTTGGCAAGAATTCTCAAGGCTTTTGGCTTTTTAGAGGATTGGAATAATTGGGTCATGAATTTGGTATCGTCGACCTTCTTCTCGATCTTGGTCAATGGTTCTCCCTCATCCCCTTTCAATGCCTTCAAAAGAATAAGGCAGGGGGACCCACTCTCCCCCTTTCTATTCATCATTGTGGCCAAAGGACTTGGAATACTGCTCAAAAGAAGAAGATATGAGAACAAGATTCGAGGATTATCACTCACTACAGGGATGGAACCTCAAACCCACCAACAGTTTGTGGATGATAATATGCTCATGGGCCCTTCCTCGATTCAGGAGGATTGAGGCATCAAAGACAGTATGACTACCTTTTTGGAAGCAAGTGGCTTAGAGATCAACAAGGACAAATCCCAAACCTATTTTTTCAATACTTTGAAAATTACAAAAAGGAACATTCTCAGAATTCTGGAGTTTTCGGAAGGAAGGCTTCCGTCGAAATACTTGGGAGCACCCTTAGCTGAATCAACCATTAGACATGTTTCCTGGAAAGAGTTACTGGATAAAACCAAATAGAAGATCATACGAAAGACCTTTAGAGCTCTCAATTTTCCCAGTATACTCACCCTAGTTAAATCGGTTCTTTAAGTAATGCCTTTATATCTCTTCTCGGTGTTGGCCGCCCCAAAATCAGTTATCAAACAAATAAGAAAGATCCAATGGAATTTCCTTTGGGGGCGATCAAAAGGGCACAAGAAGTGGCCACTAGTAGATTGGAAAACCATATGCACTCCTAAGGTAGTTGGAGGCCTAGGGCTCCGTGATCCTCTTGACAACAACAAGGTAATGAGTGCTAAAATCTGGTGGAGATGGATCAATTACGAAGAAGAACCATGGGCCAAACTCTGACACCTGAAACATGGCCCACTCTTGCCTAAACTGCCCTTGGTCCGTTTCAGAGAAAAAATTCTGGGATTTAGCATTTGGAATTCATCCCAGGAAAACAGGGCACTTGTCTAGAAGCACAGCTTCTGGGAGTTCAGGATGGCAGGACGACTAGGTTTGCTAGTGATGCCTGGAACCAATAACCGTGAATCGCCAGAAGGGAGAACTTTCCAATCCTCATCTCTTATATTTAGAACCACCCTCTGAGAATGATGGCGGAATTATGGGATCTCAACGATAAGGACCAACTCTTCAGGTCCTGGAAAGAGAAGAACTAGTGGCAATCTTAAGCTCCGGGGGAGAATGTGGATGAGTTCTTTGCGTAGATCTGTGCTAAAAAGGTCCCCAGGAATGATGGTTTGGAAAAAATTAGATGGGGGTACTCCAACACAGGTAATTTCAATTCAAAATAAGCATTAGCTCTAATGACGGAATCCTTCAATCTGGAAAAGGAAGCTAAATGGGAAAAAATATGGGGAGGAGGTTGGTGGCCAAAGGTGGCAGATTTTTGTTGGCTCGTGCTCAAGAGGCGCATTCTGACCTGGGATAACATCTAGACTAGGGGAATCAGTGGTCCCTCAAGATGATGCATGTGTGAGGAAAATAACGAATCCATTAATGATCTTCTAGATGAGTGTCCGGTGGCAGATGCCGTATGGCAAAAAGGAGCGACTATTTTCAAGAAAAACCATAGACACAGAGAAAGGATGGACGTAACTATTGCAGAATGGCCCAAGAAGGCATTCAAAAATAATATTGTAAATAGGTTATCGGAGTTCCTCCTAGGATTCACTGTCTGGGAACTATGGAAAACCCGCAATCGTCAAATTTTTGAAAACAAACCCAGAAGAGCGGGGGAAATATGGACCTTAATTGAAGATCACCTAAAATAAATGATAACATTAATTCATTGGTCACAAGAATACTTCACAGCTGAGGAGAATGAAATAATTATACTTTATGAACTTGGGATTTTTGAATTACCTGTTAACAACACGAGGTCTAGGGCGTTGCCAAAAACCATGAACAACGTGAACTCTTAGCTTCGTCCACCTGCAGGCTCCTTCAAACTCAATTTTGACGGAGCGACCAAAGGCAATCCTGGTCTAGTAGGATTTGGAGGCGCTATAAGGAACTCTGCAGGAAACATTCTTAGCATTCTTTGGGGATCCATTGGTAATAGTACTAATAACATGGCGAAACTGGATGGCCTTATTAACGGTATTTCTTGGGCCTTGCATAAAGAGAAAAATCCGTTGTTGGTGGAAGGAGACTCTCAGGTTATTATTAACATTGCCCGCAGGCTCCAACATGGCGCCACTACCGCCCAAGTTTCAAAGAATTAGAGATGGGAAGGCCGCCTCACAGAGCTCAAAAGGATTCTTGCAGGTCCCTCAGCCATCCAATTCTCTCATGTCAGAAGATCAATAAATAAGCTGGTAGATTATTTGGAAAACGAAGGAGTGGGGAACTGTAACTCTCTCCATGCAGAAGGGCTCGACGATAATAGAAAAATCCTGATATGGGATCGACATGAAAAGTTGGCGCAGGCGGATTTGGAGGGTACGATCAAAGAAGGTAACCTCTAGTTACAGCTCATCCCAAAGTAGTTGATGGACAACTATTGGACTATTCCATCGTAAACCTTTCCACCCATCATATCCACTCCCAGCAGCGGGCCCTTCATAACCCCTGTGGCGGATCTGGAAGGTTGTGAGATGTCCCTATTTCCAAATGGGGATGATGAGCCCTACGCATAGACATGTGGTTGTGGTACGAAGCAGGTGGCCAGTGAAAAAGACACGTTTGCAATATATAATGTTCTTGATGAGAGGTCGAAGCCTATTGATTAGAAGGATAAATTTGATGGTTGATCTATGCAAAGAGACTAAGAGGAGGTGGTCCAGCGGGCTCTCTGGTACGATTCCCACGCTGGTTACTACCAGGGTGGTGAACTTCATATATTTCTGTATCAAAGGGACATCAATGGAGGAGGATGATGTTGATCTTTCATAGAGGATGAAAGATATGGCAGCGTATGCCAGATGGAAGTTAAGGATGGAGGCCAAGGTGAAGGGTAAGATCTTGCCAATGGATCCAGTTCGGGGAATGATGGGAATCATCCCTATAAATACACCTTGGGGGGTTTACAAAGCCATCCATCCGGTTTGGTTTCTTCTGCTCTTTGTTCAAAGAAATATCTTGTATTGTGATATCATGTCTCGACAGTGGACAATCCGTAGCTGCTAGAGGGGCAGTGGTCGAGGGGAGGGGATTAGCAGGTTGACGCCCAGCATGTCGGCTGATCTCCCCACCATTGAAGAAGAGCCAAATCTGCTCTCTTTCAACTGGGGTGACCAATAAATGGCTGAGACCCTAGTGGCCGTCAAAGCCTACATCGCTATGAAGGATTCTGCTGGTCCGAGACACTCAGGCTAAGTTACAGATCGCCCATTTCAGGAGGGGGAAACAAGAGAGAGCGACGGGCTTCTGCATTTTGGATCAGATTGCTACAGATATGCTTGACAGTCCCGTGGAACCTTCCATCACTCCTCAACCATCTTCCACAACCGCTCCCCCTCCTCAGTAAGAGGAGTATCTATTTGGTTTTGATTTGAGGTGAAATTTCTTGTATGTTGGGTTTTGATTCGGCTTAGTTTTTTTCTGTTATGTTGTAATTAGGATAGTCTTGGTTATCTTATTTTTTTTGTAAATGGGATCGACATGGTTTTTGTAATGCTATAAATGGAATCAGGTAGGAATAGTCTTGATGGATAGGGCTCCGAATGGAATGTTTGCTAGTTTTCTCTCACTGCGGTGGAATGTTTCTGGTCTGATCTGGTTCCGGATGCTAGAAAATGTGTAATCCCTTCAAGTAATATGGGGATAATCCGTATGAGCCCCGTAGTAAATAGGCTGATTTGGTTTGGTCCATCCTTTTCAATGTACAGTGATGTCATCCTTTTCTTGTTTTACATTGGGGCATCTTAGTTAAAATCCAAGTGAATAATCTCCACTACAACCTCAAATTACACCAAGTATGCTAATGGATGTTCCACCTTTTAGTGAGTGATCTAACAAAATTTTTGTGTTGCTTCTGAATTTTAGATTTTCATTTAGGGAAAATCACAATTATGTCTTCAAAGAAATATGTAAACTAGAAAGTAATATTCACATAACCATTGTTACCGTGACAAAAAATGCACACTTCCTACATTTCTATAAAATACACACTTAAACTTCAAAGGGGTTTGGAGCTACTATCTTTATTAAACTATCAACAAACATGCAAAGTCTTGTGTTTGCACAATTTAATTCTCTAACAAACTTATTCTTAAGAACTTCAGGAACCAAACCCAACTTAACCCCTACTCCTTAATCATTTTAACTATTTATTTACATCTTCCTATAACTTAAATATACTTTTTGGAGCAACCGAATCTCGTTGGTCCGTTAGTAGTCGAATCCGACTATCATTTTAAATAATGAAATATGAATAATAATAATATATTGGATGATTTAATAATTACAAGGGAAGCTCGACTTTATAGGCTTTGAGCGTGTAAACTGAAGGGTTACACCCTTTCATAAGATAATTAACTAATCTAAATAATATTTTATTTTATAGTTGTTACATTGCCACTTCCTTTAAGGAAGCTTTGTCCTCAAAGCTTAAGTATTTTCCTAGTGTTGTTCTTCATTCTAACTCGGTGTCGGTATTAGAATCGGACGAGGTCTCTTGTGTAGAGACTTGCACTTCCTTTCCATTGATGATTTTGCACTGTATTGTCTCATTGTTCCTACATTTATGACCAGGGGTCCAATCATCACCGCATCGACGACATATGTTTTTCTTCCTTTTCTATTATCAGCGTAATTGTTAGATGACTTCGATCTATTTTCCATTTCATAGGCATATTATTGAGGTTTGTGGCATTGATGACCGGGTGACCAATTATCTGCACAATACCTACATTGTGTCTCTTTTTCTTGCTGATAATGGTTATCGCCTCTTATTTTAATTCCTTCCAATTTGCATTCTGCAGCTTTTGCTTTATGTCTTGCTATTTATACGTTAGGTATGTCATGCAACTTTAACTTTTTTGGAGGTATGGTTTAAGACCTCCTAAATAGGTTTCGAGTCTTTGCTTGTCAGACAACCCAAATACTCGTGTTGATAAGGATTCCCATTAATGAGTGAATTCCTCAACGTTTTCGATTTGCTGTAGTCTGGTAAGTTTACTGAAAAATTCATCTTCTTTGATTCCTTGAAACCTATTAAAAAAATCATTTTTGAGAAAGTTCCAGGTGTAGGTAAAATTATCTCTCTTCCACCACAAGTACCAATTATATGCATACCCTTCCATATGCATTGACACATATTTCACTTTCTCCTCGTGAGATTGAATGTTGTAAATGTTGAAGTATTCTTCTGCTTTGTTTAGCCAAGCAACGCATTGGTCTTCACTCCCACTGTATTTCGACAACTCTATTTTTGCCTTAGGTGGGTACACTTTGTAAGGATGACGTTGATTTCCTTTTGCCTTCTGGTTTGATGGTGGCTCGGAACTACTAGATGATGAAAGTGACATATCTGAATTCCTTCGTTGTTGGCGGTGATTTTTAGTTTTTCTTTTCTCTATTATTTTACTTATAGCGTCTATTTTGCTGTTTAATCGTGCCTCCATATCTGGAAGTACTTGTGTTTCTATCTCTTGCTTAAGCGTCACATTGTTAATCTTTATTTCTTTTTGCAATTTTTCTTGATTCTTTGCGAGTGTTTCCTGGGTGGCAACATGAAATGAGGCATCTAGCATGTGTGGGCCGTTGACTTGGCCCAGACTGGGTATGAGCCTTTGTAACATCTCGATTAATGTATTATGGTTCTGTGTCATGGTGCTCATGTTCTGTGTTAAGGTGTTTATGTTTTGCATTATGGTACTCATTTTGTCATCCACGTCTTTTTGTTTTTCATTCAGGATGTCAAGTTTGTTGTCTTGCCTTCTTTCTAGTACCAAAACAAGATCATTTTTGAGTAATGTATTGTTATTTTGCATCTTTTCCTTCAAGCCTTCTTGGTTAGCGACAAGGGACTTAATTTCCTTCTCCATTTTTTCGATCTTCTCTTTCAGTTCCTCAATGGTCGTGGACCTTGTATGCAGAGGTTTGTATTTCCATGCTATTTTGGCTAATAATATATTAATTAATTAATCAATTAATATTAATATTATTAATTTTTATAAACTATATAATTATTTTGGTATATAGTTTATTTTAAGTTTAAAAAATAAATATTATAATATAATAATAATATATCTTTATTTTATATAATATTTGATTTTTTTTTGTAGGTTTTTAGGTTTAGCGTGGAGGAGAAGGAAGTTGGTGTTTTAGAGTTTGTGTGGAGGAGATTGTCACATACCCCAATTTTGTAAAATGATGTCAATTGTTTTAATTAGATTCCTAAGACATTATGTTAAGTTTAATGCTAAGTAGGAACTGATGACTCAGCAGAGTCAACAGAAATGGAATGTAATTCAGAATATTTTATTATTAATAAATAAATTGTGGAGACAACAGTATAGGAGAGCTATTAAAAAGAGGTTACTGGTCAAACTGGTGGATGGAACTAGGTGGAGGGAAAAAGACAAGTGGCAGCATCCTCAAACACTTCCTAAGTTGTAGGTGGAAACTTCCCTATATTTGGGGTCATGATCCCCCAAGAAAGTGGGATCATAGCAGGTGGCTCATTAAATGACAATTAACCCAAAATGACCTAGGCAATCTTTTAAAAGTACTCAATAAAGAGAGCTGACGCGGCTCAGATATTTTTCCAGAGAGAATTCATTCAGGTGAATGTTATTCAGGAAAATTCATTGAGGAAAGAGGGAAAAACAGTAAGGAAGTTGTCTGAGAGGATTGCTGCAGTAACTTGGTTTTTACAACTTGTTAGCTGGCAGAACTCACTGAGAAGTTATGGATTAATGCTAAGTTTGAAGACTGGTATCTGACTTTGCTGCACCTAGTTCCAGCCAGGGAGACCAGAGCAAGCTCGGGGGTCCTGAGGAGTCGCTGTTTGAGCGCTCTCCAGGAATTGGTAGGGAGGAACGGCCTCCCATTGCTGTTGTTGTCCAAAGCTTAAGCAGGTTCTGTCACTTATCTCTCTTATTTAAAATACTGTGAATGGTTGAATGTTAAGTTTATAGTTTAGGATTGAGAATTTACTGGTTTAATGATGTAAATGTTTTAGTTTATCAGTAATGAAATCTATTGATGAAAGATAAAGACCCTCTGTGTTTTTCCACATCTGGGTTTTACCAGATCGTACTCCAGCACAGGGGTAGAATTATAAAAGATGTATGATGAGATTATAGAATAGTAGATTGTTCTTTGCTTAATATCAGAAGAAATTAACTATTTTGCTGACAGCTGCTTATACTCATATGTAAAAATTTTCCTTCGAACAATCTATCCTTCTCGGTAATCCTTTTAAATTGTAAAGAACAGATAGAAGAATGTACAAGTTGTGCTAAGAAAAGATAGACTAAGAGTATCTGCTGTAAATCTTATAATTATTTTTCTTCCAGTTTGAAAGAATCTAACTTCTTATGCTGGAAAGGCAACACTGATAGTAGGAATAAATAATCATGGTTTAGAATTCTACAGTTAAGACCTGGTAGTGTTAGTCTGTATTTATGGTTTAGGATGTAGGTATTTAATTACTATTTTTTTTTTTTTTTACGGTTGAGCTCAAATAGAATTACAGAGCTGTTAACCTCCTTCTTAGGTAGTAACTGGAGAATTTATATATATATATATATATATATATATAAATGAGTGTTTAAGATAAAACTTAAGTAGTACTATATGTATTTTATATACATATATACAAGCATCATAGCTAACAGATGAATTAAATAACTAACAGAATGTTATAGATTTAAAGTAACCATAGAAACATTGGTATACACAAAAGAGATAATATCTTTATTGTATCAATAACAATAAACTTATATTACTTACAATATAGAAGTAATACTAATGTTACACAAAAGGTAATAATCTTTTTATAGTAATTGTAACCTAAACTATTTACCCTTAGACATTACAAAGTAAATAACAATACATGAGAACCTTATAAATAAAAGAATAAAATGAGAATATAAAGACCCTACTTAAATAAAAGGGTATAAAGTATAAGTTAAAAATTATATTTCTTAATAATTAGTAAATCAGGGTAACAAGTCTGTACAGCACCCTGGACAGTAAATCTAATTAACAGTAAGTTTTAGAAAATACTTAAACCTCAGATTATTTATAAACGGAGAATTAACTATTGTTACTTTCAATAAATATAAAAGAACCTAAGCAGAATTAATAACAAAAGTAATAATTATTACAGGGAGAATAACACAGTTGTTATAATCAGTGATATGGATATCCTATTAATTACTGTATATAAATTTATATTATTTGGAAATTACAGTATTTATTTATCTTTTCTCATTAGCAGAGATTTCAGTATAAAAACCTGTAACATGTTTGTACAGTCTATGGCTTCTGAATGTCATTAAAATCTTAAAAGATGATATAGTTTACCCATTGTAACGCTTATAACAATTTATAAAAATAATATCAACCAGTATATTATTAAATTGCAATAAAAGAAACTCTACCAGCATTTACCACGAGTAAATAACACAAAGTAAACCAAATATTTTATCAATTTACAGTAGTTAAAGGTATCAAGGACATATAGGCTTATTGAGCCAAGTTGACACAGCAACTGTTTCAAAACTGCACAGTAATATAATATTAACTAAAGGAAAGTAGCATGAACAACGCACTGCTTCAAATCAGGGTAAACCCTGATAAATTTTAAAGTATGTACTGGAATTGGAGTTTAACTCCTTGACACCTCACGGCTGTCAAATTTAACTACAAAGTAAGGCCTACATCCTGTACAACAGTTAAATATTTATGCATACATTACCCTGTATTAAAAACAAACAAAGAACCCAAACCCACAGTCTCGGCTTCAGACAAGACCTCTTGCTAAACAAGAGTGAGACTCACTTAAACAGCGTTCGGGTTCGCTAACTGAACCAAGGTAACCACGAGGGTTACAAACCTCAAAGTCAATCCATAACTACCCTAAGAACCAGCAAGGAGGGAACGCCATGGATAAAACCAAGCTTACCGGGGAAATCCAGCAGCCGAAGTCACGCACCTTCCACGCCATGAGGAGGAGATCGAACCTGCAGAGAAGAAACAAATTAATATTAAAACCCTTAAGAATGCAATTGTTAAGCTAATACATTAAATAGAAAATGAAAGAAAACTTTGTACATACCTTAGAGTTATATTGACTTTACGACCACTAGCAGGAAGAACGGTAAACCCTTCTTTCACCTCACAGAAGAATGAGCTCACTGGAGCTAAGGCTACCTGTCACGATGGAGTACGTTCTACAGTATCGAGTTGAGGGAATGCACTTATACAATGACAGGTTTGACAATGGAGGCCAAGCGAGAAACCTGTTATACACCTGAATGGCACCTCTCCATCCGAGTGCCGACATCCCTCATGTTGGCACACAAAAGGACACTTATGGATAGAGGTTTTCCCTAAACACTATAGCTTGGCTTGTCATGAAGTACATTCTTCCCTCATCCAGCTAGTTACTTTGCCATTTTTTTCCTATATTGAGATGTATTCATGACTATCATTATATACAAATCGCACATCACTCGCGAGTCTCCTTTACAGCAAGTCGCGAATCCATGTATTCGTGGGTTGCGCTTATACATAGTCGCGAATCATTCGCGGGTTTCTCTACTATAGACCCGCGAATGTGTCTCAACATTAAAACATAAAAACACTCGCGCTAATGGGAGATTAATTAAGTTGTTTAACTTAATTTCCTTAACTGCTGTAAACTCCCTAACCTTCGAGAACTGCCTTATTTCACCCATATAAATACAGGCCTTGGGGAGGGTGTTGATTACTTACACTTGGAGAGCAAAGTTATGTTGGTGGAGTTTATACAGAAGTCTTTGGAGCAGTGGAACTCAGAATCCTTTGGCTGCAGAGGAGTCCTTGTCTCAGACGCTGGGTTGTATCTGAATTCTTTCCATTATTGATAATAAAGAGATTACTTCTTCCATATGTGTTTCATGTGTATTGGTTTGATAAATGTTTATGCTTATGAATCTTATATGTGATTTATCTAACCTGCTTATACATATATGAATCATCTTGTATTTGGAAAAGTGTTTCTTGACAGGTGAAAGAGGAGCAATATTGGAGACTTTGGAAGTGGAACAGAGAAGAAGAAGATTAGCAAGGATCGACCTTCGTTTAACAAGTAAGTCCTTTCAATCTTCCTATTTCTTATTCTGTACTTTAGAAGTCAATTGTCTGCAAGTAATTGAGTATGTTGGTAACCCCAGACCTTAGGTTATTAGGTGTATAATCCTGTACAACAGAACTGGCGACTCCGCTGGGGAAGCCTGGACTGCTGTAGGTTGTTTTCTGTCCTCCTGACTAGTTTTTCTTGTGAGTCTGTTTATGATTTGTTATCCTATTTCAATACTTGCTTCAGCATTTGAAAGTCTTGGGTTTTTTTTTTATTTTCTGAGAAAAAATTTATACCCATTCGCGGGTTGTCTTTATAGACAGTCGCGAATACTACTGTGCATTCGTGGGTTGTTATACTAGACAGTCGTGAGTCACTCGCAAGTTGCTCTTAGTGACAGTCGTGAATACTCCTAGAAGTGGGGATTTTTAAAGTAAGTTTTGCTTGTTCTTCTCTTTGTTTGGTCCCTGTTTCTGAGTGGTATTTCTTTAAGAATGTTGTGTAGTGGGTCTGAATACTGTCGGTGATCACATTTCCTTGCTTCTTCAGAAGCTCTTGAGTCTTTTTTCTTGGTTTGTTTACTGCTTGCATACTGAAGTGTTTTGGCTTGTTTGGGTAGTGGGTTAAAGTGTCTTGGTCCATATCAGTGATCAGGGTCTTGGGCTCAGTTTCTCCAGTCTGTCTTCTGACAGTGGCTGGTTGTCACTTTCCTGTATAAGTCTGCATTGATTTTTTGTCAATGGTAGCAGCCAAGATAGGGTTCCTAGCCTCCCTTTGTTGGTGGTCTTTTGGGTCCTGTCAGCCTGTTTGCTTTAGTTTGTTACTTTTATACAGTTTATAAGAATCAAGTTTGCTCAAGCATAGTGCATTGTAGATGCATAGTAGAGTTTTGATTATTTTTAAAAGTGAAAAGAAAACATAGTTAAAGCTTTTGCATTGTGATTTTTGCATAAGTAGTGTTTATTTCAATTTAAAAATATTATATCAAAAACTACAAAAACATAGGCTTAGTTTCTTTCATCGTTGCTTTCAATTCATCAATACATATTTGAAAAAATTAAAAAAGAAGTTTGTTTTTATAATGGAAATTTTGCTTTGAATGCACCTTTACTTTCATTTATTTCTTGTTTGAGTCAAAACATCATACAGTATACCATTCCATTTCCTCTTGAGTAAAGAACAACCCTTTAAAATGAACGCATAAATTAAAATTTACTAGTAAGTTTTGTTTTATAGGGGCCTTTCACCCACTAGCTTAGGCTAGACTTGTGGGCTAGGAAGTGTAAACTTCCCACAAGTGATAAACTCAGACATAGTGGACCTTTCTTTAGGGAAATCCTTGACTCTATCACTGTATCTGGGAAGCTCCTCTCAAACGGGAGTTAAGCACTAGGCCACGTGGAGGCTTGGACAGAGGAGATAACCCTTCGAATCCTTGTCAAAACGTAACCCAGGACTTTTACGCATCTGGGGATTCTGTCCTAGACAGAGTTTCGGGCTCAACTACCCTGCCCATGCGTACGAGTTCGGCTGACGACTGTCCCCCCAGACAGCTGGTATTGCCAAGGTAGCCTTTAGTCTCTTGTCTTTTAGGGTTCATACCTAGGTAAACCGGAAGGCTATTTCTGGTTCACCTTGAACGGGCTTGGAAGGTAACCCTTGTGGAAAGTGTAGGAGGGTGGTGGGTGATTCCTCCACTTGTGCCTAAGAACCACCTCAAGGACGCCAAGTAATCGTTCATCAACTTTCTTCGGGAAAGTATATCTTGTACCCTAGTTTGATTGTTTGAGACTCTAGGAACTTTTTAGTGTATGCTCTGTGGTTTTGCTTGTGTTTAGTTGGGCTTAGGGTGTGATTTGTTAAATTTTTAATTCTGGAGGACCAACCTATTAGAAGGTCAAGAAGGTTGAGAAACCTTCCTCCTATCACTGCATTGGAGCCTCCTCCTTTACCTCAAAGGCGGAGATTAGACACAGACGGTTCATTTGAACCTGTAGGAATAAGTGAGACTCTTGGTGAACTGGAACTCATTGCTAACCGTTTCAATCTTGACACAGTTGAGATAGAAGAATTGCAGACTGACGAGTTTGCAAGAAATTTTAACTCCCCCTTGACTGATTTAAACGATCCTGTGATCGTCCAGGTTAGACCTTTTGATTCACCAGTGCTAGGTGTCCCTGTGGGTAGAGTCATGTCTTCTGTGGAAGAAAGTTCTTTTGTGTTTACCTCAACCATTCCGGTTTAAGGGGTGCTACCTCCCCCGGTCAGTACCCCTAGATCTAGTTTTCCTTCTACACCTTTGACTCCAGCAAGCCGGGTGGTTCAACCACCGGTTCACTCAAACATAGGAGGTACTTCTGGTAACATGGTTGCTGGGATCCCCAGTATACCTACCATTCCTTCTTCCTTCCCTTACACTACCCAGAGTGGTCCGGTAGGATCCTCGGCTTATGTCCAAGGATTTCCTTGGAATAGGGGGCACATTCCCCCATCCAGTCCATATGTAGGTCCATCTCCTTCATATGTAGGAGTGCAGTTTCGGAGCAACACCTCTTACGGGCAGAGCTTCCAAACCCCTATTTCGGTCCCATACACGAGCTCTCCCTTTTCGTTGTTTAGCAGAGGGATACCTGCTCCAGTATTTCAGACCCCCGCTTCTATGGGGATGGCCCGAACCACTTACACTGCACCTCCCACACAAAATCCTATGGCTTACGGATGGAATCCGTTTCAAAGAAACCTTCCCACTTCACAACCGGTGGCTGGGGGCAACCCCACTTTTACCCATGGGCATTCGGGGGCAGGCCCCTCAAATCCCCAAGTTGGCACATTTACTACCCCAGTTAGGCCCAAAATTCCTTTCCTGGCAACTTTAAACTTGCCAGACTTGTCAAAGTTGATGAATGACCCGGTGAGGCATGACCCCTTGTGGCCACCTGTTCCCACCAAATTGCCGTCGGACATCCCTAAGTTTGAAGGTAAAGCTGGTGAAGTTCTTGGGGCACATGCCACCACTTTTCACTTATGGTGTTCTTCCAATTCGTTGAATGAGGACTCAATTAGATTAAGGCTATTCCAGAGGACCTTGACGGGTACGGCTGCAAAATGGTATCTTGAATTGCCTTCTGCTACCTTTAGTAGTGTCTGGGATTTGGCTAGTGCTTTCCTTAGCCACTTTCAGCTTTCGGTTTGATACGATTTCGGAACGGACTTGTTGTCTACTTTTAGACAAAACAAGGCTACCCACATCTCGGATCATATCCAAGAGTGGAGGAGGCTAAAGAGCCTTATCAAAGCCACCATTCCTCCTGAGTTTCTATTAGAATAGTTCCTTAAATCACTGTTGCCATACATATCTAAGGATGTTTCCACATCAGGAGTAACGAATGAAGAAGAAGCCATACTCAGGGCCCAGTAGTTAGACTTGATTTACTCACAGTCTGGGATCTTGTATGAGATCATCCCTGAGGCACCGAGGCCTTCGCACGAGGCAGAGAAGCCTAAGCCTGGACCCCATGCCGATGGTGTGGTTGGGTCTGTTAACTCTCCCACCGTAGAGTCTTTAACTAAGAAACTTCACTAGTTGTCTGTCAAATAGTCTACGACGGAGGCAGCAAAGGCTGCCTCCTCTCCCCAGAATCAAAATTTCTTTGCTCAAACCTCTCAGAAGGGCAATCAGCAGCCCGACGGGAAGAAAAAGAAAGGTAAGAAGGGAGAGGGAAACCAAAACAAGCCAAAGCCAGCAAACAATGCTGATGGGGGAAAAAAAGAAAAGAAGAAGGTCAATTTCCCTTGTAAGTTGTGCCAAGAGGACCACCTTACTCACCTTTGTCCCCTTATGGATCAAGCCCAGAAGCTGCTCAAAGCTCAACAACCGGCTGTCCTGAAGGACCTGTTTCCCCAAGGACAGAACTCTGCTTCAGCTTCTAATGTAGCAGGGGGCACTCAAACTGCCCCTGAGCCTAATTATATCAACATGGTTCAGTCTTTGACTTTGTTGCAAACTAGGAACAAAAACTATGAAACTGATACTTTTGAGAAGGGTAAAGCTGTAGTTGAACCTTCCAACCCTCTCACCATAGAGAAACCTGCCGAAACTATGTCAAAGTTACCGAAAGGTGTTTTCAAGAAGACCTTGCATAACCCTAATTCTAGGGATGCTTCAAACTACTTAGTGGTTGAAGACTTAGCTCAAACCCCGTGTGCAATGTCAGCTTTAGAGGTGTTACAGAGTTGTCCTGCCCAGCTGGATGCTCTCTTAGCAGCTTTAGGTAGCATGTATTCTTCGAGTCTCATGGAAAAATTCAATTTGTTTGATGTCAAAATTCACCTGCCTTACCATGTAGCCCTATCAATAAATGTCGTCCATGGTGGTAAGACCATTGGAAGGGAAGTTGTTTATGAGGGAGCCTCTACATGTGTTATGTCCCTGGCCTGCTGGAAAGCTCTTGGATCCCCAGAGCTGGTCCCATCAAAAACTTTTCTTACTGCTTTCGATGGAAGATCCTTCCGTCCTCATGGTATCCTACCGGCTTTCGAGCTTAAGTTGGCAGGCAAAGCAGTGTCTGTTGAAGTTGAAGTGATTGATGATCCCTTGGACTACAATTTACTTCTGGGAAGGAATTGGACTTATGCAATGTCTGCTGTTGCATCGGCTGTTCTTCATGTCATGGTTTTTCCACATGAGGGAAAGTTGGTTACTGTTGACCAACTTGATTTTACCCGAAAAGGCCATTTAGATTCTAAGGAATCCACTGTGCCATTGGTTGATCAGGCCAAACCTGCTGCACAAAGCTTGGGAGATGGAATGTACGCATCATTGATGGGCACATTTGACCTTCCAGCCACGGTGAATTACATTTGTTCTACTACTGTGGGGAAGTCCATCACTACGGTTGTTGATAGGACTGATCCTTGGGTCCTCCCAAGTCCCCATGAACCAGAAGTGCCCTTATCGGCAGTAGAGGTAGCTTATCAAGCCATCGTTGAAGCTACTGTTGATCCCATTCCAGATTCTCTTTTAGTCTTAGATGATCTGGAAGAAGTCTATTTGCCCGCATGGGCGGAAAACTCTTTACATTCCATAGATTGCTTAGATACCGTTTTACCTTCCGATGAAGCTATTCTGGAAGCTATGAGTGGACGTGATAAGATTTGTGAGGATTTTCATCATCGATCCTATTTCCTTCCAGATCTGAGCAAGATAGAAAACCAAGAGTTTAAAGTGAGACTGTCAGATGATATTGAGGTACCTATCAACCCTTTGCCTAGGGAAGGGGTGTTTGCTGAGGGGAATATGGAAAACATTTCTGCCACTATACCCATCAATATCTCTGTAAACCCAGATGTCGTGGAAAACATCTATATAGGTGCAAACTGCTCTCCGGAGGAGATTGCCATCTACACTACCCTTTTCAAGGAATTTCGTGATATCTTTTCCTGGTCATATGAGGAGATGCCAGGCATTGATCCATCTATTGTTCAACATGAAATCCGAACCTATCCTGATGCCAAGCCAGTTCGACAGAAATTAAGACACGTGAACCCGCGTAAAGCAGCGGCTATGAAGGCAGAAGTTGAAAAGCTCTTGAAAGCTGGTTTTATATATCCCATAGCTTTGACTGAATGGGTATCCAACCCTGTTCCTGTTGATAAAAAGCAAGGGACTATTCACGTTTGTACAGAATTTAGAGACCTCAATAAAGCCTGTCCTAAGGACAATTACCCCACACCATTCATTGACCAGATCATAGATGCATGTGCGGGGAGTGAAGTGTTTTCGTTTATGGATGGTTTCTCCGGCTACAATCAAATCCAAATCAAACCGGAAGACCAACATAAAACTGCTTTCATTTTCCCTTGGGGTACATTTGCGTATAGAAAAATGCCCTTTGGATTGAAAAATGCTAGGGCTACCTTTCAACGAGCCATGAGCTTTGCTTTTCACGACATAAAAGCCATTGTGGAACCATACCTTGATGATCTGCCTGCACATTCTCGCAAGAGGGTCCAGCATCCAGATCATTTGAGGTTGAGTTTTGAAAGATGCAGATACTATAAAATTCGCTTGAATCCCCACAAGTGTGTTTTCTGTGTCGAGTCAGGAAGATTACTCGGATTCATTGTGTCTAGTAGGGGCATCCAGGTGGATCCATTGAAAGTTGAGGCCATTGTAAATCTGCCTCCTCCTCGTTCTCTCAGGCAACTTCAAAGCCTGCAAGGAAAGTCCAACTTTCTTCGACGTTTTATCATTAATTATGCCAAGATCACTAAAGGTTTCATGCGCTTGCTCAAACAAGACACTCCTTTTGTATGGGATGAAACCGCACAACTTGCGTTTGAGGCATTGAAAAAAGCTTTGCTGTAGGCTCCTTTGTTATGCCCACCATATTATTCTAGGGATTTTATATTATATCTGGCTGCATCGGAGTCGCCATTGGGGTAGTGCTAGTTCAGGAGGGCGATAAGCTCGTTAAGCATGTCGTTTATTATCTTAGCCGTGCTTTGGCCGGACCTGAGCTTAGGTACTCCCATGTCGAGAAGTTAGCCTTAGCAGCTGTTTATGCTGTGCAGAGGTTGCGCCACTACATTTTACTGAGGACCACCACAGTAGTGGCGGATGTGAATCCGTTCCAATATGTTTTATCTCGACGGATTGTTGGGGGAAAATTTAATAAGTGGATAGTCATTCTTCAGGAGTTTGACTTGGATTTTCAATCCGCTAAGTCTAAAAATTCCTTAGTTTTTGTTGAGCTAATAGCAGAATTTCCCATCGAAGAAAATGTAGCGGTGGAGGATGACTCATTCCCAGATGAGCACATCTTCCTCATATCCACTTCTGATCCTTGGTACGGGGATATTCTAATATATATCCAGACTTTGAAGTATCCTGCCGCTTACTCTAGGGAGGAACGACGTAAGTTACGCCTTCATGCCAAGAACTACCTCATTATAGGAGATACATTATATCGACGAGGGGTAGATTCCGTCTTGCGTCGTTGCCTTACTCATGAGGAAGCAGAGATTGTCCTAAATGATTCCCATAGCAGAGCATGTGGGGGTCATTTATCTGGGTTAGCAACGGCCTAGAAGATATTGCGTGCTGGTTATTTCTGGCCCATGATCTTTAAATATTGTGTGGAAGCCATGAAGCGCTGTCATCCATGTCAGCTTTACACCAGAAAAATGCGGTCGCATCCTGCTCCGTTATTTCCTGTTGTCTCGGTAGGTCCCTTCATGAAATGGGGGATTGATTACATGACCTGCAACCCAGTCTCGGCTAGGGGGCACAAATACATTATTGTCGCTGTTGACTATTTTACGAAATGGGTAGAGGCAATGCCTACTTTCAAAGATAATGGGGAAACCGTAGCTTTCTTTGTTTTCAATCAAATTATTGCAAGGTTTGGTATTCCCAAAGTGATTGTCACTGACCATGGCAGTCATTTTCAAAATAACATGATGACGGAACTAACCACCATGCTCGGATTTCGACAAGAACATTCTTCTCCATACTATCCACAAGCAAATGGTCAGGTTGAGGCTGTAAACAAGACTTTGAAAACTATCCTTAAATGGACAATTGATACAACCCGTTCTAATTGGCATATCATGTTATATCCTACTCTTTGGGCTTACCGAACTAATGTTAAGACTGCCACGGGTTATTCACCTTTCCAACTCGTTCACGGGGTGGAAGCAGTTACTCCGATTGAATGCGAAATCCCGTCCTTGAAGATAGCCATTCATGTGTTACCTGACACGACTGAGCTTGAAGAACGTCTAGTACATCTAGAACACCTTGATGAGCAATGTAGAGATGCGTTGACTGCCAATCAGGATCATAAAAATAGGGTTAAATCTCAATATGATAAAACGGTCAAACCTAGGGTTTTCTCTGAAGGGGAACTTGTCTTGCTTTGGGACCAAGATAAAGAGCCCTTGGGGGCAGGAAAATTCAAGGCTATGTGGTTAGGACCCTATGTTGTGTCAAAAGTATTGAGTAAAGGCGCATATGAATTAGTGGATTATGATGGGAATAAGATTCCTGAGCCTAGAAATGGGCTCTACCTGAAGAAGTACTATGCTTAGGCTTAGCACTTTTTCTTGTATTTTTATTGTATGTATTTTATGTACAATAGGTTGTCAGTTTTGTTTTTTATATTATCTGCTGGTTGTTGCAGATGTCTTCCGAAATGTATGTAGGTTTCGCTGATGGCACCAGTCGTCACACTTGTAACCTATCTTTGGCAGCATGGGTTATCTATTCTCCCACAGGACAGCTTGTTGCCGCGGGTGGCGCTTGTCTTGGTCCTGCTTCTAATAATGTTGCTGAGTATAGGGCTGTAATTGAGCTCCTATGGGATGCTTTGTCACGTGGCATCATCCAGCTTGAGGTCCGTTTGGATTCTCAATTGGTAGTTTCCTAGCTCAATCAAGCTTATCAGGTACGAAATCCTACCTTGTTACGTCAGTTCATGCAAATTCGTTTATTGGAAAGACATTTTGAAGTTATTACTTTCAATCATATTCCACGTAACCAAAATACATTGACTGATGCATATGCTAATTATATTTTGGATTGGCATCTCACACACATTTCATAAAATATACAACAAACATGTAAAAAAAACTTGTAAATAAGCCGACAACCAAATATATATATATATATATATATGTGTGTGTGTGTGTGTGTGTGTGTGTGTGTAAAATATCTGTCTGTAGATAGATCGAGTCTGATCCGTAGATCCCGTCATATACAAAATATACAAAATGTGGATCATCATCCATCAAAATTCCCTAGAACTAAGCCTGACCACCCTGGCCACTGGGACCACCTTGGTCCCCATGATCTCTAGGAAACCTGGCTTCCTCAGCCTCCTCGGCCTCAGCAGCCTCCACCGCATCTCTGTAGACAAGTACTGCTCTAGCTACTCGCTTGAACAGTCGTAGCCATATTGGTGGAACCCCTACTACAAACTCCTGCATGGCTATAGGTATATGCTCAATCCGTATCGTAGGTACTCACTGGGTCAGCCTGGCCATCTTCCCCTCTAGTACCCGAACCAATCCTGGGTCTTCTCCTACAACTGGACGCACGAACATGCGGGGGTGCCCTTTAGGGCGGACTGGTCCAATATCTGCATTTTGACACATAAATCGGATTAAGACTTGTACATATGTATATCGCTATCATTTCAAAAATTCATAAAAATTTGAAAATGATAAAAAATTAAAAAATCACTTACCCATCTCGCCCCATATTCCTCCTGGAGGGAGGACAAGGTCGGGATCACCTCGAAAATCCATCCCAGCGTATGGAAACTGCTCCAACGCCGGAAACCGTCGTTCCCACCATATATAAAAGTCATTATCGTAGACACTATGTACTATGTATCCTCCTCCTTGACGGAGGAAGATATCTCCCCACCGGCTCAGCATCGACTGATGTGGATGTCTAACTTGTAGTGGTATCGCAGGGCTCATAGCTGGTACTCTCTCTCGAAGAACGCTACTAGTATGCTGGCATAGCCAAAAATTTTGCGTCTTCCTCTCCTACAGTCAGAAAGTTGCCTCTTCATGATGGGGAGCACTCCCGAGCACCAATCATAGAGAGCACCTCTAAAGCAATCAAATGCCACCCTCATTTGATTCCTGGTGGCCATATGCAACCCTGATGATCCTGAAAGTCTCACAATAGTACTAGCTAGTACCTGGAGTGTGGAATCCTGGATGTCTGCAATAATAACACTGCTGCCCCTCTTTTGCGTACCTGGTGTACAGAACATGTCAACATAGTTTTGGACACTCAAGGGGTCTCCGCCCCTGCCAGTGCCCTCCAAGTTCACCGGTGCCCCCCGTTGTGATAACCCAGTTATGAAATATATATCCTCTACGGTCAGCTCTAAGGTCTCACCTTGAAGATTGAACATCCCCATATCATGTTCCCAGTAATTGACCATGAATTCCAGTAAGCGGACATTTGCCCGCATGGGCGATGTGCAAAAGAACTTCAGCAGCCCACAAGTCCTCAATGCTTGTATTACGGCCGCACTTTGGAGCGCCGCATGATCCATTATTTCATGCTCTCTTTCCCTTCACTCCAGCACCATATTTTTCCTGGAAAATACACACAATTTGGTTCAGTATTTCATCTTTAAAAATAAAAAATTGTGCATAAATTTTGAGTTTTCATCCATCGCGCAGCATTCGCGACTGTCTAATGAGGCAGGCCGCGAGTCATTCGCGACTGCCTAGTTAGACAACTCGCGAGTAAAACGCGTATTCGCGACTTTTACTCCTTGCAACCCGCGAATGCGCCATGATATACTTTGGGATGATGTAAAATACTGAATTAACCATTAATTTTGATATTTGTTTGGATCAAATTGAAGGGCTTAGGGTGTAGAGTTACCTGAAGCTGATGAATCCGGATTCCGACGGTCCAATTGTCCACGGTAATCGATCAAAGATAGAGGGTAAACTTTCCTTTTTGGTCCAAAAAGTGCAAATGGTGAGAAATGTTTTAATTTTCAAGCTATTTATAGAAATAATATTTCGTAAAGTGGGTCTTTTTATATAGTTTGAAATGTCAATTGAATAATATCACCCTCTTTGTGCCTTGGAACAGGTTTACCAACTTTTACAAAGTGTTGATGCTTCTATAGGGTGGTTTTGCTATCTCCAACATATGTTGGCATCTTATCACTCCACATTAACCTTAGTATGCAACATTTTGCCACGGACTATGGTATCCTATGCCATTAGTCCCTTGTCTCTACCATTGTTCTTCCGTGGCTAGGATCCTTATTTCATGAGTATCATCCTTATATGCCCTTGTTATCCTTTGGTACTCATACCATCACTGTTTCAGGCCCAGGGGTTTCCTCATAGCTATTTTTCACGCCAAATAGAGCTTCTTCTGAATCTCTTTTTACAAGCTATCCCTTTATAGGACTCCCTGGCCTTATGGAGTTTATTTAGGCCCAGGTCTGACTCCTTCAAAACAGACTTGACTGCCAAGTTATCTTGTCCATCCAAGCTCGTTAAGAATATGTGAACGGGCATCCGCATTGGTGGTAGGTTATCTCTTTCTCGGACCATGTGGAATAATACGAGAAAGGATCACTCTCTTTTCTTTTGAATTGAGAAGAGTATTCTCAGGTATAGGTTTATCACTTTTCCGGACCCGAGGGACTAAATTTATGGAAAAGGAACACCCGGTTTGAGCTTAGTTTTCTCTTTTTCGTGCTCTGGACCCAAACATGAAAAAGATTCCGAGTGTACTTTGTGTCTTTGTCATGCTCGTTAAACACTAAAGAACAAAGCAACGAGTTTATTGTTGTAAGCCCCATTTCTCATAACCAAATGGATCTTTCCGAGTGATCTTGCTTTCCTTCACACTCGTAAAACTCAAGCTATCTTATGCTGTTCTAGAAGGAGTATTGGGTAGGTGGTAATTTAGCCTTTTTTGGACCTCCCTGACTAAGTACGAAAAAGGTGCGCCTTTTCTTCTTCGGAAGTTAAGAGAGTTCTTCTGTGGTTTGTTTTATACTTTTTTGGCCTCAGGAGACTAAATTGGATGAAAAAGGACCCCCCTGGAGTCTTCTTTGGTATTTTTAGACTCTCTAAATGTGAAAATACCGTATGAGCATGTACTAGTTCGGGCTCATTAAATCCACGGATCAGTGTATCAAGCATTATTTTCCAATCTCTTCAAGCTTGTTAAAAAATGAAAAGGGAACCGAGTTTACTTTCCTGGACTCGTTAAAATTTAACAGGGAAGGTAAGGAAGAAGTTTTCTCTTGTTTTCAGTAATGGCAGCATGCCGTCCTTGAACATAGCACTCTTTGCTTTCCGATATCCATGTTTCATTATACACTTGTGTTCAACTATCACTTTGAGTTTCTTACTCCTCCTCTTGTCCATTACCCTGGGGAATCTGGTCATGTCTCCTACATGACAGATAAGTCTAGTTGTTCTATCTATCCGTTGTATGCTGCCTTGGGTCATATCTGTGTTGTGCTCACTGTTCAAGGACTCTACCCAATGTTTGATCTATAACCTGATCCCATCATTGTTATATCTGTTATCTATTTGTGTCTCCCTTCTTTTTCCCAGTTTCTAGTCACTCTTGTGATCCGTTGGAGGATCTTTTGCCTTCCTTATCACAGCATGGTTCCGTTTCAGTACTTCCTGATGACGAAGACCTAGAGTTTTGACGATAGTACCTCTGGATTCACTTTCATCATTGGTGAACTCCTTTGCTTCAGTTGTCAATTATCACCTATTGGTTGACAAACTGTTGAATCCTCTCCATGTTCGACTTCAGCTTACCCTTATTCACATGGCTTGGATTGTACTAGTTCTTTGGGATCCTTAATGAAGACCTTAGTATCTCACATATGGACTAAGTTGCGCAAGATTATGTTCGATCTCTCTACATAGCTTCCAGATATTTGAAGACTCATCATTATTGTATATTGTGGCTTCGATCCACCTTTGTAATATACGTGGTTCTATACCCGTATCATATGATGTAATCAAATATTGTAAAGGACCTACTGTTCCAGTAAATTGAACATAGCATCCTCAGATGTAACTTTGTATATGACATTACTATGCTTTGTTTCAGGTACTCTCTCTGCTCCATTGGATTTCTGAGTTCTCCAAAGATGAATATTATAATGTATTTCGGCCATCGTTCCTCTCTGACCTCACACATTAGGGGGCATCTGTTATACACCTGAATGGCACCTCTCCGTCCGAGTGCCGACATCCTTCATGTTGGCACACAAAAGGACACTTATGGATAGAGGTTTTCCCTAAACACTATAGCTTGGCTTGTCATGAAGTACATTCTTCCCTCATCCAGCTAGTTACTTTGCCATTTTTTGCCTATATTGAGATGTATTCATTACTATCATTATATACAACTCGCGCATCACTCGCGAGTCTCCTTTACAACAAGTCGCGAATCCATGTATTCGCGGGTTGCGCTTATACATAGTCGCGAATCATTCGCAGGTTTCTCTACTACAGACCCGTGAATGTGTCTCAACATTAAAACATAAAAACACTCGCGCTAATGGGAGATTAGTTAAGTTGTTTAACTTAATTTCCTTAACTGCTGTAACCTCCCTAACCTTCGAGAACTGCCTTATTTCACCCATATAAATATAGGCCTTGGGGAGGGTGTTGATTACTTACACTTGGAGAGCAAAGTTATGCTGGTGGAGTTTATACAGAAGTCTTTGGAGCAGTGGAACTCAGAATCCTTTGGCTGCAGAGGAGTCCTTGTCTCAGACGCTGGGTTGTATCTGAATTCTTTCCATTATTGATAATAAAGAGATTACTTCTTCCATATGTGTTTCATGTGTATTGGTTTGATAAATGTTTATGCTTATGAATCTTATATGTGATTTATCTAACCTGCTTATACATATATGAATCATCTTGTATCTGGAAAAGTGTTTCTTGACAGGTTAAAGAGGAGAAATCTTGGAGACTTTGGAAGTGGAACAGAGAAGAAGAAGATTAGCAAGGATCGACCTTCATTTAACAAGTAAGTCCTTTCAATCTTCCTATTTCTTATTTTGTACTTTAGAAGTCAATTGTCTGCAAGTAATTGAGTATGTTGGTAACCCCAGACCTTAGGTTATTAGGTGTATAATCCTGTACAACAAAACCCTAGGTAAGTCATCATTTATCAGCCTCTAACAACAAGCCATTCAACACTGTAAGCTTCCACACAGTGCATTAGATGAGCTCACGAAGAGCTGGAGCAACATAGGGACTGCTAACAGACAACACACACACAACAAAATGGACCCGGAGGAGTTGCAGAGCGGCCGAAGGCCCGAAGGCAAAGGAGAAATGACGACTAGGGTTGGGTCAAAACGTTTTAAATGCCAATGCATGTCTAAGAAGAGACCACGTATCACTTTTAATACTTTACATGCAGTGGGTAGAACTCCATAGTTCCACAACAAAAGTCACCAACGTTTTCTTTTCACAACCCACATCA
>LPNX010765200.1:3083-16354 GCA_001517045.1 Pseudotsuga menziesii
AGTAGCTCTGTAAAGTTATTGTTGCCTTCACCCAATCCCATCGTGATCTTCAAGCAATGTCCTTCCTTGAGGAACAGAATAGCTCCCCCACCACAACGGTTTTCTTGAGCCGCCCCATCAAAAAATGCCCAAGGTGCATCTCGATCGATTTTGATCTCTAAAGTGTGTCTCTGATTCCTTGCTCTGATATGATGTGGGAATGCTTCCAATATCCCACAAGTAAAAGAGGAAGTAAGCGCAGGGGTACAACATTTATTAGTGAAGATTAAGTTTTTGCGGGCCAACCAGATTCCCCAAATGACAAGGAGAGGTAGTGCTTTCAGTGAGGCAATAGGACAGGTTCTTCGCCACTGTTCCCATGCAAGTAGGATGTTATCTCCCCCCCCAAACATAGTTTATGCCAATATGTTTTTCACATTCATTCCAGACTTCCAAGGTGTATGGGCAATGGAGAAAGAGGTGCAATACAATTTTTGATTCTCCTTTATACAGGGTACACCAAACTGGGCCTTGGAAGCTCCTCTTTTGTAAATTGTCCCAGGTCGGGGCTTTATTCTCCAATACACACCACATAAAGATTTTGTTTTTGGGTGGGAATTTAATTTTCCAAAGGTTTTTCCACCACCAAGCCACCTCTCTGTTCAATCCCAGACCACTCAGAATGGTATATCCTGCTTTCGGTGTATATTGCCCCGTCGGTGCAAAGTTCCAAATTAGTACATCCTCCCAATATCTTAGGAAAACATGATCTCTAGTGAGCGATCTGATATACCCCTCCAAATCCCTGGTGACAAGTGCATCCAATCCCAATTCCTCAGCCCGAATCCAAGATTGTTCCCACCGTACTAGTTGTACAGGAGCCACTAGTTGGTGTAGGTGGTATAAACCGGCCTCCCTCAAAGCTTGTATGGTGGGTTCCAATAGTAGATGCTATTTTTGACATCCCACGCAAGGATCTTCCCCGATGTGTAGCTTTCTCCCATTAATGACACTCCAAGCCAGTCCACCTCTGATAACATCAAAGGATTTAATCACAGCTTTCCAGAAAATGGATCCCCCAGCATGCGATTTGTCGGGTTTGTAGATCCAGTCCTCCAATGAGAGTGGTTCAATATATTTGTCGATCATGACTGAGGTCCAAAGGTTGTCCATCTATATAATTCTTCAGCTGCCTTTTTCCGCCAACGATTTTGCAAAGAGAAAAATGTTTTTGAGCCCCCAGCCCCCAAAGCCTTTAGGAATAGCAATATTTTCCCACCTGACCCACGGTGTCACTTGGGCCTCTTGTTTCCTGCTCCAAAGAAAATGAAAATAGGTGCGATGAGCCTTTTTGAGAATACCCTTGGGGATCCAGGCCAATGTCATCCAGTACACCGGGATAGCTTCTAAAACATATTTGACCAATACGAGCTTGCCTGCCCTCGACAGCCAGCGATGGCACCACAATTTGAGTCGCTTGTCTAGTTTTTCCAGCAACTAGACCTAGTCCTATTTCCGGTAGTCGTTAGGTTTAATATAGAAGCCCAGGTAGTGTAACCCCTCCTCCAAAGCTGCAATATGAAAAGGGAAAAGATCCAAAAGGACCAGTTCTTCCTCCCTGGATAAGAGGAAGGGTATGACAGTGGATTTTCCAACGTTAATGTCCATGCTGGTAGCTTTAGAGAAAAGCTTGAGGATATCATCTAATGTTCGTAAGTCCCTGAAAAATCCCAAACAGAAGATCAATATGTCATCAATGAAAAGAAAATGTGAGATGTTGAGATTCTATGCAAGTTGCAGCCCAGTGAAATTGCCTAACCTTATCGCCTCCTTAAGGGCACAGTTGAAACCCTCAGCCACCAATAGGAATAAGAGTGGTGACAATGGGCAGCCCTGTCGAAGCCCACGCTCCGCATGGAAGAAAGGAGAGGTAGCACCATTGATCAGAACCAAGAAGGAGACAGTTGTGATACAGCTCATAATCCATATGATAAATGCAATATCAAAACCCAGGTGTGTTAATAGAAAACGAATATAAAGCCAACTTACCTTGTCAAATGCCTTTGCCAGGTCAATTTTGAAGATGGCTCCTTTAATATTTTTGACTTTCATACTATGTATACCTTCCTGGGCCACCCCAATAGCTCCATGAATTAGTCTACCTTCCAAGAAACCAAATTGTTCCTTTGAAATATGTTCCGAAAGTACCCGCTTGAATCTACTTGAAATCACTTTCGAGACCACCTTATAGATGCAGTTACATAGAGAGATAGGTCTGAAATCATTTAGTGACAGAAAGTTTTCCACTTTTGGGATAAGCGCAATTAAGGTAGAGTTGAAGCAAGCCGGGATCCTACCAGTGATCCGAGTGTCATTCACCACCTGTAAGAGATCCAGACACAGCAGGCCATAGAGTTCTAGAAAGAATTCAATCGTCCAACCATCCAGACCAGGACTTCTATCCTTCTGGAAACTACGCAACACACATTTTAATTCCTCCTTCGACACCTCTTGCACAAGGGCTTGAGTTTCTTCTGGCCCCACAAAAATCAGAAACATCTGTGCAGTTCTAATGATTTCAGAAAGAAGAGTATGTGTAGGCGCCTTGAACATTTTTTTGAAATGTTTGACCCCCAGGGAGGCCATACCATCAAATGTGTCCTGAGTGTTTCCAAGATCGTCTACTAATCTCCAAACGGTGTTGGCAGCCTTCCTGCCTTTTGCAAAATCATGAAAAATTTTAGTGTTGTCATCCCCGCTTTCAAGCCATGTAGCCCTGCTCTTCAGCGCCATGTTTTCTCACTTTCCAGTAGAAGCATAGTCCTCCGACTCTTCAACCTTATCAGAGCAGCAAATTCTTCATGTGTCCTGAGACCACCACCCTCCTGAGCAAGAATTGCAGCAATATCAGCTTCAACCTGTGTCAATTCTCGGGCATCCCTTATTCTTTTTTCATGAGCCCATGTCTTGATCAAATCCTTCAGATGCCTTAGATTTGCTGCAAAATGGAAAGAAGCCGAGTTCACATTCCTCGGCCTATAGTTGACCCAACTATCAGTAATTAGGGCAATGAAACTTTCATCCTGGAGCCAAGTTTTGTTGAACTTTAAAGGGCAAGGTGGTTTGTTTGGCCCTTCTCTAAGTTCCAGAAAGATTGGAGAGTGATCCGAGAGGCCCCCTGACCCAATCCATTGACGAACAAGGTGATGATTGTCCATGATTATTTCAGAGATAAGAAATCTGTCCAATCTCTTCGCCACCCTGCCGTCCCCACATCTATTGTTTTTCCAAGTGGGCTTGAGAATTACCAGCTCCACATCCATCCATCCCTTATCAAAAAGGATCCTAGTAAAGTAATCAGAAAGTAAGTCAAGTCTAGCATAAGGCCCCCAGACCTTTGCCTGACCTGAAGAGAAATTGAGGTCCCCACCAATAATCATATTTTCTCCCCCAAATAAGAAGTGTTTGGTGATAGTATCCTAGAACAGAATTCTATTCAGATAAGGACCATAAATATTAATCACATCAAAAGTATCAACCATATCCAGGGCTTTAATAGAAATACCCAGTACCGATTCCAGCCCCTAGACATTAAGAACCTTCACAATTCTAGAGTTCCAACCAATAGCCAGGCTGCTCGAATGGCTTCGAACATCCAAAGTTTCAAAACACCAACCCCCAAACCAGCTTTCAAGATTTGTCTTCACCTCCAAACCATCACCCAACGTTTCCTATAGTAAAATAATCTCGGGATGGTCTATTTCAACCACTCGTCACAATGCCGATCTTTTATGGGGACCTGCAAGACCCTGACAGTTGAAAGATAGAATCTTCACCTACGACCCTTATTACGGGCATTCACAGCTCTAAGTGCCCTGTCAATTGAAAGTTGTTTTCCATCTTGAACATCCTTCTTTGCACGGTATTGTGCCCTAACTAGGTGTGAAACACGACCCCTCCCCCTAGTGGTGCCCACTAGATTTCTTCCCAGGCCTTCGGTGCCACCATTGGTGTAAGAACGTAGGAAATAACCTGAGTTAGAGGATTCGATTGGTGAGCAAACCGATTCAGGTAGTGCGGGTTCGATAACCAGACCAGAAGGTGAATTCTCAATGATAGCAGCAAAGATGGGTGGCCATAACTCAATAGAATTAAGGGATAGTTTATTTATTCCCTCCACCCAGTCAATGCTAGAAACATTCAAATGTCTAGTAAATAAATGTAAAGATGAGGGAAGGGAAAAATAAGGAGTACCCGGAGCACCGACCAAGAAGGGTTCTCTGACCATACGCTCTCGAGCAGTAATCTGTAACTCTCCCAGAGGTTCTGCTTCCGCAACACTGCCTTCCACAGGAGGTAAATCCAAACCCATCGGCGAGATCAGTGGTGATGAGGGCGCAAAAATGCCCCCTTCTCCACTCAAGACATATTTGCTCTCTTCCTTCTTTCTGTTGTCCCTTCTATGTGTCGCGAGAGGGTAGTCAATAGCCAGGTGGCCATACTCATGACATCGGCGACAGCGGAAAGGGACATTCTCATAGTCCAAAGTTTGTAGGTGTGAGTAGTCCTTCCAAGCTATCCTCATAGCCCCTGGAAGACCATTTCTGATGTTGATACTAACCAAAATATGAGCCACCCTCTTTAATCCAGTGCTATTGAAGGAGAAGTTCGCCTCTAAAAAGTTACCAAGAAGGTTGCCAATGTGCATGAAATGTTCCATGGTCCAGAATGGAAGCAGCAAGCTAGGAAGTTTGACCCACATTGGAACCACATCAACATGTTCCCAGCTGGCATCGAACATGGGGTGCCACTTCTTAATTAAAACCAAAGTCTTCTCATAGGACCAATTACAATTTAATACCCAATTCAAATGTTCCTCATGCTCAAAATTGAAGGCAAACCAGCCTCGCGCCAGCCCATCCACTTTTGGCACCACGCCCAAATCCCCCATCGAGCAGTCATTCACCCAAGTATTGAACGCCTGGACTGACAACGTTTTTCCCATGAAACTCCCAACAAGAGTGAAATTAACCAAGGTTTCCATAGATTCCCAGCAGATATCCTCCCTGATTGTGTAGTTTATAATCGGCGTCATTTTTGGCCTTTTTCTCCTGCGTTGGCCCTTACTACGCGAACTGGAGCTGTCTTCATTTCCACCAGCGAGCAAGGTATCAGTGATGGTAAATCTTGGGCAGCATCACTACTCCTGTACCCCAAGAGCTCTACCAACAAATCCCTCCCTCGATTCCTCCACCTCTCCGCCCACCAGACCACCTTCAACAAAGGAACCACTGCGTCTTAAATCATCCTGTAGCCCTGTGCCTCCGGTCACAAGGAGACCTCCCAACAGACCTTCCTGCAAAGGTGAAACCCCTGAGGGTTGATAAAAGGGTTCTTCTGGTAGCACAACAGCCGCAGGGGAAAAAAGAATAAACCATAACGATGAGAAGTTTTCCCCCATGAGCGGCGGAGGGTGATTAAATGCCAACAGCTTGTTCCATTCACACCCAGAGTCTTCTGCTAGTTCTTCAGGACCACACGCGGGGTTAAAACCAAATATGCCTTTAACCATAAGGTCAATGGAATAATCAACCAAATCTTCAACTGGCCCCATCCCAATAGACATACCGGTATAGTAAAAAAGTAAATAAATTGAGGGCAGAGGAAAAAACGATACCGGTGAAGAAAGTCTCTGATGTCGCAAAAATGAAACCCCGACAGTTCTCTGATAATGACAGGTCTGCCTCTAGCCTGCCATAGGGTGAGAGCAGAGGGCTTAGGCACCTGCCAGGCCCCTCATGGGGATCGTGTTCCCAAGCATGCAAGCCTCCCCTGCAAACCCTCTCCCTCGAAACCCTCCATCCAAAACAGCCTCATATTCTGCTTGTACAAATATCAAAATAACAAATGATCCAAATTATGGTGCAAAATGGAAGGACGTCAATATGTGAGAAGATTGTCATGTCACAAGTTGTCTTTATTGGATGTGAAAAAGCTAATCTATTGACAAGTATGTTACCATACTGGGTCCAAACACAAGGTGTCTACTAAATGTATTCGCTCAAAACATGTTCTTGCAAAGAAAATTATTAAAGCCCTTCCGTGTACATTAGGAATCAATCTAAAACCCCTTTGAACCCCATTTCTGTAGAAATTTTATCTTTAAATCCCTCTTTACCTCTTATTTCTTCTAGTAACCCCCCCGAGAGTTGAATGGCTCAAAAAATATGTAATTCTATCCAAAATATGAGATCAATACATCCGCTATAGGTTCTCTCATTCCCTTTCATGGCAGAGTAAATACCATTATAAATGCATTTATTGTCTAGTTATTTGTGTGAATTGAGCTAATGATGTTAAGAATCTAAGATTATGTTTTAATCTAATAAGTGTTTTTCTTCAGCCACTCTTCATAGCCTTTGGGCTTACCATATAATGGGGCACAACCTCCTACTCTAGAAACAACGAGGTTGAGCATTTGCATGCTAGTGAAGTGATGTTTATTTTGATTTCTTATGTTTGAAACTATTTCCAATCACTGTTATATCTAAATTGGCAATGGAAATCTCCAGAATTGGGTCATAGGCAATCTCCAGAATTGCGTCGTATGACCATTGACATGTGATGAATCCCAATTTTCTTTCATTATAGAGGTTTAGTTTCCCTTTTAACATTTACATTCACCTCCTATGTCCTGTGCGTCAACTTGACTGTAAAGTTATGTACCGTTGCCAAAACCCAAGGGCTTTGGAGGGTGGGGACAAAAAAACATTCATGAATTTGGGAATGCAGCTAAGAGTTTATATTTTACCTCTTTCTTTGGTGCAGCATGTAATGAGAACCAAATATATATTTTACTTCTTTCTTTGGAATATTGGATAAGAAGGTTCATCAAACCCACATCAAATGTTTCAATTATTTGGAAGGCTTTGGCTCTAGCCTTTCATATCATAGGGAGCTGGCTACATTGGAAAGCAGGAAATGGAAGGCACATAACAATAGGTATTTATCCATGGCTGGGCTACGAGGGCGAGCAGCCAGCTACAGGTTATCAGATGAGTTTATTGAGGACCTAAGATAGCAAAAGATATTGGAATTAGTTGATAGAGCTGCACCAAAACAAAACTCAATGTGTCAACATGGATGGAAAGTTTTAAAAACTTTAGGATTAGATGGTCATAAAACAGAATAGTGGACTTCCTTTATTCAAAAATTTCAAAGCTATTATATTAGACTGAGCCTGGAAGATGTTCTGATTTGGTTAAAAATCCCTGCATTTGGAATTATACCACAAGTCTGGGTCATACTGCCAATTTCTTGGGAATTGAGCAAGGTGAAGCATGCAGGTGGTGAAAGCCACTGTGGAAAATGAATGCACCCCTAAAATCCAGATTATTCTTTTGGTTAGAAATATCAAATAAAATTCTAAGCATAACTTCAGATATACTGAAGGGCCGAGTTTCTGTGTTCTTCACAGAAATGATGAAGAATCAAGCTCAGCATATTGACATGTTGATGGAATCTCCCTTTACTAAAGAGGTATGGAAGGAAGCTCTGTCCGTAATAGGAGGCAAAGGAAGATGGGATGGTGCAAATCTAATGGAAATTTTGAAGAACTATATGGAATACGTAGCTGTAACAAAACATGAGGCTGTTCCCAGTGTAGTTACTTAGATTTCTGGATTAGAGGATAAAGCTTACTTGCCCTTGGAAGTTTCTCTTTTATCAAGTATATCTATAATGTCATTAGGAAGACTCCTAAAAATAAACCTAAAACAAATAGGGACATCACAGACTGACATATTTAGTCCAGGATGTTTATTTGATGAAGCAATTCAAGGAAATCCTGGGAGTTGTAGAGCCGGAAGTGTATTGTTTCTTTCAGCTTGGAGACAAAGGTAACATTCTAATTCTTCCATAAAGTTTTCAGGAAATCCATTAATGGGAGGAATTAAGTGTGCACCTACAGGCTACAACCATGAAAATCAACATATTAAACAGTAAAAGTTTATTTTTATTATTTATTAGGTCATTTCAGGGTCCAAGAGCACAAACAATGTAAGGAAAAATGATTGTAAAAAAGTATGCCATATAGACAAACCATTTACTCATTTCAAATGACATCCAATTAAAGGAAACTACAAAGGAAGTATCAAACAATACAGGCCTATTTTGATTGCTTCTCTAATGACTTAATACTCCTGGATCCTAGAAAATATGTAGAAATTTGAAAATCAATAATGCACTTGTCAACTAGAGGAAACACCACACTAACATAAAAATGGGGTTTGAGAATACCCACTAATAATCTGGCAGAACAATATGCTCTATTCATGGGCATAGATTTTATTATATCCCTCAATACTCAGAACATCTTACTTGTTGGGGACTCCCTCCTTGTCATCACACAAGCCAAAAAAATAATTTGTCATCACACAAGCAGAAACTCAAAATTGTGTGAGAAGCAGAAATACTAAATTGTGTGAGAAGCATAAAATCTATTTCAACATCAATTTATCTTCCATTTAGGTCAGTGATTTATGCCCACTTAGGGACACCACTCTCATTAAAATGGAAGAAACTCAACTAGTATAGACTGTGCTTAGCTTGTTGAACTTAGATCCCAGAATAGATACTTTGCTTGCCACAGTAGCACTCTATATGTATTCCAATAATCAATGCAAACTCAAAACTTTGATAGTTTCCAGCAGTGGAAAAAGTATATCAATAATATTTAGACTGATCAAGAACTAATTGTATGAAAAAGTGAAAGGGTGAAAATGCTTGCAAGTGCAAATTCACATAGTAATGCTCCAAGGAATCTAAGGACAAATTCAATTGAGCAAATAGTATCCATAAAGATACAACAATGAATATATTAAATGTTACTTAGCAAATCTAAATTGTTGCAAAGTATGTTTACTACTATGAAAACAATGTGTGGAAAATATACAATACCAATTGATATATGATAAAAATGTAACCCCAATCCTTAAATGATTACCAATATGTGACAAATTAATCAAGCACCAATTGTTATCAACTTCTAAACACTTACAATCCACTATGACAGAGTTGTGACACTTTTTATGAGAAATGCAATCTCCAGTAGTAACCACAACATGTCAATAAACAACTATTATTTGTATCTTAAATAAAAATTGTGATAAACAAGTGAAAGTATCAATAAGAGTGTTGTGGCCTTATTTATTTGTGGACTGTGAGTAACTTGTAGGACATCGACAATATGTGTTGCTAGATGCTTCTTGAAATATGAGACACGACTATCCCAATGTTAGGATTTATGATCCAAACACAACTAACCTTCAAGGCCTTCTAATTACATGTTATAACAGCTATGACCGAGGTGCATCATGGTCATCCTGAATATGAGTTTATGTAGGGTCCCATTAGGGATATGTTGCTTGTTAAACTCATATTGAAGGGTATGGGACTGTTTTAAATAGTTACAAGAACAATGGGGGTCTGAGATTTAGTTTGTACAGAATTAGGAGGGGGTTTAGGAAGCATATTTATGACTATCCTAAATAGACAACACCCAAAAAATGGAGGAATGTTGGGTGTTTTTAGAGGAGGGCCAAGAAATTTAGGATGAGGTCTGGGTAATGGTCCAAGTCTAGATAGCAAAAGGGGAAGGCCTCAAGTCTGAATGAGACTTTTATTTCTCTGATCTGGACTATTAGCAATCCTTTCTCATAGGCCAAGGTATGGACAAGGACAAAGAAAAGGGTCCAAGGGCTTAGTATCTAGGTTATTCAAGGCTGTTAGGAAATAAATGTTTCCTTGACATGCCTAAGGGTAGGATAGAGGATAGGGTTTAGTTTTGGGAACTAGGGTTGTGTAAGGGTCTGTCCTAAGGTTTGTAGCTAGGCTACAGGTTAAGCAGTCACTTAGGGTAGGCTAGGGATTAGTATAGGGAAGAGGGTCTAGACTATTGGGTGAATTAGGTTATAGTTTAAGTTTGTATCAAGACTCTATGGGATATATAATATCCCCAAGAAATAGGTCACAAGGAACAACAAAAGTCCTTAGGAAAAGTGTATGTATACCTTGATTGTATAGTGTATCCCTATCTCGCGACTCCATATTAATAGATATTATGATCAATCAAATTAAAGTACCTTTTGTGCCCTTGAAAGGAAATTTACCCGTCATAAGGAATTTCCTAGAAAGACAAAATATCATATTCTGTTTTCACGGTGATACCATGCATTCATATATTGCTATAGAAAATGCTTCAAAGGCATGCATTGTTGTCAATCACAAAATCAATTACAAGTAAAAAAAAATACCATTCTCACATAATATCGGGTCATGTATATATTTATCTCTATGGATATATCTTTTTATCTTGTACCAATGATAAAAAAAGAATAGAAATGAAACCATTGAAAAAATGAACATTATAAATGTAAAATTACTGTGGAAACTCATCCTATATCAACATTACAAGAATTACCTGCATGTTGTATCCTTGAAATTGGCCACCACGTACAAACTTTGATTGAGAATTATGTAGTTAGGTTTGCTCATGCTGCAAGAGTGGATGGATGTTTAATGGGACCAAAACAAGCATGGGTAAATTTCCCAAGGGGATTTTTTCCCAGCTTCAACAATAAATTATAAATTAGAAAAAAGAATTACCTACAAATCAGATTGTTTGAACTTTGTACACTGTATTCCTTGCTTACATCAAATATCAAATCTGGCATTTTTTTGATGTCTGCCAGAAAATTATACTCAGGTGAAACAGCTGAATGTGTCTGATTACTCTCATTTAACAAAGATTCTGGGGTTCCTCTCATTTCCCCTCCTATAACAGCCTCCTGTGAACCTTTTCCTAAGACTCCACTTAATTCCTCCACAGCAACACAATCCTCATAAGGCTCAATGAATTGTTTTTTTTTACTAAAACGGTTATGGGCCTTTTATATTAACTTCTGGCTAAATAGCTGCCAGTAGTGTTGAAAACCACGTTTCTGATCCAACATATGCAGTATGTCTAGAGATACAGGCATAGTTATACTAATAGATCCCTTTACAAAAGTTCTGAACTTTACTAAACAGACATAGACTTTCATAATAACGTATACATAGTCGAGCAAACTAGTTTTTCCAGGTAAGATCGAGCAGAGAAGAGGGAATTAAGCTGAGTTTGGCTATGGGCCTACCTCAACATTCTATCTTTGGAGTCTTTCCATGCTCCTTGAGCAGTGCTTCTACCTTCTTCTCTAACTCTGCCAGCCGGTTCCCTATTCCTCCTGAGACGTTGGCAAGATCCTTCATGCTTGTCATATTCTCCTCGAATATTTCCTCCCTGAGTTCTTTGAGCTCCTAGTTCATGCATTCCCAGCGACTTGTGCCAGTTTTTTGCATTCTGATCTGCTTCATCTCCAGCCTATTTACTGCATTCTTCACTTCATCCAGGTCAATCTGCATTTGAGTGAGTCGTGCCTTGAAATTGGAGGATGAGCTTGCAACCATCCTTACTTGGCTCGACTTGTGACCCACTTTGACCCCTGCGCGTGTTCTGAGATCAGCCTAGCAATACCTTAGTCGATTGATAGTGCATATTGCAGTTAGCATTGGGTGGGAGCTTCCTGATATAGGCCCGATCCTTCCAATTCCTACATCCCTTGGTCCGATTCTCTGCGATTTCCTCAGATTTTCCATGCTGAGTACGAGACTCTCTGGAGGTCGTCGATTGGAGGAACTTCCCTTTGAGCACAGGGCCGGTACTGGATGGGCAAGGGCCATGTGAACTCTGACCAATTTTTGTCTTGCACCTGTACTTCCATTTCCTCGACTGCCTCATTCTGCACGCGTGTGCTTTGGAATATTTTCTGTCTAGAGACAGTTTGCTCTCTTTCCTGACAATAGCATTCCTGTTATTCATCTCTCTAGGATCACTAAGGGATAGGCTCGTGACTTTCGATGCCATTGACGAGAATAGCTCCCTTTCCCAGGGAGGCACCTGTATTGGCTTCATGATCCACCATCTGGTTGAGATTCCTAAGGACGTGGTAACAGTTCACTTCTTCAAAGTCTTTCATCTTGGCTATGACCTTCCGGTGGTAGTGGGCCAAGCCTATGTTATTTGGGGCCTTCTTCAGATTGAGAGCCTGTATGATGATTCTGGAATCACCTATGATAGCCAACTTCTTTATGGATAGTCTTCTACCTTGATTCATACCTTGCCAGATGGCGAGAATCTCAGCTATGTTATTTGTGGTTTGACCCAATCCCCAGGAGAAATTGAGGACAATTTTCCCTGAATAGTCTAGCAAGACCCCCCCGCTTCTAGTAGGTTCGGGATTCCCTTTCGAAGCCCCATCCACATGCAGAATATGCTCCTTCAGAGAAGATCTCCACTTTACGAATTCTTGTTCCTCTAACCTGATTTCCCATGGAGAGTAATGCTTAGAAGTGTTCTTGGTTTTGGCTAGAAGGGAGGGTTCTAGGCCATGAAACTAGTTGTACTCATCTTTGTTAGGGGTAGCCTCATTGGCGATTTTAGAATTTTAAGCTACCATCTCTCCTAGCAGTGAATTCACTTGATTGCCACTTGGGCCGGCGTTCCTGCCATATCCCTGAAGATTCTGTTATTACGTTCCAACCACAATTTTCAGCAGAGGATTTTTGGTACCCACATCTAGCACTGCTTTAACAACTTCAACCTGGAGAAGGAGAAGGGAGCAATGTCGGGCCAGGAGGCAAAGAAAGAGGTGACATAAATATATTCCAAAGGTATAAAACAAAGGGGCACTGAAGAAAAAGGTGGATCGAGGTTTCCTCATGGCAGGCACAAAGAGGGCATCATGAGGGCCCTTCCCAACCTCTTTTTATAATGTTGTCCCAGGTCAAATTACTGTCATTCAGAAGGGACCAGCAGAAGAGATCAATTTTGGGGAGAGAGGGATGAAGCCATAGGTTTCTCCACATAGTGGGGTCCGGGGTAGCCCATGGAATCGCTTGTAAGGCTGCATAGCCAGCAGAAGCAGCGTAAAGGCCAGAAGAAGAGCCCCAGCCTCTTTTGTCCTTCTTCTTGGTTGAGATGGGGGAAAGCCCTTGAAGAGCATCCAAAAGGGAACGAGCTTCACATTCTAGATCTTGCGAGACATCCCCCAGGTCCCACTTAGACCAAGATTCATCAAAATTCCAAATAGATAGGTCCCAGAGGGTGAATTTGCTGTTAGAGTGGAGCCAATTTTTGATGTTTTCCATCCCCTCCAAGGCTTTTAGAGGGGACTTCCCTATAATGGAATCATCCC
>LPNX010765234.1:16496-28996 GCA_001517045.1 Pseudotsuga menziesii
ATCGCCGACATACTTTTGGGTGTCCTTGTTCAATCTCAAATATGCTTGAGCTTGGTATTTCTACCCACCCACTTTAGTCTCTTGAGGACATTTTGTCTTTATCCTTTACAACATCCCTCATCACAATATCTTGCTTGTATTCCCACACTAAATTAATCCTTCAGTTGGTTTGGATGGCCTTTACTATGGCTCCAAAACCATGTTTGTAAATGCTTCGAACAATAAAAATATGTTTACACCAACATAATGAGAAAAATAACCTTTCTAGTTGCATGCTTCACATTACCAAAAATATTTTATAGACTACATAAAGTGACTTACAATCCACTGAAATGACTTATAGACTACTAGCCGCAGATTTTTACATGGTATTTCATATAAAATATGTCCAATCAAATTGATAATGTCGAACCACGTGCATTGTAAAACAATCATTCGGTAATTTTATTTAATACAAATCCCCTAAGATATCATTTCATAACCACAAGCATCTCATCATCATAGTGCCCTGAAATTGTCTTACTATGCATACAATAAAACATTAAGATAAGAATAATATTCTTTGATCATCCTTTACAGTACTACAGTCATTTGCAAAACAGGATCATATGTGCATAAACAACATGAAGAAAGTGAAACGTTTGGACACAACAAAGAGAGACACCCATATTCAACGAAGATAACAACATGAGGCGGAAACATGAAAGAGACACCGGAGTACGTGGTTCACCCCAAACTCGGGGTTACGTCCACCAAACGGTCGCATCATGCGGCATTTATTTCATTAGAAAGGTTACACATCTGCAACGGCATCGTTGCCATACTTTCTTTCAATTTTTTCACATGGACTCTCTCACATGAGAGGATAAAATCTATTCATTCCTAAGATCAAACAACAATATGAATTTCATCAAATTATAATAAGTTCCATTAAGTTTTCCTAACAACATTTAGGCATCCAATCCTACTTTTACTCAATAATGCCGGGCCACATAAACAGAACAAACGATTAATAATTCTGTCAAGGGACCTAATCACTGAATTCACTCAACAACTACTTGTAAGTTAGGATTTCATCTTTTTCGAAAGAAGTGTACAGAAAAAATTACAGTGCAAGAATATAGTAAATCCGGCAATTGGATATTATGTTAACATAGTTTAATAAAAACGCGACCGCATTCCCTCGCGAGTACCTACTCCAATCACGCACATAAGGTATAATACGCTAAATGGCAGGCTTGGGGTTTAAGAAAGCGGATGTCGGAATCAAACTCTGACCCTTTCAGTCACACACATAGACGGTATACTATACTAAGTAGTAGCCTTTGATCTAAAATAAATGCTAGAGCATTCGGTTCATAGGAATTAGATCGAATATCAAAGCTAAGAACATTCAATGTTTAGATCTACTCCTAAAACAGATGTTCGATCCAAGTGCATGCGTCGGATCCAAAACCTGATGTAAAAAAAACATCTTAGATCACAGGCATACCAAACCTTGGTAAATGAAACAAACAATCAGCGTTTAAATCTATTCACAATGTGCATGAATATATCTAGAACACGAGTAAGTCAAAACAATAGATAACCTATACTTACGAGAACCCACAATGTTGAATATGTCCTGCGTTCAGTTTTCTTAAATCGCAAAGATCACTCCCCTATTGTGAGCGCAGGGATCAGCTCCTATGGACAGCGCAGAGATCAACTCCTCATGAAATCGCAGAGATAAAAGTATTCATGAAATCGCAGATAAAACTCTCCATGAAAATGCTGAGGTAAACTCTTCCTGGAATCGCAGAGATAAATAGTTTATGAGACTACATAAACTGACTTTTCACATGATAATTTGATGTCTATACTAATCTAGGGTGGTAACATATTTACTTTACTCCAAAGTATATATTCTTGCTTAAATTGCTAGGGGTTCACATTAAGACTCGTGTTAGCAACACAAATAGAACACAGATATTTGTGTGACACTCCACAACTTCAAACTTTTGTGAGGCTATGGGAGTGCCTTTTACATAAGGGATGAAGGAATACCCTCTCCACTTTCATTAGCATGTTGTTGAAGTAGTCACATGTGCAGAGAAACAAAAGTGGCGTGATAACGAAATTAATATTTGAGACATGAACTAGGGCCTTTCATGTTGGCCATTTATCGTAGGTTATGCTTCTTGTAATAATAGAAGATGAAGAATATTCACATGGCACTCCACAACTTAAAGCTTTTGGGAAGCTATATGAATCCTTTTTAAACGACGGATGAATGGCCACTCACTCCAGACCATGTCTTGGGCTAGTCACATGTATAGTGAAATAGAGATGGTATGATATAAAAAGGGACAAATGAGACTTGAACCAGGGTTTTCTTTTGGTTGTTTCTCCTAGGTAAACAACCTAGGAAAAACTACCTGTAGAAAGTTACAAATGTCGACAGTTTGTCAGAAATGGGTTTCCCATCGAGAAAATAGAAAAGGTTTCTTTTGTGGTTTGGTATCGATGCCGTGTTATTCGGAAAATTACCTCGTTAAGTGTCATTGTCTTTACATAGCTTGAGTTATTGTTGGGCTGATTATGTTAGAAAAGTCATTCTTTACCAGATCCACCGTCACATGTGCTACTGAAAATTGTAAGATTAAAAGAACTTATTGATTAAAATCAAGACAAATCTCTATTGTCTTAAATATTTTTTCCGCCCATGGTTACCTATTACTTTCCATGAAGATGAAGAGTACCAATAGTTACAACTTACAAGGAATAGAAGAATAAAAGAGATGTCCATTTGCGGTTTAAGAGATAGTATTAAGATAATTGGCAATATGAATCATCACGAAAATGCCTAAAATAATGTTATCCAACAAGCATGAACTTGAATAAAGATGAGAAGGAGGTTACTAAAGTTTCGGTGAAAATTTATGAGAGACGGGTAACGGCCAACGAACTTGACAAAAATTTACAGAACAAAATAAGAAAACTAAGTAGTCATATTGTCGATAACAAGTAGAGGATGCAATATATTTAGAGCAAAGCTTTGTGGAAGCTTCGATCTTTGTTGATTCCAAGCTAGCATGAAATAATAATTATTTCCTTAAGCTTCTTAGTTAAATTACTATAGATTTCCATTAAGAGTGGTGTTAACAACACAAATAGAACATGGATATTTGAGTGATACTCCACAACTTGAAAGCTTTGCGAGCCTATGGGAGTCCTTTTTACGTAATGGATGACGGAATACTTTCTCCGCTTTCATTACCATGCCGTTGAAGTAGCCACATGTGCAGAGAAATACAAGTGGTGTGATAGCGAAATTGACATTTGAAACATGAACTAGGGCCTTTCGTGTTGGCCATTTATCGTAGGTTATGCTTCGTGTAATAAGAGAAGATGAAGAAGATTCAGGTGACGCTACGCAACTTAAACCTTTTGCGAGGCTATGCGACTCCTTTTTAAATGACCGATGAAGGAATACTCACTCCAATTTTGGCATTTTCATGGTGTAGTCACACGTATAGCCAAATAGAGATGGTGTCATAGAAAAAGAAATAAATGAAGCTTGAACTAGGGTTTTCGTTTGGTTGTTTCTCCTTGGTACAAAACATATGTGGAACTACATGTAGAAAGTTACAAATGTTGATAGTTTTTCAAGAAATGGGTTTCCCATCAAGGAGGAATTGGAAACAAATGCAATACGTACGCTTCTTGTGTGGTTTCGTATTGAGGTGGTTTTCTTCCAGAAAATACCTCCTTTGGTGCCATTGTTGTTACACAGTAGTGTTATTGCTTGGTTGATTATCTCAGAAAAGTGATTCTCGTACAAGCTCCACCATCACCTGTGCTAGAAAAAATGGTAATATTAAAAGAACTTGTTAGTTAAAATCAAGAAAACTCTCTATTGTCTTAATTGTTTTGTACACATAATGCTACCTATTACTTTCCATGCACATGGTGTGTACCAATAGTTAGAAGGAGTAATAGAGATATTCATTTGAAGTTTTAGAAATAGTATTAAGCTAATTAGGAGTATGAAGCATCTTGATAATGCCAAAACAATGTTATCAAATGAGTGTGAACTTGAATAAAGTCGAGAAGGTCGTTGCTAAAATCTAAGTGAAAATTTATGCAGTTTGGTAATGGCCAATGAACTTCACAAAACATTAGAGGAGGAAATAAAAAAAATGACTAGTCTAATTGTCCATAACAAGTAGAAGATGCAACTATTTAAAGTCTTTGTTAGCACGAGAGCATAAATTAATTTGATGAAATAATATTTCTTTCGTGAGAATACTTGGTATGACAACATCCAAATATATTTAGAGGAAATGTTTGCATAGGATTCAAGCTTTGTTGATTCCAAGCTAGCATGAAATAAGAATAATTTCCTATCACGTTTTCTTCTAGTTATAGCTCCTTCTATGAATTGTGATTCCTTCTCACGGTAATCATGAAGCCTTTCACCTATGTATTCCATAGAAAACACACAAAACCATTTCTAATACGCAATGTTGTTTCTCAGTTGTCATTTTCATTCATTTCCAAACATAATCTGTTCTCGCCGATGAAGTAGCATGTAACTTGCAACACACCTCCCTCTTACACCCAAAATCTATGCATCTAATCATGCATGTACCTTAAGGTTCAAATCCACTTTTCACATTCCTATTCCATCCTAATAAACATCATATTTTTTCTCATGCCTATTCCATACTAAGGAACATCATATAGAGCTATGTGCTTATGTCATTTCGTGCCTTAGGTAACCAAGACTCTTTAGTTCAACTTCTAGGAACGCATGCAAGTGACTCTCTTATGTTTTTGGCACCTATACATGTGATGTGTCTCTTCTCATATTTTCTTCCCATGTTTCACACCTATTTTATGCTTGTTTAAGGTCTTACACCTATTAAGGTGCCCAAAGTTTGATCAGCAAATTCACTTTGATTTCCGACATACTTTTGGGTGTCCTTGTTCAATCTCAAATATGCTTGAGCTTGGTATTGCTACCCACCCACTTTAGTCTCTCAAGGACATTTTGTCTTTATCCTTTACAACATCCCTCATCACAATATCTTGCTTGTATTCCCACACTAAATTAATCCTTCAGTTGGTTTGGATGGCCTTTACTATGGCTCCAAAACCATGTTTGTAAATGCTTCGAACAATAAAAATATGGTTTCATTAAGGCTTTCACAGGTTGCAGTTTTCAAGGGGGATTGGATACCTGTGTAGAGTTTTAGTTCTCGACGTGTTTCGGACTCCCTAGTTGAGTCCATCTTCAGGAGAAAACATATCTCAATTAAAAGCTGCACGAATTTTTACATTATTTATATTGTTGTGTTATGATCGTCAGTTTAATTTTTGAGAGCCGACTTTAATTCATTAATGTGTCAATGTATATATAAATTTTATTAATTAAATGTATCTAAGTCAATACTCATTAATAATTAATGTATATATGTATATTATCTAATAATTTTTATGTTTTGTAGGGAGTGAATGATCGGTTTCCATGAGTCACAAAGGGTAAGGCCATCATCCCTATTGAAGTTTCTTGGGTGTTTCTCAATCTCAATTGCTTCCCGTATGCGTCTCTTGTTGTAATTCTCCTCAATTGCTAAGACTCTTGCTTCTTCAATGCATACATGGTGGTTAGTCTTTGATGAGTGCTCAGCTACTGCTGATTTCTTAATAAAAATATGTTTACACCAACATAATGAGAAAAATAACCTTTCTAGTTGCATGCTTCACATTACCAAAAATATTTTATAGACTACATAAAGTGACTTACAANTAAAAATATGTTTACACCAACATAATGAGAAAAATAACCTTTCTAGTTGCATGCTTCACATTACCAAAAATATTTTATAGAGTACATAAAGTGACTTACAATCCACTAAAATGACTTATAGACTACTAGCCGCAGATTTTTACATGGTATTTCATATAAAATATGTCCAATCAAATTGATAATGTCAAACCACGTGCTTTGTAAAACAATCATTCGAGATTTTTCTTTAATACAAATCCCCCCAGATATCATTTCATAACCACAAGCATCTCATCATCATAGTGCCCTGAAATTGTCTTACTATGCATACAATAAAACATTAAGATAACAATAATATTATTTGATCATCCTTTACAGTACTACAGTCATTTGCAAAACAGGATCATATGTGCAGAAACAACATGAAGAAAGTGAAACGTTTAGACACAACAAAGAGAGACACCCATATTCAACGAAGATAACAACATGAGGCAGAAACATGAAAGAGACACTGGAGTACGTGGTTCACCCCAAACTCGGGGTTATGTCCACCAAATGGTCGCATCATGCGGCATTTATTTTATTAGAAAGGTTACACATCTGCAATGGCATCGTTCTCATACTTTCTTTCATTTTTTTTCACATGGACTCTCTCACATGAGAGGATAAAATCTATTCATTCCGAAGATCAAACTACAATATGAATTTCATCAAATTATAATAAGTTCCATTCAGTTTTCCTAACAACATTTAGGCATCCAATCCTACTTTTACTCAATAATTCCGGGCCACATAAACAGAACAAAAGATTAATAATTCTGTCAAGGGACCTAATCACTGAATTCACTCAACAACTACTTGTAAGTTAGGATTTCATCTTTTTCCAAAGAAGTGTACAGAAAAAATTACAGTGCAAGAATATAGTAAATCCGGCAATTGGATATTATGTTAACATAGTATAATAAAAACGTGACCACATTCCCTCGCGAGTACCTACTCCAATCACGCACATAAGGTATAATACGCTAAATGGCAGGCTTGGGGTTTAAGCAAGTGGATGTTGGAATCAAACTCTGATCGTTTCAGTCACATACATAGACGGTATACTAGACTAAGTAGCAGCCTTTGATCTAAAATAAATGCTAGAGCATTCGATTCATAGGAATTAGATCGAATATCAAAGCTAGGAACATTCAATGTTTAGATCTACTCCTAAAACAGATGTTCGATCCAAGTGCATGCGTCGGATCCAAAACCTGATGTAAAAAAAACATCTTAGATTGGAGGCATACCAAACTTTGGTAAATGAAACAAACAATCAGCATTTAAATCTATTCACAATGTGCATGAATATATCTAGAACACGAGTAAGTCAAAACAATAGATAACCTATACTTACGAGAACCCACAATGTTGAATATGTCCTGCGTTCAGTTTTCTTAAATCGCAAAGATCACTCCCCTATTGTGAGCGCAGGGATCAACTCCTATGGACAGCACAGAGATCAACTCCTCATGAAATCGCAGAGATAAAAATCTTCATGAAATCGCAGATAAAACTCTCCATGAAAACGCTGAGGTAAACTCTTCATGGAATCACAGAGATAAAACACTCCATGAAAACGCAGAGATAAATTCTTCAAGGAATCGCAGAGAAAAAGACTCCATGAAAACGCAGATAAACTCTTCATGGAATCGTAGAGAAAAACACTCCATGGAAACGCAGAGGTAAACTCTCTTCATGGAATCGCAAAGAAAACACTCCATGAAAACATAGAGGTAAACTCTTCAAGGAATTGCAGAGAAAAACACTACATGAAAACATAGAGATAAATTCTTCATCGAACAGCAGAGAAAAAAACTCCATGAAAACGCAGAGGTAAACTCTCCTCATGGAATCGCAGAGAAAACACTCCATGAAAACGCAAAGGTAAACTATTCATGGAATCGCAGTGATGCTCTATATGCAATCTATGCAATTGTAGTGATACTCTATATGCAATCGCACTCATGCTCTCTACGCAATCTATGCAATTGTAGTGATACTCTATATGTAATCGCAATGATGGTCTATATGCAATCTATGCAATCGCAGTGATACTCTATATGCAATCTCAGTGGTGCTTTCTATGCCATCTATGGAATCGCAGTGATACATGCAATCGCAGTGATGCGCTCTCTGCAATCGTAGTGATACCCTATATGCAATCACAGTGATGTGCTCTATGCCATCTATGCAATCGCAGTGATACCCTATATGCTATCGCAATGATGCGCTCTATGCAATCGCAGTGATGCGCTCTATGCAATCGCAGTGATACCCTATACGCAATCGCAGTGATGCGCTCTATGCAATCATAGTGATACTTCCCCCTTAGCAGGCGTAGCGATTCTCTCAGAAAATCACGCCCCGGTAATTAATGCACTCCACTCCCTCGGTAATGGCTTTTAATAGCCTCTATAATCTCTTACAGAAGGAATCCCATGAAATCAGTTGTTCGACGGATTTCGAGGAGGTCATCGGGGGTAAAAATCCATTAATTAATATCTCTACAATGGCGGTAATCCTTCCCTTTCCAAACATATGCAATACTTTCTATAATATAATTATGCAAATATTCAGAGGATACAACCGGGATATGTGTGACCCTCACACATTTTTTTCCAAAAATAATGAGAGAATAAGTGGTTACTAGCAGCGGGAGTTGTTTCCTTTTGGCCACTAAAAGCGATTTGAGGAAACACCCGCTTTTTCCATAAACATGCATACTTTTCTCAAACTTGTTTTTATACAAGATAGTAACTGCCTCGGCAGTGTAGCTCTATAATAGTCAATAGGACTATTATTGTCCGAGGGTAGGGATTTTTCCTTTATTTATGACAAGGATTCTCTAAGCATCTATATACGTAGAGTATAGATTGTAAGTCACTCCCTTTATCGTATCATTTATATTTTCTTTTAGAATTTTCAGGTAGTTAAACATTTTGAAGATTTTCATTTTTAATTAATTTAATATGACTATAATATATATGTATGTATATACAATCAGATAAGGCTTAAGCTTGGGTGTGTGCAAGAAGTTGAGGGTCTCTTTTGGGGCGTTAGATGCAATACGAAACTGAAAAAACAGGCATCCATCAACTTGGACGCATATTTTGAGACACTTACACAATGAATCTTGCGATCAGTAAAAAACAAGAAATATAGGAAATTGAATGACCTTTCCAAGTATATATTTTTTCTCTATTTAAAATGTTGTTAACTATCTAAAGTTAAATAAATTTTAACGGGCACTTTTTATTTTTTGGACAAATTATAAGGTATATGTTTTTGTGGGTGCAGCGTCTGAGTATCTAAATGATGGAATAAACTTACAAAAACCGGTATACATATAGAGAACATATAGGACTAGTACACGACTATTTTTCCAATAATAAAAATAATATTTTTAATTTTTTTTTAATTATCTAAGAGATCAAACCTCGAAAACGGTACGTCAATTGTGGGTGCAGCATTTGAATGTCTTAATGCAATGATTTGGAAATGGGTTTTTTATAGCATGTAGAGGTTGGTGTTCTTTAGTGCACCATACAATTTTTTTTAAAATGGTTCAGAAACGAAAGAGATATGGACGAAACACTACCAGTGTGTTTTTTGAGTTGAGGAGTGATGGCAGAAGATAAATAAGAAAAAAATAGAAAAAAATATGTATTCTTGTTAAAATTTACATATTTAGAATCTGCAAAAAAACCATATCTGTTTCTAAAATCTCATAAAAAATGGAGGTGTGCAGCATAATCAGACGAACTGCTAAACATGAGCATATTGAAAATTTGGATATAATGCTGAATTTGCCATGGTTTATCATACTCCAAGGCACAAGCATGTTGAATCCGAAGCAAAGTACAAAGCAGACACATAGGCATAGGAATTCCATGAAAGCATGGGTGGAGGCTTGGCCTTATCCTTTGGAGGGAATAAATTTTTGAATTTAAAAACTACGCGAGTGTGATTTAGTTAAATAAAAACGTGTGCGCGTTATATACAAACACATCACGTGCGCGTTTTGTAAAAGCAAAATTGCGTTCATCATCATCATCATAATGCTCATCTTCATCATCATCTTCATCTTCATCATCATGATCATCATGTTCATCTTCATCATCATCGCCATCATCATTATCCTCATCACCATCATCATCATCATCATCACCATCACCATCGTCATCTTCATCATCCTCATCATCATCTCACCATCAACATCATGAACATCATCATCAACATGATCATCATCATCACCATCAACATCATGAACATCATCATCACCATCATTGTCATCATCATCATCAACATCATCCTCATCATCATCATCCTCATCCTCTTCCTCATCATCATCATTATAATCATCATCATCATCATCATCCTCAACCTCAACATCATAAACATCGTCATCACCATCGTCATCATCATCATCATGATCATCATCATCTTCATCATCATCATCATCATCACCATGATCATTGATCATCGATCATCATCATCAACATTGCCATGTTCATCGTTCATCATCAACATCATCATCATCATCATCTTAATCTTCATCATCATCACCATCGTCGTCATCATCACCTTCATCATCATCATCACCATGATCATCATCATCACCATCAACATCATGAACATGATCATCAGAATCGTCGTCGTCATCATCAACATCATCATCACCATCATCATCGTCACCACCATCATCATCATCATCATCATCAGCATCACCTTCCTCACCATCATCATCATCATCATCATCATCATCAACACCATTGCCATCATCATCATCATGATCATCTTCATCATCATCATCATCATCACCATCGTCGCCATCATCATCACCATCACCATTCCCATCATCATCTTCACCATCGTCCTCCTCCTCCTCATCATCATCCTCATCATCATCCTCATCATCATCCTCACCATCAACATCATCACCATCATCATCATCATCATCATCACCACCATGAACATCATCTTCATCATCTTCGTCTTCATCTTCATCATCATCATCATCCTCGTCATCATCATCACCTTCATCATCATCATCATCAACATGATCATCATCATCACCATTAACATCGTGAACATCATCATCATCATCCTCATCATCATCACCATCAACATTATGAACATCATCATCATTCGTCATCATCATCATCATCACCATCAACATCATGAACATCATCATTGTCATCATCCTCATCGTCATCACCATCAAAACAATGAACATCATCATCATTCATCATCATAATCATCATCATCATGAATATCATCATCATCATTCTCATCCCCATCATCATTATCACCTTCATCATCATCATCATCATCATCATCAACATGATCATCACCACCACCATCATCAACGTGAACATCCTCATCATCATCCTCATCATCATCACCATCAACATCATGAACATCATAATCATGAACATCATCATCATCATCATCATCATCATCATCATCACCATCATCATCATCCTCATCCTCGTCACCATCAGCATCATCATCATCATCATCATCATCATCACCATCAACATCATCTTCCTCACCATCATCATCAACATCATCAAAATCATCATCATCATCATCCTCATCCTCATCATCATCATCACCTTCATCATCATCATCATCATCATCATCATCATCAACATGATGATCATCATCACCATTAACATCGTGAACATCATCAACATCATCCTCGCCATCCTCCTCATCACCATCAACATCGTGAACATCATCATCATCATCATCATCATCACCATCAACATCATCTTCATCATCTTCATCTTCATCATCCTCATCATCATCCTCCTCATCCTCATCCTCATCCTCATCATCACCTTCATCATCATCATCATCATCATCAACATGATCATCATCATCACCATCAACATCATCATCATCATTATCCTCATCATCATCCTCATCATCATCACCATCAACATCATCACCGTCATCATCATCATCATCATCATCACCATCAACATCATCTTCATCATCTTCGTCTTCATCTTCATCATCATCATCACCTTCATCATCATCATCATCATCATCATCACCTTCATCATCATCATCATCAACAACAACATGATCGTCATCATCACCACTGACATCGTGAACATCATCATCACCATCCTCATCATCATCCTCATCATCATCACCATCAACATCATCACCATCATCATCATCATCATCATCACCATCAACATCATCTTCGTCATCTTCGTCTTCATCTTCATCATCATCATCATCCTCATCATTATCCTCATCATCATCACCATCAACATCATCACCATCATCATCATCATCATCATCATCATCATCACCATCAACATCATTTTCATCATCTTCGTCTTCATCTTCATCATCATCATCACCTTCATCATCATCATCATCATCAACAACATGATCATCATCATCACCATTGACATCGTGAACATCATCATCACCATCCTCATCATCATCTTCATCATCATCATCACCTTCATCATCATCATCATCATCAACAACATGATCATCATCATCACCATTGACATCGTGAACATCATCATCACCATCCTCATCATCATCTTCATCGTCATCACCATCAACATCATCATCATCATCATCATCATCATCATCATCATCATCATCATCATCACCATCAACATCATATTCATCATCTTCGTCTTCATCT
>LPNX010765234.1:33996-39200 GCA_001517045.1 Pseudotsuga menziesii
CACCATCATCATCACCTTCACCATCATCATCATCATCATCATCAACATGATCATCATCATCACCATTAACATCGTGAACATCATCATCCTCATCCTCATCCTCATCACCATCAAAATCATGAACTTCACCGTCATTCATCATCATCATCATCACCATCGACATCATGAACATCCTCATCATCATCCACATCATCATCACCATCAACATCATTAACATCACTGTCATTCATCATCATCATCACCATCAACATCATGAACATCATCATCATCATCCTCACCTTCATCCTCATCATCATCATCATCATCACCATCAACATCATGAACATCATCATCATCATCCTCATCCCCATCATCATCATCACCTTCATCATCATCATCATCATCACCATCAACATCATGAACATCATCATCATCATCCTCATCCCCATCATCATCATCACCTTCATCATCATCATCATCATCACCACCACCATCATGAACATGAACATCCTCATCATCATCCTCACCATCATCATCATCATCATCATCATCTTCATCACCATCGTCATCATCATCACCGTCAACATCATGAACATAATCCTCATTCATGTGTTAGTAAACACAAAGTATATATACTATTGAGTTCAAAACTTTACAAACATTGATCACCTCAATTAGAGTTTGTATATAGAAGTTATGTCTCTATCTAGTTGACCTATTTTGTTTACCACCATGGCCTTATAATAAATATCACCTAGGATTCCATCACTCACACCTATAGACATACTCAGGTGTGGACTTTCACCAACATGGTAAAGTATCCAAAACCTTGACATTAGTTGGGGATTTAAGCATGCAAAAACTTTAACCTTAATCGTAGTGGCTTCTAGGCTTAGTTAAATTTTGGATTGCTCAACGAAGCTCCATTATAGTTTAGATGTGTTGGAATTTTTAATCATCCTAGAGGGAAGAAGGTATCACTTGAAGTGCACTTGAAGTGCATCAAATACCTTAGAAGGATAGAGAAATCACTAGGGGATGGACACAACTCATTATCTATTGTTTTCTCACTAGTCAAAAGTTCCTCATCTACAAAAATAGATAACATGCAACACGAAATAGGAAGAATTGTGAACAAACTAAACATAGCTTCTATAAGATTAACAATAAAATATTAACACATATACATTGTATTCAACATTTAGATATATTGTAGATAAATTTTGAAGTATCTAAGTAAACATCATCATTCATGTGTAAGTAAACATCATCATCCTTCAACAATATAATATCTATTAATTATACTTAACCAGAAAGCCTTAGCCGTGCACCCACCTCATTAATTATACTTAACAGTATCGCGTGCGCGATTTGCCCTCACAAAACGCGTGCACGATTTGCTTTTATATACCTCGTGCGCGTTTTTTGACAGTTAAAAAACACACAGAATTGTCTTTGTCCGAGAACAACTCCAATTAGCGCGCATTTTTTTTTCAACAGCACGAGTTTGTCCATAATACTCACAATCTACACATTCTACAACATTCTTTTTGTTATGCAGGTGCATCATTGAAGACATCTTTCATGGTTGAGGAGCACACATGATAAGATATCAAGCTTCAATGTCATTTCATGGTGATGGTGGATATAACTTTTATTTGCTTATTATTCAAGAGAAGCAAAGGTAAATTTTCCCATTCATTATTGTTTTGATGGGAAACAATTGAGAAGGAAGATTGAAACACATTGACGGATCGATAGTTATAAAGCAAGTTAAAGGTTTGGAAGCTTGTAATTGAGGAGCAACAAAAACAAACTATATTGACATTGATCATTGTGGTGATGGGGAATGTACGTAACCGAGGAAGAAAATCAGCAAGGAAGAAGAGACCTCAAGAAGTCATCGAAGAAGAGAAAGAAAAGAAAAGAATAGACATGATGAATTGGAGGATTTCTTTGGAAACTAATCCAAATCCAATTATAGAGGATACAGCGGTTCATCCTATTAATCCAGTACAAGAAAAAAGGAAGCATTCACTAGAGGGACCTTCAATTTCCACAATAGTTCTTGAACAAGCACCCCATGGAAGTATTCAAGAAGCAAAACGTAGGTGCTCATTAGGGGATGTTTCAAATCCCACATCAAGTCAAAGTGATAAGTTACCATCTCAAGACGAAGCTCATGAAGAGGCAGTGTACATGGAGCCTACTGTTGAAGAGGCGTTGGACATGGAGCCTACTGTTGAAGAAGAAAACATTAACCGGACCATCGATGAGGACGTTGGACTTCCACCATCCAACTACTAGGAAGACAGTGAAGGACAACAAGTTGCTACTGAAACGTCAGAGCGTATTGTTGATGCACTAGAAGATAGAAATCCAACCCCCTTACCTCCATTAGAAAGCACACGTCGAAGAACTCCGAAGCGTATACAATTTGATGAAGGACTCCTCAATTCCATGGAAGGTACGCTATCTAAACGTAGTATTGCTTATCAAACTCAACAGATACTAAATAAATATTTTGAGGAGAAATGTGATGGAGATAAATGTAGATTATTTTTATCATTGTTAAAATCTAGGAGCATGAATATTGTTAGGAAATCATTAGGGATAAAGATGATAAAGCCTTCTGGACCAAGTTCTCATATAGTTAAAAGCTTAGTAGATGCCTTTGGTAAAATTGGTAAGAACACACGGTCAAAGGACCACAATGCGGCTCGTCGTGTGTTGTCACGAGCAATTGTAAATAAGAACACCAGGGTCCTTCGTTTACTCAAGCCTACATCTAAACTAGTTAATTTGAATGTAAAAACCCTCCATAAGTATTCTATTAGAAGAGAACATCTCGACACAACCTCCCACACATATTTTTGGGCCTTTATTGGTTGGTTGCCACGTCGTGACATGAAGCTAGTTGATGCAGTAAAGGGACTGGTGTAAAGTTTTTGGCATGATCACACAAGGCCTTCTTCAAACCGGAAGGATGTACTAAAACTGAGAAGGGGTTCAAAGGACCGTGAACCACATATTAATCATCTTCTTGATATAACACAGACATAACTATACGAGAAATTTAGGAATGAACATAGACAACTGAATTTGGGGCAAAGATCTTTTGAGAAATGTAAGCCCTGGTATGTTAGAATAAATACTCTTCGTAACACTTGTTGTTGGAGATACCATGTAGAATATGAATATTACTATGAAACATTTTTGTACATTCGTCGTGTGTTGCATGCTAACCATGTGCAGGATTGCTCCTTGACAATACCATCGACTTCATCAAGAGAATTCATTCATAGTATCATGTGCAATAGGCCCGAGGGGAAAACTTACTATGCAAAATATTGTTTGGACGGAACTTGCTCCAACTATGCTGGAATGGCATTATTGAGCCAATGTATGCACAAGATTGGAGACAATGAATTTGGGAATATGGTTACAGATATGAAAAGTTTCAAATATATCAGCTATGAAATAGTCCCAAGGAAAGAAAGCAAAAAAATACAATTGGTGACATCTCAGGTACATGCATTTATCTATAAAATTATATTTGAACAGTTTCATTTCATCCCTTACGTACAAAAAAACCTGATATTCGGATCATTTTGTGTCAACAGGTACAAGTTAGTGTCTTCATCAAGGAATTTATTGAAAAGACACGTCAATATGTTTAGCATGTCCACTTGGCACGATGGCAGAATGAGAAGTTTAGAATATGCAGAGATACATTTCCTTGTGGTACTATACTTTCAGTTGTTGATTTTGCCGAGAACTACACTCTGCAACCTAAAAATGAGATCCAAAGTCAGTATTATCACTCTGAGCAGGTTTCCTTGATGGTGCATATCACATACAGGCATGGCCCAAACAGTAGTGAAGAGCAAAGCAAAATTCTGAAGGAATATCACTTCTACATAAGTGATGATAGGTGCCATGACTTCCACTATGTACGCCATTGCTTCATCATGTTCTATGATCATTTGAATGGTAGGGACATACAGATGGATCAACACTGGATTTGGTCTGATGGATGTGCTGGTCAATTAAAAAATGCACGCATATTTCAATGGTTGAGTTCAATGCATACAAACTACAAAGTTCCACATATGTGGAACTATTTTGAGACTGGGCATGGTAAAGGAGAGCATGATGGAGCCGGAGCATGTGTCAAAACAACCCTACGAAGAGATGAATCGAAATTATCTACAATATCTACTATTCTAAATGCTCAATCTATAGTCAAGTGGTGCACGTCACTAATGGGAGAGGAATCAGCTATGCGAGCAGAATCCACAAGAAAGAGACATGTGGAGAGATTTTTTTGGGAGGTGGTAGACATAGATCATTCACATGCATGGGAATGCAAGACTGTTCCTGGCACTCATGGCTTTCATTCGGTTCGAAGTTCTTAGTAACCCAGTATTTGAAATTTGGACCAGAAAACTCGCTTGTTTTTGCCCGCCTTGTTGTGATGGTGACTAGGATGTGTGTGAATCATTGGATTGGGTTGATGGATGGGATCGCATATCACTTCCACTTGATCAGCGTGCAATTGTTGAGTTAACTTCGTTGGAAGAAGACCAATCGTCTATTTCAATAGATTTTGATCATGTATCATACCTTGTACAACTTGGTATGATGCATTTCCTTAACATTTTTTTGTTAAATTTACGTAGTCTTGAAACTCACATTAATGGCCTTGTATCACACGAAAAATATTTGATCATATAACTACAATCATACTATGCAGGACACATATACGCAGTGGTTGCCTCAAAAGATAGTGAATGGCGTGGTGATTACTGGTTGGCACGCTGTATAGAGGGAAAGAAAACCCTCATTATGTCCATGACTGATGATGAAAACAACCACTTCCCCACTGGGTCTATGGTTGTTAAAGGTGAATACCTTACACATGACAACAATGCAAGAAAGAAGAGTGGATATGTTTACAGGGATTACAAACAAGGTGCAAGTGTGTATCACTTCACTAACTTAATCATTGGTACAAACCTCCAGGTACGAACAATGCCTAGCCGAAATTCATCGAAGGTACCCTACTTCTTACCAGATACATAACACAAGAGACTAATGGAGACCATTGTTATAAGAGATGATTTGGAGGGCTTGGTTGTATGATAATCGGTGGGATCTAGCATGATGAGGTATGTATCATAATTTAAATTTCCCCATGTATGTTTCTTATGAATATGTCAATT
>LPNX010765234.1:58726-76989 GCA_001517045.1 Pseudotsuga menziesii
CAACTTTATTGAGGGGTTCATACGTGGGAATATTTATGAGACCTTAGATAGCTACCATGAGTTACAAAGGGGAACATGAAGGGGATCGATGATCTGGCTAGTGAAATGAAAAGTGGTTAGGAAAAATGGTATGTGATGGGTTAAAACACTCACTTAATTCACTAGGGTACAACCTAACGTTCAAAATGACACACTCGTAAGTCATAATGATGATAACACTAGGGTTAGACCAAGTAATGATTAAGAACTTTAAGTGTTATGAGTCATTTTACAAGCATAAAAGTAACATCCCATGAAATCACATCGTCATATAAGCAAGCATTCTAAGTGTTAAAGAGGGTAAGAGATATCACAACACTAGCGCATCTCACACTATCTTTGCTAGGCACATCCAAGGCACATAGACCATATGAATATGGGGAAAGGATATTTGACGAATGAACTATGAAGAAGCCATAGATCTCATCTCAAGAACAATTGATCAATATATGACACCTTTTTGAAAAAGCAGTAACACTATATATATTTTGAAATTTTATTTGTGATAGTATTGACAATAATGTGGGTGCTAATACAAGACTAATAGGATCCAATGTAAACAAGGTGATTATTAGACACCCTAATGCCACTTATTTAGTTCTTGGTTTTTAGATTGGGAATCAAGGTGTTCATGAGGTTTGCAGTCGTGCTTCTCATGGCAAGCCACTCGTCTTCATCAGGTGGTTCCACCAGTGGAGGGTGCATATGAACTTCAATTACCTGACCATCATCAGGTCTCACGATCATTTGCGGTAGCATCTGCTGTATCGGGATCACCATGTTTGCAAGCCGATCACCAAGTAGTTGTTGTAGTTGCTGCATGTACTGCTCACGTCGCAGTTCTCCTTCATGTTCGGGAGGTGGTGGTAAAACCATGTTTGCAAGCTGTTCGTCAACTAGTTGTTGTATTACATTGTGGAAGTACGGGACCCCTTCCTGATCCTGAGCTTCGTCTCTGTGCCAACCTAATTCGACGGGGTTACCAGCTTGTAAATCCCTGTGTATTTGGACATTTACAATTTGTGCTTGCATAGGCCGGTTCGACGGTTGTACTGTTTTCTTTACTAAAGGAGGTCCAATTTTCTGATCAAGCAAGTTGTTGTGGTTGTCTCCAAATTCTTTTAATGCTTCCTCCCTGGAATCCAGCACCACATTATCTATCTCAGTCTCCCACAAACTACACCTTTTCTTGCATATTTGGCAGGGTTTCCCCGGTCGTCGCGAATAATAATGATCGCAAAAATGCTCATAGCCAGACCAAATGATATCTCGGCAAACGTAACACATTGTGGTTCTACACCTAGTACAGGTCAGCCTGTTGCAACCATCCTGTTTTACTATCTGGGCCTTGCAAGTTTTGCATTCTCTTACCACGGCTTTTGTCATCCTCTCCTCAACTACTGTATGAGGACTAGTCTCAGATGTCTTCTCAATCTCTTCACACTGCAGAGGTACGTGACTGGGCTTCTTGCATTGGATACATGAATCCTGTAAACATTTAGGGTTTGGACACTCAAAAGTTTCGACACATTTGTCTACATCACATGGAATACTACAAAACGGGCAATAAACCAAGTTTTCTAGCTTGGCTTGAAGTACGGCTTCTTCGGCCTGGCAAGCCTGGTATCTTTGAATGACATCCTCTGCCAGAGCCCTCCTAATTTCGGAGGAAGGAATAGATTCTGTGCAGCCATGAGTATCAATGCAAGGTAGAGAGGCAGTAGCTTTGAAATTTCCGTATAGGATTTCTTCCACCTGCCTCCGTAGACATCGAAAACAAAATGGATGCCCTTTTGGACACCTTACCATATTTTCTAATAAAAAGTCGAAACAGCAACGACTAACAATATTCATTATGCAGCATTGTAATAAATGATGTGGTGGCTGCAGTGTGGACCGTTGGATCTCAAACAGATTGAGATCCAACGGCTCATCATTGTCCCTGAATGTGAAGATGATGAGCATAGAGAATCGGTCATTTTCGCAAAATCGTTCTTCTGAAAATTGATCGAAAAACGCCGTATTGGGGCAGTAGTGTAGGACATTATTGTCTAAACAATTCACGTCGTGCAATGGAGACACTAATTAGGAGAGGAGGAACTCTTAAATAGGGTAAACCATAAACCATCTTTTGCTCTCGGGTTTTTTGGCCGACAAAATAAAGCCATTTAACATTAAGGGCTCTTGCTGAATAATTGCCTTAAACTTATAATAACTTTGCTTGAGATGCATTTCGAACATAAATTTGTAAGCAAAAAGAGTACAGGTATCATTCACCAAGTGGTGTCAATCTCTATGAGACCTTAAACATATATTCTATTACTGTGTTTGTCTCCTTTTCTTTTAGTTAATATTTTTTCTATGAATTGTGATTTTCTCTCACCATAATCATGGAACCTTTTATGAATGTCTTCCATAAAAAAAACCACACCACTCATTCTAATATGCAACCCTGCTCCTTAGGTGTAGTTTTCCTTTGTTACCTAACATAAATTTCTCTTGCCCGTGGCACCTGTATGTCACTTACAATACACCTTCAGCTTACACCGAAAAGTCATGCAAGTGGCTCCTTTATTTTTTTGGCCACTTGTTCATATGGTGTCTCTTCTCATATTTTCACCCCATGCTTTACACCTTTTGTGAGCTTGGTTCAGTCCCCACACCTATTATAATGCCCAAATTTTGATTTGGCTTTGCCTTTCCTACTGTACTCATCACGATCTCTTGTTTGTATGCCCACACTAAGTCAATCCTTCAATTGCTTTAGATGGCCTTCAGTGTGGCCCCAAAACCATGTTATTAAATGCATATGAATAATAACAAAATGGTTACACCAGCATAATGAGAAAAAAAACAAAACGTTTGTGAGTGGCATGCTTCATATTATGGAAAATATTTTATGCCACTACATAAAGTGACTTTTCACATGATAATATTATTTCTATGCTAATCTAGAGCCGTAACATATTTACTTCACTCCAAAGTATTCTTACTAAAATGACTAGAGATCAACATTAAGAGTGCCTCTTAGCAACACAATAATAGAACATGAATATTTGAGTAACACTCCACAACTTAAACCTTTACCTAATGGATGAAGAAATACTCTCTCCAATTGCATCTCCAAGTGACTCTTGTATGTTTTCGGCCACTTGTTCAAATGGTGTATCTTCCCATATTTTCTCCCCATGTTTTAAACCTCTTGTAGGCTTCTTTAAGTCCCTGCACCTATTATAGTTCCCAAAGTTTGATGTGATTTTGCCAAGTTCCTACTTTGCTCATCACGATATCTTGTTTGTATGCCCATGCTAAGTCAACCCTTCAATTGTTTTAGATGGCCTTCACTCTCGCCCCAAAACCATGTTCTTAAATGCATACTAACAATAACAAAATGTTTACACCAACATAATGATAAAAAAGAACAAAATGTTTGTGAGTGGCATGCTTCATATCACAGAAAATAGTTTATGAGACTACATAAACTTACTTTTCACATGATAATTTGATGTCTATACTAATCTAGGGTGGTAACAGATTTAGTTTACTCCAAAGTATATATTCTTGCTTAAATTGCTAGGGGTTTCCATTAAGACTCATGTTAGCAACACAAATAGAACACGGATATTTGTGTGACACTCCACAACTTGAAACTTTTGTGAGGCTATGGGAGTGCTTTTTACATAAGGGATGAAGGAATACCCTCTCCACTTTCATTAGCATGTCATTGAAGTAGTCACATGTGCAGAGAAACAAAAGTGGCATGATAACGAAATTAATATTTGAAACATGAACTAGGGCCTTTCATGTTGGCCATTTATCGTAGGTTATGATTCGTGTAATAATAGAAGATGAAGAAGATTCACGTGACACTCCACAACTTAAACCTTTTGGGAGGCTATATGAATCCTTTTTAAACAACATATGAATGGACTCTCACTCCAGTTTTACCATGTCTTGGGCTAGTGACATGTATAGTGAAATAGAGATGGTATGATATAAAAAGGGACAAATGAGACCTGAACCAGGGTTTTCTTTTGGTTGTTTCTCCTAGGTAAACAACCTAGGAAAAACTACCTGTAGAAAGTTACAAATGTCGATAGTTTGTCAAGAAATGGGTTTCCCATCGAGAAAATAGAAAAGGTTTCTTTTGTGGTATGGTATAGATGCCGTGTTATTCGAAAAATTACCTCGTTAAGTGTCATTGTCTTTACATAGCTTGAGTTATTGTTGGGATGATTATGTTAGAAAAGTCATTCTTTACCAGATCCACCGTCACATGTGCTACTGAAAATTGTAAGATTAAAAGAACTTATTGATTAAAATCAAGACAAATCTCTATTGTCTTAAATATTTTTTCCGCCCACGGTTACCTATTACTTTCCATGAAGACGAAGAGTACCAATAGTTACAACTTACAAGGAATAGAAGAATAAAAGAGATGTCCATTTGCAGTTTTAGAGATAGTATTAAGCTAATTGGCAATATGAATCATCACGAAAATGCCTAAAATAATGTTATCCAATAAGCATGAACTTGAATAAAGATGAGAAGGAGGTTACTAAAGTTTTGGTGAAAATTTATGAAAGACGGGTAACGGCCAACGAACTTGACAAAAATTTACAGGAGGAAATAAGAAAACTAAGTATATATATTGTCTATAACAAGTAGAGGATGCAATATATTTAGAGCAAAGCCTTGTGGAGGCTTCAATCTTTGTTGATTCCAAGCTAGCATGAAATAATAATTATTTCCTTAAGCTTCTTACTTAAATTACTAGAGGTTTCCATTAAGAGTGGTGTTAACAACACAAATAGAACATGGATATTTGAGTGACACTCCACAACTTGAAAGCTTTGTGAGCCTATGGGAGTCCTTTTTACGTAATGGATGACGGAATACGCTCTCCGCTTTCATTACCATGCCGTTGAAGTAGCCACATGTGCAGAGAAATACAAGTGGTGTGATAGCGAAATTGACATTTGAAACATGAACTAGGCCCTTTCGTATTGGCCATTTATCGTAGGTTATGCTTCGTGTAATAATAGAAGATGAAGAAGATTCAGGTGACACTACGCAACTTAAACCTTTTGCGAGGCTATGCGACTTGTTTTTCAATGACCGATGAAGGAATACTCACTCCAATTTTGGCATTTTCATGGTGTAGTCACACGTATAGCCAAATAGAGATGGTGTCATAGAAAAAGAAATAAATGAAGCTTGAACTAGGGTTTTCGTTTGGTTGTTTCTCCTTGGTACAAAACATATGTGGAAATACATGTAGAAAGTTACAAATGTCGATAGTTTGTCAAGAAATGGGTTTCCCATCGAGGAGGAATTGGAAACAAACGCAATACATACGCTTCTTGTGTGGTTTCGTATTGAGGTGGTTTTCTTCCAGAAACTACCTCCTTTGGTGCCATTGTTGTTACATAGTAGTGTTATTGCTTGGTTGATTATCTTAGAAAAGTGATTCTCGGACGAGCTCCACCATCACCTGTGCTAGAAAAAATGGTAATATTAAAAGAACTTGTTGGTTAAAATCAAGAAAACTCTCTATTGTCTTAATTGTTTTGTACACATAATGCTACCTATTACTTTCCATGCACATGGTGTGTACCAATAGTTAGAAGGAGTAATAGAGATATTCATTTGAAGTTTTAGAAATAGTATTAAGCTAATTAGGAGTATGAAGCATCTTGATAATGCCAAAACAATGTTATCAAATGAGCGTGAACTTGAATAAAGTCGAGAAGGTCGTTGCTAAAATCTAAGTGAAAATTTATGCAGTTTGGTAATGGCCAATGAACTTCACAAAACATTAGAGGAGCAAATAAAAAAAAATGACTAGTCTAATTATCCATAACAAGTAGAATATGCAGCTATTTAAAGTATTTGTTAGCACCAGAGCATAAATTAATTTGATGAAATAATATTTCTTTCGTGAGAATACTTGGTATGAAAACATCCAAATATATTTAGAGGAAATGTTTGCATAGGATTCAAGCTTTGTTGATTCCAAGCTAGCATGAAATAACAATAATTTCCTATCACGTTTTCTTCTAGTTATAGCTCCTTCTATGAATTGTGATTCCTTATCACAGTAATCATGAAACCTTTCACCTATGTATTCCATAGAAAACACACAAAACCATTTCTAATACGCAATGTTGTTTCTCAGGTGTCATTTTCATTCATTTCCAAACATAATCCGTTCTCGCCGATGAACTAGCATGTAACTTGCAATACACCTCCCTGTTACACCCAAAATCTATGCGTCTACTCATGCATGTACCTTAGGTTGAGTTCCACTTTTCACATTCCTATTCCATCCTAATAAACATCATATTTTTTCTCATGCCTATTCCATACTAAGGAACATCATATAGAGCTATGTGCTTATGTCATCCGTGCCTTAGGTAACAGAGACTCTCTAGTTCAACTTCTAGGAATGCATGCAAGTGACTCTCTTATGTTTTTGGCACCTTTTCATGTGATGTGTCTCTTCTCATATTTTCTTCCCATGTTTCACACCTATTTTAGGCTTGTTTAAGGTCTTACACCTACTAAGGTGCCCAAAGTTTGATCAGCAAATTCACTTTGATTGCCGACATACTTTTGGGTGTCCTTGTTCAATCTCAAATATGCTTGAGCTTGGTATTGCTACCCACCCACTTTAGTCTCTCGAGGACAGTTTTTCTTTATCCTTTACAACATCCCTCATCACAATATCTTGTTTGTATTCCCACACTAAATTAATCCTTCAGTTGGTTTGGATGGCCTTTACTATGGCTCCAAAACCATGTTTGTAAATGCTTAGAACAATAAAAATATGTTTACACCAACATAATGAGAAAAATAACCTTTCTAGTTGCATGCTTCACATTACCAAAAATATTTTATAGAATACATAAAGTGACTTACAATCCACTCAAATGACTTATAGACTACTAGCCGGAGATTTTTACATGGTATTTCATATAAAATATGTCCAATCAAATTGATAATGTTGAACCACGTGCATTGTAAAAAAATCATTTGAGAATTTTCTTTAATACAAATCCCTTAAGATATCATTTCATAACCACAAGCATCTCATCATCATAGTGCCCTGAAATTGTCTTACTATGCATACAATAAAACATTAAGATAGCAATAATATTCTTTGATCATCCTTTGCAATACTACAGTCATTTGCAAAACAGAATCATATGTGCAGAAACAACATGAATAAAGTGAAACGTTTAGACACAACAAAGAGAGACACCCATATTCAACGAAGATAACAACATGAGGCGGAAACATGAAAGAGACACCGGAGTATGTGGTTCACCCCAAACTCAGGGTTATGTCCACCAAACGGTCGCATCATGTGGCATTTATTTTATTAAAAAGGTTACACATCTGCAACGACATCGTTGCCATACTTTCTTTCAATTTTTTTCACATGGACTCTCTCACATGAGAGGATAAAATATATTCATTACTAAGATCAAACTACAATATGAATTTCATCAAATTATAATAAGTTCCATTCAGTTTTCCTAACAACATTTAGGCATCCAATCATACTTTTACTCAATAATGCCGGGCCACATAAACAAAACAAACGATTAATAATTCTGTCAAGGGACCTAATCACTGAATTCACTCAACAACTACTTGTAAGTTAGGATTTCATCTTTTTCCAAAGAAGTGTACAGAAAAAATTACAGTGCAAGAATATAGTAAATCTGGCTATTGGATATTATGTTAACATAGTATAATAAAAACGTGACCGCATTCCATCGCAAGTACCTACTCCAATCACGCACATAAGGTATAATATGCTAAATGGCACGCTTGGGGTTTAAGCAAGCGGATGTTGGAATCAAACTCTGATCGTTTCAGTCACACACATAGATGGTATACTAGGCTAAGTAACAGTCTTTGATCTAAAATAAATGCTAGAGCATTCGGTTCATAGGAATTAGATCGAATATCAAAGGTAAGAACATTCAATGTTTAGATCTACTCCTAAAACAGATGTTCGATCCAAGTGCATGCGTCGGATCCAAAACCTGATGTAAAAAAAACATCTTAGATCGCAGGCATACCAAACCTTGGTAAATGAAACAAACAATCAGCGTTTAAATCTATTCACAATGTGCATGAATATATCTATAACACCAGTAAGTCAAAACAATAGATAACCTATACTTACGAGAACCGACAATGTTGAATATGTCCTGCATTCAGTTTTCTTAAATCGCAAAGATCAATCCCCTATTGTGAGGACAGGGATCAGCTCCTATGGACAGTGCAGAGATCAACTCCTCATGAAATTGCAGAGATAAAACTCTTCATGAAATCGCAAATAAAACTCTCCATGAAAATGCTGAGGTAAACTCTTCATGGAATCGCAGAGATAAAACACTCCATGAAAACGCAGAGATAAAGTCTTCAAGGAATCGCGGAGAAAAACACTCCATGAAAACGAAATAAACTCTTCATGGAATCGTAGAGAAGAACACTCCATGGAAATGCAAAGGTAAACTCTCTTCATGGAATCGCAGAGAAAACACTCCATGAAAACACAGAGGTAAACTCTTCAAGGAATTGCAGAGAAAAACACTACATGAAAACATAGAGATAAACTCTTCATCGAACAGCAGAGAAAAAAACTCCATGAAAACGCAAAGGTAAACTGTCCTCATGGAATCGCACAGAAAACACTCCATGAAAACACAAAGGTAAACTCTTCATGGAATCGCAGTGATGCTCTTTATGCAATCTATGCAATTGTAGTGATACTCTATATGCAATCGCAGTGATGCTCTTTATGCAATCTATGCAATTGTAGTGATACTCTATATGCAATCGCACTGATGCTCTCTACGCAATCTATACAATTGTAGTGATACTCTATATGTAATCGCAGTGATGCTCTATATGCAATCTATGCAATCGCAGTGATACATTCAATCGCAGTGATGCGCTCTGTGCAATCGTAGTGATACCCTATATGCAATCACAGTGATGCGCTCTGTTCCATCCATGCAATCCCAGTGATACCCTATATGCAATCGCAGTGATGCGCTCTATGCAATCGCAGTGATACCCTATACGCATTCGTAGGGATGCACTCTATGCAATCTATGCAATCTCAGTGATACCCTATATGCAATCGCATTGGTACCCTATATGCAATCGCATTGGTACCCTATATGCAATCGCAGTGATGCGCTCTATGCCCTCTATGCAATCGTAGTGATACTTCCCCCTTAGCAGGCGTAGCGATTCTCTCAGAAAATCACGCCTCGGTAATTAATGCACTCCACTCCCTCGGTAACGGCTTTTACTAGCCTCTATAATCTCTTACAGAAGAAATCCCATGAAATCAGTTGTTCGGCGGATTTCGAGGAGGTCATCGGGGGTAAAAATCCATTAATTAATATCTCTACAATGGCGATAATCCCTCCCTTTCCAAACATATGCAATACTTTCTATAATATAATTATGCAAATATTCAGAGGATACAACCGAGATATGCGTGACTCTCACACATTTTTTTTCCAAAAATAATGAGAGAATAAGTGGTTACTAGCAGCGTGCGTTGTTTCCTTTTGGCCACTAAAAGCGATTTGAGGAAACACCCGCTTTTTCCATAAACATGCATACTTTTCTCAAACTTGTTTTTATACAAGATAGTAACTTCCTAATCAGTGTAGCATCTATATACGTAGAGTATAGATTGTAAGTCACTCCCTTTATCGTATCATTTATGTTTTCTTTTAGAATTTTCAGGTAGTTAAACATTTAGAAGATTTTCATTTTTAATTAATTTAATATGACTATAATATATATGTATGTATATACAATCAGATAAGGCTTGAGCTTCTTAGTATAGGTTCTGGGGGAACTTCTTGGCATTTGATGCCTTAAGGCGTAATAGGTAGAGTTATCATAAAACACTCAAAAGGTGAGTTAGTCAACTTAGGAATTACCTCAACCTAAGGTGACGCCTAGGAGCTTAGGTTGTTAAAAGTATAGTCTTCTTTCAATTCTCAAGGTTCACTCGCCATTTTAACCTTGCCTGTAGTGAATTTAGTTGCTTGTCGCTTAAGTTTTGTTCAGGTCTTAAGTCTTCCTAAGATTATAACTTAAGGTAGTACTCCACCTGACATATAAGCTTCTGCTGGTGGGGCCTTGGCCTCGAGCTCCTCACGAGAGAATAAGTACAGTATACAGTTCATAATTATCAAAATTTTAGGGCATACAAGAGGGATGTTACAGTTCCAAATCCATGTCCATCATTACATAACAAGCAACATAAAAATACTTCAAATTTAATCCATTTCTATTTTTACTTATGAAAAGTGAAAGTGTCCAATTGAATCCATAGATTATATGAAGTGGCAATGACCTTACAATTAAAACTAAAATTATCACATCAAAAGAAAATAAATAAAATCTTCTAGAAGTTGAATGATTGAATCAAAATTAAGAAACTTACAAATCTTCTAGATTAAGTTTCAAAATCATATCCCTCATTTCACTCAAAATCAAATCTCAAGAGAGGTTAGGCTCTTGGACTAACAATAACCTTCATGTTGTATCAATGTTTAGAATTTGAACCAAAATCCATGGTCACGACCAAAAGGTAGACACCCATACTGTTTCTATGGCTTTGCCTTTCCTACTTTACTTATCACTATCTCTTGTTTGTATGCCCACACTAAGTCAAGCCTTGAATTGTTTTAGATGGCCTTCAGTGTGGCCCCATAACCATGTTATTAAATGCATATGAATAATAACAAAATGCTTACACCAGCATAATGAGAAAAAAAACAAAACGTTTGTGAGTGGCATGCTTCATATTATGGAAAATATTTTATGCCACTACATAAAGTGAGAAAAAAACAAAACGTTTGTGAGTGGCATGCTTCATATTATGGAAAATATTTTATGCCACTACATAAAGTGACTTTTCACATGATAATATTATGTCTATGCTAATCTAGAGCCGTAACATATTTACTTCACTCCAAAGTATTCTTACTTAAATTACTAGAGATCTCCATTAAGAGTGCCTCTTAGCAACACAATAATAGAACATGAATATGGGTGTGTGCAAGAAGTTGAGGGTCTCTTTTGGCACGTTAGATGCAATACAAAACTGAAAAAACAGGCATCCATCAACTTGCATGGATATTTTGAGACACTTACACAATGAATCTTGTGATTAGTAAAAAACAAGAAATGTAGGAAATTGAATGGCTTTTCCAAATATATATATTTTTTTCTATTGAAAATGTTGTTAACTATCTAAAGCTAGATAAATTTTAACGGGCACTTTTTATTTTTAGGACAATTAAGGTATATGTTTCTGTGGGTGCAGCGTCTGAGTGTCTAAATGATGGAATAAACTTACGAAAACCGGTATACGTATAGAGAACATATAGGACTAGTGCACGACTATTTTCCAATAATAAAAATAATATTTTTTATTTTTGTTTTAATTATCTAAGAGATCAAACCTCGAAAACGGTACGTCATTTGTGGGTGTAGCATTTGAATGTCTTAATGCAATTATTTGGAAATGAGTTTTTTATAGCATGTAGAGGTTGGTGTTCTTTAGTGCACCATACAATTTTTTTTTAAATGGTTGAGAAACGAAAGAGATATGGACGAAACACTACCAGTGTGTTTTTGAGTTGAGGAGTGATGACAGAAGATAAATAAGAAAAAGATAGAAAAAATTATGTATTCTTGTTAAAATTTATGTATTTAGAATCTGCAAAAAAAACCAAATCTATTTCTAAAATCTCATAAAAAATGGATGTGTGCAGCATAATCAGACGAACCGCTAAACACGAGCATACTGAAAATATGGATATAATGCTGAATTTGCCATGGTTTATCATACTCCAAGGCACAGGCATGTTGAATCCAAAGCAAAGAACAAAGCAGACACATAGGCATAGGAATTCCATGAAAGCATGGGTGGAGGCTTGACCTTATCATTTGGAGGGAATAGATTTTTGAATTTAAACTAAACGCGAGGGCGATTTAACGAGACAAAACGCGTGCACGTTATATATCAACAAAACGCGAGTGCGTTTTATGCACACAAATCGCGTGCGCGTTATTTACTAAATATCTTAGTGATGTATACCAAGAAAAAAAAATGAATCATCACATGGACAAGTCATGTTTTAATTATATGGTTAACTATACGAGTCATGCTTTAACTATATGATTAACTACGTATACAAAAAAAGTGTTAGGATTGATATATACAAATTGTGTAATAATGGTATTTAATAGTTAAATTTGTATAATCAACTTAATTTAAAACTTGTTATTTGTCTTTTTTTATTATTGAAAAGCTCACTTAAATAGTATAAAAAGAATATATATATATTTTTATGAATAAAATTTTTTAAATGTTATAACCAAAGTAATTAATGTTATGTCTGTGAAATGTTTCTAGAATTTATAGAAAGTTTACTATAACGTTATGTTTGTGAAATGTTTCTATAATTTATAAAAAGTTTACTATGCCATTTTATTTTGAAATGTTGAAAATAACATTGAAAAGTTTAAAAATCCAAAATATCGTTCATCATCATTTTCATCTTCTTCATCATCTTCAACTTCATCATCATCATCATCATCATTAACATGATCATCATCTTCAACTTCAAGAACATCATCATCACCATCAACATCATGAACATAATCATCACCATCGTCATCATCAACATCATCATCATCACCACCTTCCTCATCATCTTCATCATCATCATCAACATGATCATCATCTTCATTACCTTCATATTCATCATCATCATCATCATCATCATCATCATCATCATCACCTTCCTCATCATCATCATCATCATCATCACCATCACCATCATCATTATCCCCATCATCATTATCATCATCCTCATCCTCATCGTCATCATCAGCTTCATCATCATCATCATCATCATCATCTTCATTTCCTTCATATTCATCATCATCATCATCATCATCATCACCATCACCATCATCATTATCCCCATCATCATTATCATCATCCTCATCCTCATCGTCATCATCAGCTTCATCATCATCATCATCATCATCATCATCATCATCATCATCAACATCAACATGATCATCATCATCACCATCAACATCATGAACATCATCATCACCATCGTCGTCATCATCATCATGAACATCGTCATCATCACCATCATTGTCATCACCATCATCATCCTCCTCGTCATCATCATCACCTTCCTCATCATCAACATCACCATCACCATCATTATCATCATCAACATCGCCATGATCATCATTATCATCTTCATCATCATCATCTTCACCATCATCACCATCGTCATCATCATCATCATCATCACCATTACCATCATTGCCATCATCATCATCAACAACAACAACATTATCACCATCGTCGTCATTGTCATCATCATCACCTTCATCATCCTTATCATAATCATCACCATCAACATCATGAACATCATCATCATCATCCTCATCCTCATCATCATCACCATCATCTTCATCATCATCACCATCATCATCGTCATCATCATCACCATTGCCATCATTGCCATCATCATCATCATCATCATAATCACCATCAACATCATGAACATCGTCATCATCATCCTCATCATCATCACCATCAACATCATGAACATCATGAACATCATCATCATCAACATCATCATCATTCATCATCATCATCCTCATAATCATCATCACCATCAACATAATGAACATCATCATCATCATCATCATCATCCTCATCATCATCACCTTCATCCTCATCATCATCATCATCCTCATCATCATCATCTTCAACAACATCATGAAAATCCTCATCTTCATCCTCATCCTCACTGTCAACATCATGGACATCATCATCATCATCCTCATCATCCTCATCACCTTCATCATCATCATTATCATCATCATCATCAACATGATCATCATCATCACCATCATCATCGCCATCATCTTCAACTTCATCATCATCATCATCATCAACATGATCATCATCATCACCATCAACATCATCAACATCATCATCACCATCGTCGTCATCAACATCAACATCATCATCACCTTCCTCATCATCTTCATCATCATCACCATTTCCATCATTGCCATCATCACCATCATCATCAACAACAACATTATCACCATCGTCGTCATTGTCATCATCATCACCTTCATCATCCTTATCATAATCATCACCATCAACATCATGAACATCATCATCATCATCCTCATCATCATCAGCATCACCATCATCTTCATCATCATCATCATCATCATCACCATCGTCATCATCATCATCCTCCTCCTCATCATCATCACCTTCATCATCATCATTATCATCATCATCAACAACATGATCATCATCATCACCATCATCATTGCCATCATCTTCAACTTCATCATCATCATCATCATCAACATGATCATCATCATCACCATCAACATCATGAACATCATCATCACCATTGTCGTCGTCAACATCATCATCACCTTCCTCATCATCTTCATCATCATCACCATTGTCATCATCATCATCATCATCATCATCAGCAGCATGATCATCATCGTCATTATCTTCATATTCATCTTCATCATCATCATCATCATCACCATGATCATTGATCATCGATCATCATCATCAACATCGCCATGTTCATCATCATCAACATCATGAACATCATCATCATCATCATCCTTATCATCATGACCACCATCATCATCATCAACATCATCATCACCATCATCATCATCATCATCATCATCATCACCATCATCTTCATCATCATCACCATCAACATCATGAACATCATCATCATTCATCATCATCATCATCATCATCATCACCTTCATCATCATCATCATCATCACCATCAACATCGTGAACATCATCATCATCATCCCCATCATCATCACCATCAACATCAACATCAACATCATCATCATCATCAACATCCTCATCAACATCCTCATCATCCTCATCATCATCATCACCATAATCATCATGAACATCATCATCATCATCCTCCTCATCATCATCACCTTCATCATTGTCATCATAATCATCATCATCATCACCGTCAACATCATGAACATCATCATCATCATCCTCATCCTCATCCTCATCCTCATCCTCATCCTCATCATCATTCATCATCATCATCACCTTCATCATCGTCATCATCACCATCATCATTCATTATCATTCATCATCACCATCAACATCGTGAACATCATCATCGTCATCCTCATCATCATCATCACCCTCATCATCATCACCATCAACATCATCCTCATCATGAACATCATGAACATCATGAACATCATCATCATCCTCATCACCATCAACATCATGAACATCATCATCATCATCCTCATCATCATCATCACCTTTATCATCATCGTCATCCTCATCATCATCATCATCACCATCAACATCATGAACATCATCATCACCTTCCTCATCGTCATCATCGTCATCACCTTGAACATCATCATCATCATCATCAACATGGTCATCATCCTCATCATCAACATCATGAACATCATCATCATCCTCATCATCATCATCACCGTCAACATCATGAACATCATCATCATCATCCTCATCATCATCATCATCCATCATCACCATCAACATCGTGAACATCATCATCACCATCCTCATCATCATCACCGTCAACATCATCATCATCATTCTCATCATCAACATCATGAACATCATCAACATCCTCATCATCCTCATCACCATCAACATCATCCTCATCATCCTCATCATCATTAGTCATCATGCCCATCAACATCGTGAACATCATCATCATTATCCATCATCATTCATCATCACCATCAACATCGTGAACAACATCATCATCAACATCACGAACATCATGAACATCCTCATCATCCTCATCACCATCAACATCATCCTCATCATCCTCATCATCATCATCATCATCATCATCATTCATCATCACCATCAACATCGTGAACATCATCATCATCAGCCTCATCATCATCATCATCCTCATCATCAACATCATGAACATCATGAGCATCATCATCATCATCATCATCACCATCAACATCGTGAACATCTTCATCATCACCATCAACATCATGAACATCATCATCATCCTCACCATGAACATCACCTTCATCATCATCATCCTCATCATCATCATCAACCTCATTCATCACCATCAACATCATGAACATCATCATCATCATCCTCACTATCAACATCATGAACATCATCATCATTCATCATCATCATCATCCTCATCATCCACACCATCAATTTCATGAACATCATCATCATCTCAGTCATCATCGTGAACATCATCCTCATCCTCATCACTATCAACATCATGAACATCATCATCATCATCCTCATCATCATCCTCATCATCAACATCATGAACATCATCATCATCTGCATCATCATCATCACCATCATCATCATGAACATCATCATCATCATCCTCATCATCATCCATCATCACCATCAACATCGTGAACATCATCATCACCATCCTCATCATCATCACCGTCAACATCATCATCATCATCCTCATCATGAACATCATGAACATCATGAACATCATGAACATCCTCATCATCTTAATCACCATCAACATCATCCTCATCATCATCATCATCCTCATCATCCTCAGTCATCATGCCCATCAACATCGTGGACATCATCATCATCATCCATCATCATTCATCATCACCATCAACATCGTGAACATCATCATCATCAACATCATGAACATCATGAACATCCTCATCATCCTCATCACCATCAACAGCATCCTCATCATCATCATCATCCTCATCACCTTCATCATCGTCATCATCATCATCATCATTCATCATCATTCATCATCACCATCAACATCGTGAACATCATCATCATCATCCTCATCATCATCACCATCAACATCATGAACATCATGAACATCACGAACATCATGTTTCATCCTCCTCATCATCAACATCAACATATATCATCCTTCATCATCATCATCCTCATCATCATCACCATCAACATCATGAACATCATGAACATCACGAACATCATGAACATCATCATCATCATCATCACCATCAACATCGTGAACATCATCATCATCACCATCAACATCATGAACATCATCATTTTCATCCTCCTCATCATCAACATCAACATCATGAACATCATCATCATTATCCTCCTCCTCATCATCACCATCAACATCATGAACATCATCATTTTCATCCTCCTCATCATCAACATCAACATCATGAACATCATCATCATTATCCTCCTCCTCATCATCACCATCAACATCATGAACATCATCATCATCATCATCCTCACCATGAATATCACCTTCATCATCATCATCCTCATCATCATCATCGTCATCATCATTCATCACCATCAACATCATGAACATCATCATCATCATCCTCACTATCAACATCATGAACATCATCATCATTCATCATCATCATCATCCTCATCATCCGCACCATCAATTTCATGAACATCATGAACATCATCATCATCCTCATCATCATCATCACCATCAACATCATGAACATCATCATCATCCTCATCATCATCATCACCATCAACATCATGAACATCATCATCATCATCCTCATCATCATCCTCATCATCAACATCATGAACATCATCATCATCCTCATCATCATCATCACCATCAACATCATGAACATCATCATCATCGTCCTCATCATCATCCTCATCGGCATCATTCATCATCATCCATCATCACCATCAACATCGTGAACATGAACATCACCATCCTCATCATCATCACCGTCAACATCATCATCATCATCCTCATCCTCATCATCCTCATCACCATCAACATCGTGAACATCATCATCATCACCATCAACATCATGAACATCATCATCATCATCCTCCTCATCATCAACATCAACATCATGAACATCATCATCATCATCACCATCAACATCATGAACATCATCATCATCATCCTCCTCATCATCAACATCAACATCATGAACATCATCATCATCATCATCCTCATCATCAACATCAACATCATGAACATCATCATCATCATCACCATCAACATCATGAACATCATCATCATCATCATCACCATCAACATCATGAACATCATCAT
>LPNX010765234.1:108155-119226 GCA_001517045.1 Pseudotsuga menziesii
AATGGCATTTAATTGTTGATTTGCAGATAGAAGATATTAGTGAGTTTATTTTATTTTTTATTGCAAACTACTGCACATGGATGTAACATCTAAAAAACACCATTCATTTCATACAAAGGTGAATACACCATTTAACATCTAGAAACACTGGTCAACAATTTCATACAAGGGTGAGTTCATGTTGGAACAAGGAATGCCAATAGAAAATCAACCAAGGGTATAGGAATCAACCAATGGTGTGGGTGTGAAATCTCCTCCCCTCAACTTGAATCAGCTCCTGAATGGTGTTGTCTCGCTCCAAACGCTCCAATGGCCCGTCGAATTCGCATTCGTGATTGTGAAAATGGGCCGCAAACTATGTATTTTTTTTTATGGTTTGCAAATCGCGCGCGCGTTTTAGAAGTACAAATCGCGTGCGCATTTTAGAACTACAAATCGTGTGCTCATTTTGTAGTTCTATAACGCGTACGCGATTTTGCTTCTTATCCTACATGTTCCATGACATGTCAGGCTGGGGTTGAACCATACCAAGTGCTTGATGTATTTTTTGGTAGCATGATGTTGTTTTTGAAAACTAGGATTGCATCTTAAAGGTCCCTCATCTTCTTGCATTGACCCCTAAACAACATCTACAACATGTTGAGCTGAAGTCTCAAAAAGCCTAAATACACAAAAAAAAAATGTTCTACATAACAAGTTTTTACTTACAAAATTTACTCTAAAAAGCAAATTGTTACTTACATAAATCTACCAATCGGGCTTCCACCACATATTAATATTAAAAAGTTAAATTAAATTAAAACAAAACTTCTCACATAATTAATCAAATAAAATACTATTAAAAAATTGCAGCAAAGAAAATCACTATGCAAAAATCAATAAATTATACATAGAAGATACTGAACAAAGAAATGCAATCCACGCATAAATAATAAAAATCATTATGCAGATTTGCAGATTAAGTGGGAAGAAAAGTCAGTTGCTTTGGTGGCCTTGAGCGTTGTTTTCTTGGGCACCATCGCCATCATTTCCGTTAGCCTGGAATTGCATATTAACGGCAAGCCACTCGTCTTCATCAGGTGGTTCCACCAGTGGAGGGCGCATATGAACTTCAATTACCTGACCATCATCAGGTCTCACGATCATTTGCCGTAGCATCTGCTGTATGGGGATCACCATGTTTGCAAGCTGATCACCAACTAGTTGTTGTAGTCGCTGCATGTACTGCTCACGCTGAGTTCTCCATTTTCGGGAGGTGGTGGTAAAACCATGTTTGCAAGCTGTTCGTCAACTAGTTGTTGTATTATATTGTGGAAGTACGGGACCCCTTCCTGTTCCTGAGCTTCATCTCTGTGCCAACCTAATTCGACGGGGTTAGCAGCTTGTAAATCTGTGTATTTGGACATTTACAATTCGTGCTTGCATAGGCCGGTTCTACGGTTGTACTGTTTTCTTTACTAAAGGAGGTCCAATTTTCTGATCAAGCAAGTTGTTGTGGTTGTCTCCAAATTCTTTTAATGCTTCCTCCCTGGCATCCAGCGCCACATTATCTTCTATCTCAGTCTCCCACAAACTACACCTTTTCTTGCATATTTGGCAGGGTTTCCCCGGTCGTCGCGAATAATAATGATCGCAAAAATGCTCATAGCCAGACCAAATGATATCTCGGCAAACGTAACACATTGTGGTTCTACACCTAGTACAGGTCAGCCTGTTGCAACCATCCTGTTTTACTATCTCGGCCTTGCAAGTTTTGCATTCTCTTACCACGGCTTTTGTCATCCTCTCCCCAACTACTGTAGGAGGACCAGTCTCAGATGTCTTCTCAATCTCTTCACACCGCAGAGGTACGTGACTGGGCTTCTTGCATTGGATACATGAATCCTGTAAACATGTAAACATTTAGGGTTTGGACACTCAAAAGTTTCGACACATTTGTCTACATCACATGGAATACTGCAAAACGGGCAATAAACCAAGTTTTCTAGCTTGGCTTGAAGTACGGCTTCTTGGGCCTGGCAAGCCTGGTATCTTTGAATGACATCCTCTGCCAGAGCCCTCCTAATTTCGGAGGAAGGAATAGACTCTGTGCAGCCATGAGTATCAATGCAAGGTAGAGAGGCAGTAGCTTTGAAATTTCCGTATATGATTTCTTCCACCTGCCTCCGTAGACACCCAAAACAAAATCGATGCCCTTTTGGACACCGTACCATATTTTCTAATAAAAAGTCGAAACAGCAACACCCACATTCAGATTTTAAGTTCCTCATCATTGTCTCTGAAGGTGAAGATGATGCGCATAGAGAATCGGTCATTTTCGCAAAATCGTTCTTCTGAAAATTGATCGAAAAACGCCGTATTGGGGCAGTAGTGTAGGACAGTATTGTCTAAACAATTCACCTCGTGCAATGGAGGGAGGAATTCTTAAATAGGGTAAACCATAAACCATCTTTTGCTCTCGGGCTTTTTGGCCGACAAAATAAAGCCATTTAACATTAAAGGCTCTCGCTGAATAATTGCCTTAAACGTATAATAGCTTTGCTTGAGATGCATTTGGAACATAAATTTGTAAGCAAAAAGAGTAGAGGTATCATTCACCAAGTGGTGTCAATCTCTATGAGACCTTAAACATATATTCTATTATTGTGTTTGACTTTTTTTTTTTAAGTTAATATTTTTTCTATGAATTGTGATTTTCTCTCACCATAATCATGGAACCTTTTATGAATGTTTTCCATGAAAAACCCACACCACTCACTCTAATATGCAACCCTTCTCCTTAGGTGTTGTTTTCCTTTGTTACCTAACATAAATTTCTCTTGCTCGTGGCACTTGTATGTCATTTACAATACACCTTCAGCTTACACCAAAAAGTCATGCAAGTGACTCTTTTATTTTTTTGGCCACTTGTTCATATGGTGTCTCTTCTCATATTTTCACCCCATGTTTTACACCTTTTGTGAGCTTGGTTCAGTCCCTACACCTATTATAATGCCCAAAGTTTGATTTGGCTTTGCCTTTCCTACATTACTCATCACGATCTCTTGTTTGTATGCCCACACTAAGTCAAGCCTTCAATTGTTTTAGATGGCCTTCACTCTGGCCCCAAAACCATGTTATTAAATGCATATGAATAATAACAAAATGCTTACACCAACATAATGAGAAAAAAAAACAAAACGTTTGTGAGTGGCATGCTTCATATTATGGAAAATATTTTATGCCACTACGTAAAGTGACTTTTCACATGATAATATTATTTCTATGCTAATCTAGAGCCGTAACATATTTACTTCACTCCAAAGTATTCTTACTTAAATTACTAGAGATCTCCATTAAGAATGCCTATTAGCAACACAATAATAGAACATGAATATTTGAGTAACACTCCACAACTTAAACCTTTACCTAATGGATGAACAAATACTCTCTCCAATTGCATCTCCAAGTGACTCTTGTATGTTTTCGGCCACTTGTTCAAATGGTGTATCTTCCCATATTTTCTCCCCATGTTTTAAACCTCTTGTAGGCTTCTTTAAGTCTCCGCACCTATTCTAGTTCCCAAAGTTTGATGTGATTTTGCCTTTCCTACTTTACTCATCACGATATCTTGTTTGTATGCCCACAATATGTCAACCCTTCAATTGTTTTAGATGGCCTTCACTCTGGCCCCAAAACCATGTTCTTAAATGCATACTAACAATAACAAAATGTTTACACCAACATAATGATAAAAAAGAACAAAAAGTTTGTGAGTGGCATGCTTCATATCACCGAAAATAGTTTATGAGACTACATAAAGTGACTTTTCACATGATAATTTGATGTCTATACTAATCTAGGGTGGTAACATATTTACTTTACTCCAAAGTATATATTCTTGCTTAAATTGCTAGGGTTTCCATTAAGACTCGTGTTAGCAACACAAATAGAACACGGATATTTGCGTGACACTCCACAACTTGAAACTTTTGTGAGGCTATGGGAGTGCTTTTTATATAAGGGATGAAGGAATACCCTCTCCACTTTCATTAGCATGTCGTTGAAGTAGTCACATGTGCAGAGAAACAAAAGTGGTGTGATAACTAAATTAATATTTGAAACATGAACTAGGGCCTTTCATGTTGTCCATTTATCGTAGGTTATGCTTCTTGTAATAATAGAAGATGAAGAAGATTCACATGACACTCCACAACTTAAACCTTTTGGGAGGCTATATGAATCCTTTTTAAACGACGGATGAACAGACACTCACTCTAGTTCTACCATGTCTTGGGCTAGTCACATGTATAGTGAAATAGAGATGGTATGATATAAAAAGGGACAAATGAGACTTGAACTAGGGTTTTCTTTTGGTTGTTTCTCCTAGGTAAACAACCTAGAAAAAAATACCTGTAGAAAGTTACAAACGTCGATAGTTTGTCAAGAAATGAGTTTCCCATCCAGAAAATAGAAAAGGTTTCTTTTCTGGTTTGGTATTGATGCCGTGTTATTCAAAAAATTACCTCGTTAAGTGTCATTGTCTTTACATAGCTTGAGTTATTGTTGGGCTGATTATGTTAGAAAATTCATTCTTTACAAGATCCACCGTCACATGTGCTACTAAAAATTGTAAGATTAAAAGAACTTATTGATTAAAATCAAGACAAATCTCTATTGTCTTAAATATTTTTCTGCCTATGGTTACCTATTACTTTCCATGAAGATGAAAAAGTACCAATAGTTACAACTTACAAGGAATAGAAGAATAAAAGAGATATCCATTTGCAGTTTTAGAAATAGTATTAAGCTAATGGGAAATATGAATCATCACGGAAATGCCTAAAATAATGTTATCCAACAAGCATGAACTTGAATAAAGATGAGAAGGAGGTTACTAAGGTTTCAGTGAAAATTTATGAGAGACAGGTAACGGCAAATGAACTTGACACAAATTTACAGGAGGAAATAAGAAAACTAAGTAGTCATATTGTCGATAACAAGTAGAGGATGCAATATATTTAGAGAAAATATTTGTGGAGGCTTCAATCTTTGTTGATTCCAAGCTAGCATGAAATAATAATGATTTCCTTAAGCTTCTTACTTAAATTACTAGAGATTTCCATTAAGAGTGGTGTTAACAACACAAATAGAACATGGATATTTGAGTGACACTCCACAACTTGAAAGCTTTGTGAGCCTATGGGAGTCCTTTTTACGTAATGGATGATGGAATACCCTCTCCGCTTTCATTACCATGTCGTTGAAGTAGCCACATGTGCAGAGAAATACAAGTGATCTGATAGCGAAATTGACATTTGAAACATGAACTAGGGCATTTAGTGTTGGCCATATGCTTCTTGTAATAATAGAAGATGAACAAGATTCAGGTGACGCTACGCAACTTAAACCTTTTACGAGGCTATGCGACTCCTTTTTAAATGACCGATGAAGGAATACTCACTCCAATTTTGGCATTTTCATGGTGTAGTCACACGTATAGCCAAATAGAGATGGTGTCATAGAAAAAGAAATAAATGAAGCTTGAACTAGGGTTTTCATTTGGTTGTTTCTCCTTGGTACAAAACATATGTGGAAATACATGTAGAAAGTTACAAATGTCGATAGTTTGTCAAGAAATGGGTTTCCCATCGCGGAGGAATTGGAAACAAATGCAATACATATGCTTCTTGTGTGGTTTCGTATTGAGGTGGTTTTCTTCCAGAAACTACCTCCTTTGGTGCCATTGTTGTTACACAGTAGTGTTATTGCTTGGCTGATTATCTTAGAAAAGTGATTCTTGGACAAGCTCCACCATTACGTGTGCTAGAAAAAATGGTAACATTAAAAGAACTTGTTGGTTAAAATCAAGAAAACTCTCTATTGTCTTAATTGTTTTGTACACATAATGCTACCTATTACTTTCCATGCACATGGTGTGTACCAATAGTTAGGAGTAATAGAGATATTCATTTGAAGTTTTAGAAATAGTATTAAGATAATTAGGAGTATGAAGCATCTTGATAATGCCAAAACAATGTTATCAAACGAGTGTGAACTTGAATAAAGTTGAGAAGGTCGTTGCCAAAATCTAAGTGAAAATCTATGCAGTTTGGTAATGACAAATGAACTTCACAAAACATTAGAGGAGGAAATAAAAAAAATGACTAGTCTAATTGTCCATAACAAGTAGAAGATGTAGCTATTTAAAGTCGGTGTTAGCACCAGAGCAGAAATTAATTTGATGAAATAATATTCCTTTCATGAGAATACTTGGTATGACAATATCCAAATATATTTAGAGGAAATCTTTGCATAGGATTCAAGCTTTGTTGATTCCAAGCTAGCATGAAATAAGAATAATTTCCTATCATGTTTTCTTCTAGTTATAGCTCCTCCTATGAATTGTGATTCCTTATCACGGTAATCATGAAAACACACAAAACCATTTCTAATACACAATGTTGTTTCTTAGGTGTCATTTTCATTCATTTCCAAACATAATCCATTTTCGCCGATGAACTAGCATGTAACTTGCAATACACCTCCCTCTTACACCCAAAATCTATGTGTCTACTCATGCATGTACCTTAGGTTGAGTTCCACTTTTCACATTCCTATTCCATCCTAATAAACATCATATTTTTTCTCATGCCTATTCCATACTAATGAAAATCATATAGAGTTATGTGCTTATGTCATTTTGTGACTTAGGTTACCGAGACTCTCTAGTTCAACTTCTAGGAATGCATGCAAGTGACTCTCTTATGTTTTTGGCACCCATTCATGTGATGTGTCTCTTCTGATATTTTATTCCCATGTTTCACACCTATTTTAGGCTTGTTTAAGGACTTATACCTATTAAGGTGCCCAAAGTTTGATGATCAAATTCACTTTGATTGCCGACGTACTTTTGTGTGTCCTTGTTCCATATCAAATATGCTTCAGCTTGGTATTGCTACCCAACCACTTTAGTCTCTTAGCAATAGTTTGTCTTTATCCTTTACAACATCCCTCATCACAATATCTTGTTTGTATTCCCACACTAAATTAATCCTTCAATTTGTTTGGATTTCCTTTACTATGGCTCCAAAACCATGTTTGTAAATGATTAGAACAATAAAAATATGTTTACACCAACATAATGAGAAAAATAACCTTTCTCGTTGCATGCTTTACTACATAAACTGACTTACAATCCACTGAAATGACTTATAGACTACTAGCCGCAGATTTTTACATGGTATTTCATATAAAATATGTCCAATCAAATTGATAATGTCGAACCACGTGCATTGTAAAACAATCATTTGAGAATTTTCTTTAATACAAATCCCTTAAGATATTATTTCATAACCACAAGCATCTCATCATCATAGTGCCGTGAAATTGTCTTACTATGCATACAATAAAACATTAAGATAACAATAATATTCTTTGATCATCCTTTACAGTACTACAGTCATGTGCAAAACAGGATCATATGTGCAGAAACAGCATGAAGAAAGTGAAACGTTTAGACATAGCAAAGAGAGACACCCATATTCAACGAAGATAACAACATGAGGCGGAAACATGAAAGAGACACCGAAGTACATGGTTCACCCCAAACTCAGGGTTACGTCCACCAAACGGTTGCATCATGCAACATTTATTTTATTAAAAAGGTTACAAATCTGCAACGACATCGTTGCCATACTTTCTTTCAATTTTTTTCACATGGACTCTCTCACATGAGAGGATAAAATCTATTCATTACTAAGATAAAACTACAATATGAATTTCATCAAATTATAATAAGTTCCATTCAGTTTTCCTAACAACATTTAGGCATCCAATCCTACTTTTACTCAATAATGCCGTGTCACATAAACAGAACAAACGATTAATAATTCTGTCAAGGGACCTAATCACTGAATTCACTCAACAACTACTTGTAAGTTAGGATTTCATATTTCTCCAAAGAAGTGTATAGAAAAAATTGCACTGCAAGAATATAGTAGATCCGGCAATTGGATATTATGTTAACATAGTATAATAAAAACGCGATCGCATTCCCTCGTGAGTACCTACTCCAATCACACACATAAGGTATAATACGCTAAATGGCAGGCTTGGGGTTTAAGCAAGCGGATGTTGGAATCAAACTCTGATCGTTTCATTCAGACACATAGACGGTATACTAGACTAAGTAGCAGCCTTTGATCTAAAATAAATGCTAGAGCATTCATTTCATAGGCATTAGATCGAATATCAAAGGTAAGAACATTCAATGTTTAGATCTACTCCTAAAACAGATTGTAATGTCTCCAAAGTTCCTAATACGAAATGAATAGTATGCGTGGGGTAATAGCTTTTCTTTTTGTTTGTTGTTAGAATAATTGTAACACACTTTAAAATTTAAAAGGAATTTCATTTCCGTGTATCACAATAAAATCTCACAATTCTTTTTCCTAATGCATTAGGAAAGAGCCTTAAACAATAAAGCCAGCCTTTTATTCTGCCTTAGATGGTATACTCATATTAACCATTGTTTAACCAATTTTCCTTTGCATTTTCAAACATAAATAAGGAGTACCTAAGCACATCAAGTCACATGAAGTAATACACATAAATGTTCATAACATAATACACATTAAGGCACATAACATAGTACACATCAATATACATAAAATAACACCAATCAAAGCACATAACACAATACAGGCCAGTGTACATGGTTCACCCCATACTTGGGGTTATGTCCACCAAATCTTACTCATCCTTTCTATTAAAAAAATCCACAGAACAAAGTATACATCCCACATCATAAATGATGTGTTATGTTTTCCACTTTTCAAAGTATCGCCTCTAATCGGACAGAAGTTACATTATCACTCCTCACACAAATATACCTGGAAGCGTCTCTACAAAATTCAGTGGGTAAGAATCCCCACGGATTAACATCAACCATATATACATACCTATATAGCTTCATATTATGGTGTAACTACGGGTGTCTAAAATCCTTTTAAAATTTCCCCTTTTTGTATAACATTGTAAACCAGCGAGACACAAGCAATGCATCTTTGTTTAGAACCATTTTAATGACAATCATATTCTTTATATGTGTTCACCTGTCCATACCTATTTACACATGCAAACATATGCACATAACAACAAAATTTTATTGATGCCCATTTATAATTTTAACTTAGGTCTTCTACCACAAAAATATAACCCTATGACAAAACAGACTGCGGTTGCATGACTTGGGTTAGATTCAAGATAAGTCTTAACCTTGGCGTTCTGTTAAACAAGACCCAATTTGATGGGTGCGTGTCTCATCTATATGTGTTTTATGGATTGATCTCTGGGAGAGGCGAGCTGCTAAGTGTCAAAACATTAGCGAGATCCATCAACTCCATCTAGATTGCATAGAGGGGGGCGGAAGTGCCGATTACTCAGTACAAAGTCTAAACAGTAGATGTGGAAATGGACTTTCATTTGTTGTTTAGTGAAATTATATTATACTATTACAACGATTATCGTGTTGTGTATATCTGCATGCGCTGTAAACAAAATGCATTAGAATTCAATATAACTATGATATGCGCTATATACATGTGGTTGCCACTTCGAGGAAAAGCATGTGAGTGATCAAATCGAGGTTTCCTCATTAATAGTCTAAAATCAAATACCTATTGATAGTTTGTCAAGAACATGAATGACCCCCTCGATGTTTCCCGGTTAGGTATAAACATGCACCACAGCAGCCACATACAAGATGTTGTTTAACGTGGATAAGGAAAACTACTTGCAGTGCTTACTTAACATAGACAAGGAGCTGATATTTTCAGATATGTAGCACTATTACACCGAGTGCAAGCAAGGGGTACTAGATCCAATAAACTATAGATCATAAGTATATTCGCTCTCTCAACTCAATCCATAGATTTCCGATCAAGGAGTAGGTGGAGTATGTGTGTATTTAGCACACCATACCAAAAGGATTGTAGGTAGGAATTCTATTCTATTGAAATCATAAAAACAATAACGTCTTGTGAAACAACGATCCCAACCCTAATATCCTTAATTTTCCTGGCTGTTAAGCCTAATTACTGGGCATCTTAAAGGGAAAAACAACATGGTATAAGAAAGCAATACAGATCTATAATCCTCTCAAATAGGTGGCTTAATTTTCCTTGCTGTTAAGCCTAATTACTGGGCATCTTAAAGGGAAAAACAACATGGTATAAGAAAGCAATGCAGATCTATAATCCTCTCAAGGTAAAAATCAACCACCAATCAAATAGATGCGCTGTTAAGGAAATGCTGAGGTACATGTGTCGGCCACCATACCTTCATTAATTAGACGAATCCAGGATATAAAACAAATATGGTCGCTCGGTTGTGGTAGTGATACATGGTTGATGAACTTGGCTTTTCCACGTTCGATATCAGAGACATCGGAGCCTCAACTTGCCTTATCAGGGTGCAACCACCAACCATGATCTCCTTTCATTTCACTCTCATGCCAAAACACTCTCAAAACACAGATCTCCTTCATATCTCCAGCCCCTGGCTTATTTTCCATCTCCCCTTGAATGCGCCCCCTCTCTGAGTTTCACGACCAATAAATAATCGAGGATGGATTTCCCTCACTCGGCGCGGAGTCCCATAATTAAGGAGGAAAATGTGCCATTTATTGAAGAGGCAGGTTTTTTTTCGAAATTAATTAATTACCTGAGCATGCATTCAGCCCAATTTCCTGAAATCTTGAAATCAATTAACTACCTTGGCATGCGTTCAGCCCAATTTCCCCAAATATCGAAATCAATTAATTACCTAGGCATTCGTTCAGCCCAATTTCCCCAAATCTCGAAATCAATTAATTATTTGGGCATGCGTTCAGCCCAATCTCCCCAAATCTCGAAATCAATTAATTACCTAGGCATGTATTCAGCCCAATTTCCCCAAATCTCGAAATCAATTAATGACCTAGGCATGCATTCAGCCCAATTTCCCCAAATCTCGAAATCAATTAATTACATGGGCATGCGTTCAACCCAATTTCGTCTTTTGGAAACCCTAATAAATTTTCTCTTAAACA
>LPNX010765235.1:0-89851 GCA_001517045.1 Pseudotsuga menziesii
TATCACCCTCCGGGGTACTCCGAGATACGACCAGGGGAAAAGGAAGTCGTAGTTTAATAGGCATCCATTTAGTAATTTTCAAGCTGATTAAAAACGGTGACTCGAAAGCTGCAAGGGGTAGCAGGCTGGGGACAGTCTCTAGGCGCATCGACGTCCTCCTTGTGAGCACCGAGCCCTTGGGGATTGACCTGTAAGCTAGGGGTGGGCTTTGCTCCCACCTGTTGAGCGCAACAGCAATCTTTCTTCGGTTTGAGAAGAACTAGATCGGGGTAGTCACACCACCGGTTCCAGAACATAATCAAAGAAGAACAACTCTAATAAAACTTACTAAAATTTACCAAGAGACACTGCAAAACGTCCTACCAGCATTTGTCTTCTGTTTATTTTTGTCTTGCTGTTCAAGGTTTCACTACAACACAATACTACAAGCACTTTCAAGTTTATTTTACTGCAAACAAGTTTATTTTACTGCAAACACTCCAACACATTTACTTTCAGTCTCATTTACTTTCAGCTTTGCAAATGGTTCATATGGTGAATGCTTAACCTTCAATAACTGCTTCAAGTGAATCAAACTTAAAAGTCTTTCTTTCCTTTATTTACTATTGATCAACAATTTCCATTTAGAGTTTTTCTTCTGCTTCCTTTGGTTCATAACTTGTAAATCTTGTATATTGGTTGATGTTGGTGAATTTAGATCAATTGTATATTGCTTAACATCTTGATCCATTATTTATTTGTTCATTCATTTTGTTGTACAAAGCTGTAGTTTAATTTTAATTGAAGTCTCAAATTCATTTGTAAAATTATAAAGTTGCATTTTCTGACTCCATTCTTTAGGCACTGGTTTTCAAATAAAAGACTGACTGTCATTTAAATCTTGCATATTGCATTAGTTTGACTGTCATCTCCTAGAACCTTAGCCTCAGCCTTACTAAAAGATCCCTTTAATTAATCTGTAAATTAATTAATAAACTGGAACTTAGTATTTCCATAGGGACTACCCCCCTTGGCTCTGTTGGGATCTTGCCTAAACGGAGGAGCTGTAGACTGTGGTGACAGTGGTCCCCAGCTCTAACTTGCCCCCAAGGACACACACAGCAGGTTGGAGACTTTCCTGTGTCTTAAAGTGTGTATTAGGCGGCAACATCTTTGGCGCCGTTGCCGGGGACAAGTCATTTGTCCTTGGTCCGACTTAATTAATTAATTAATTTTTTTATTCTTTAGTTCTTTAAACTCTTAATAAAATTCTTGATTAAGTTTAATAATTTGTTTACCCATATTAGAGCTACCTTTTTCTCCAAGTGGCGACTCCACTTTCAAATATAGTAAGGCATTCTACCCGGAGCCATTCAGCTGGTCTACTCAACTCCCTCGCCGAACCTGAAAGGGTATATAGGAGGAGGTTGAATAGGCTTGCTCCCCGTAGACTCCTTGCAAGTCTTGGAGAAGAAGCTATCTCTGATATCCATTTGTTGTTTGCCCAAAACAACCAAACCTCACCAATGGAAGATCTTTGCAAGCCATGTGATTTTTCTAACCAACTCCTTGACATGTCCAACAATAATAAAATATTGGAGTCAGTTAGATCTAACCAATCATGGTTGACAAGTCAAATGGATAAAGTGGACTCTCTCCTCTCCACCTAAAAAAGGACGAACTTGTTCAAAGTCATTTTAACTCTCAACAAGATGAAACAAGGTGTGAACAAGTCCAATCAAAGATGCAAGTGGACCCCTAATGAATAAGGTTAGGTAAATGAATGAATGTGGATGGATGCAAATGGTCAAGAAGACTAGGGTGCATGCATAACTAACCTCTCAAAACAAGTGCAAGCTCAACCACCTCCTTTAAATGTGTGCCCAACGAATTTCTAAAGGGGGCATCCATATTTTTTAGATATATATATATATATATATATATAGCTGCCTCAACATGTGTCAAAAGAGGACTACACTCAAGTGTTGTACCACATAAGGCATAAGTAGTATTCCCTAGTGAATGCACTTTATTCCTTTTTTTGTCTCAGCATGCGTGCCAAAGTGGAGCACTACCCTCATGTGTTATACCACATGGGACATAAAGTTGCATTCCCCAGTGAAATTCAACCTGAAACCGTGCCCAAAACACTCTAGCAGGCTGGGATAGAACATTTTGGGGTTTTGTTTGTCTGCGATTTTGTTTTACTATAGTGTATTTATTGAGAACAAGCACCCAACCGACAGCTAAAAATTAGAAGTTAGCAATACTTCCTAGTATGGATTGTCTTACCATAGCAGCATAATTTGGCCGTATTGGCCTTTTGTGTACAGAAAATCCGAACAATTTGGAATTCATCGAATATTCAATCCAAGTGTAATATGGATACGGGCTAATTTTGAAAACTGTTTTTAAAAAACCAAATTTTAATTATTCAAACACTATAAAATAAATACATTTCAATTTCATAATTAGTAATTCAATTTAAACACTCATTAATTAATTCCAAATGTATGTAGAGGTAAATACCTATTTACTTTATTCTTAAAATAATTAATAATTATGAATAACTAAGAGTTTCTCTCTCATACTAAGTGCATTATATTTTTGTTTTTTATAGAGTAATTTTGGTTATAAATAATATGTTTAAAAATAAGAATGAACCTTTTTAAGTTTAAAATTTAATGCTTGATCTTTCAAATTTCATTAAGAATATTGTATATGTTTAACTTTATATAGATGTTATATATATTGTTGTATATTTAATTGAATATTGTATTAAGAAGTCTACTTCTGTATTTTATTTGTATTGGATTTTTTCGATACATATTTTTTTGGTATTGAATCATATTCATATCTGTATTCGTACTCGAATTATGCTACTATGGTCTTGTCCATATGAGCAAGATGCCTCAGCTTGATCATGCCAAAGGTTTTGGAGTGCACTCCCATAATCTATTTTCATTCACTAGTAGTACTGTCATGTCAATATAGAATCTAAGCATAAGTTAATGGAATTAGCAATAATGATAACTAATATTATTCCTTAGGGGTCTGTAATAACATGCAATGGCATCCATTATTGAAGAAGAACATTTGTTGCAATATCTACCTAACCTAAAATTTAAAAACAATTAAATTAAGTATTAAAATGTTGACAATAACTTTCAGACAGAACCATTGTAATACACTAAATAGGGACTTATAAAACATACTATCAAAGCAAGAAATTGAACCCTTGGATTCTTGTGTCCAATACGCTTTTTAACTGCCTTGATTACATCTTTGGCTTGCCTGTTCCAAACCATAATATTTGTTAGTTTTCAATTTAACTTCTTTTCATTACAAGACTCCATAAAAAATAATAGTCCTTAGAAACATAAGTCCATTGCAAAAACTTAATGTCAAGCTAAATAAATATTTCCTTGTCAAAGAGTTGAGAGTCAAGACTGTTAACACAAATTAATGAAAGCTCAAAAAACTTTCCATGAAATATGACTTGTAGCAAGGCACATATCTTGGATACTCCGTTGGTACTATACATTTTTTTATTTTAGAAAACAAATTCATGTGGGAAAACAATAAAACAAGGTAGCAAAACTATAAAACAAAAAATTAACTGGCAAGCTTGTTTTTGTTGGTGTAATGGTGGCTATTTTTTACTTTACAGTCATTAAACTCATTAATAGTTCGCCCTTAGAGGGAAGTATATGGCCCACATTGATGGTTAGTGTGCTAACTTAGTGGTCCCTTAGTGGACATTAATGTCATTAATTCTACACCATTAGTGGGTCATTAATTAGTCCACAATGGTGGTTAGGGTTAGAGTTAACTAATCTGATATGAGCACACAATACAAACAATGCAAGAAGAAACTCACACAAGAAAGCACGAAAGGAAAAGTATGAGAGGAGATTGTCAGAACTCTAGACATGTAATCTCATTTGTATTACTATATATATAGTACAAAACTGTGGAAGAGAGATCAAGTTTGACCATGTATTCAATAAAATATAATATAAGGAAGCTTCTACAAGAAGAAAGATGTACAATGAAGCTTCTTGGGAAAGTGCATAAAGATATCTAATACATAAGAATATATGATAAAATACAATTAGACCATGTGACTATGTCTCATCATTTCCTCCATGAATGGGGAAAATTGTCCCCAGTTTCTGTTGTAGATGTTGGAAGTGTTGCTCAAGGGTTAACTAGAATATCCACTTAGCTTGAGTGGGCAATAAGCCTTCGTACCCAAAGTAAGCAAGAGTGAATTTATACTTGGCTGTGCATATTTAGATTTCAAAAAGGTCATCTTTATCCAAAGAAGGCTGGGAATTTAAAATTGTGTCCTTAAGTTGAGAGATAACAAAGTTGTCCTCCAAATCCGGCTGCTCAAAGAGCTTGAGTTGGCTCACATTCATAGATACCAAGATGATGATCCAAACTCACAATTTGCTGAACTTGACTCTGATTAAAACTTAAATGTTTTTTTCTGGATCTTCTCAAGTCAAACTCGATTTGATCAAGTTTACTTGCAATTAATCACGAGTGAAGCTTTGGCTCACAATTAATAACGAGTCAAACTTTGTTTGACTAAGTTAGACTTGTTTAATTTAACCTTTGCTCGGCATGTTTTAAAATGTGTATATCTTTATGCTTTTCTACTTGCCAAGTTTTTCCTAGGTTTTCTCGATTTATGACCGATCTGATTCAAATTTTTGAGCTTGAGAGCAAAATGTTTGTATTGCTAGAAGAGCCACAGGATGAACAGGCCAAATCCTATTGCATTACTTGAATGTGCTCGGAAAATATTATTTGGGTTCACCAAGTTTTTGTCAATTCCAAGTCTGATGATATTGTAAGTCACATTCACAACATCATGTATACCAAGCTAAGAAGAAAGATCCAACCTGAAAGAAATTTCTCTAAGTTGTTGCCAAATGTCAAGTTTCTTAAATCCTTGTTGGAAGTAAGATGAAGAGATCGGGAACAGTGAGGCATGGGAAGCCCTCCCTACTCAGCCTTGAAGTTCCCAATGAGTTGTCTAAAAACTACTAAAAAAACACATGACTATGAGATCCTTTGAATGGACAAAAAGAGAAGGGCCCATTAAAGGCAGTGAGACATGAGAGGATGATGTGGAGATGAATTTTGGATGATTCAGGTGTATAGGTTCACCTTGTAGTGGAGTTGGAATAGTTTGATGCATCTTAATGGTGTGAGAAACTTGAAGAAGTGACAATAAATTATGTTTCTACAATCTGGTAGATGCAGGAACAGATTGAAGTGGAGGTTTCCTTGGCTCATGGGATCCTGCAAGAAGTTTGGGCAACTACTGATCTATCTCTTAGGGACCTGAACCAAATCAATCCTATGTTGGATGGTTCTCAGAGGACGTAACTCTTGGGCTTCTTCAAACACACCTAGAGATATATTAATAAGAGCCTTACCAAAGAAGAAAACCTCTTGATGTCATCTTCTTTTATTTGCCTTAACACACTAAGTACAAACAACAAAGTACTAATGAATATTAGCATGTTTCATTGCTTGATTTCTAAAAGGAAAGTTGGCTGAGGAAGATGAAGTGACTTTGTATACTTCACCATCTTTCTGAAGTTTGTAGGTGTTGTGTTGCTCATCATGAATAGTGTGTGGATCACACTGGTGAGGATGCCCAAGAATTAACTCCAAATATTTAAGCATATGACATCATAATGAACTATATCCATTAATGACAAAGTGACTTCACATAGTCTTGTTACCAATTTTGGATTCCCATCGTCTTTGACCCAACCTAAGTGATAGGGAGTCGGGACTAGGATGGGTTATAGCAGGAAGTTGTAGATCTACAACTAGCTTCTAAGATACAATTTTTTTTACTGTCATTATCAATGATAAGAGAATCAAATGATCTCTTCCCTGACATGCATTGGTGAACAATGATTCTTTTGGAGCAAAGAAATATTCTCTGGTAATTAGGATAAGCTATGGATTTGGAGCATTAGATTGTCTATTGTAATATCAACATATTTCGGGTATTGTTCTATGACTAGAGAAATGTCTTTAGACTATTGCTATGTGAGAAGACCTTGAACATTTTCTTAGCCTAAAATGTTTTGCGTCCATCAGTGAAATGACCATATCTCTTGTGGTAATACTAATAACAGTACTTTCCTTTACCAATAGATGAAGAAGGTTGACATCAACCCTCCAATTGTCCATTAGGATTTAAGGAAGAAGCATCACCGGAACTCTTCTTTAAAAATGTAGATCCAAGCTTGTGTTCAACAGATATGGCTATTTTATATGTTTTTTCCAAAGAATCTACTTCAAACATAGCTAATTCTATCCCAATACTAGGAACTAAACCATAAATAAATTTGATCTTCAGTTCTTCTTCTAGCCCTAAAATTCCTAGCTTGACCTAAATCTTGTTGAATAGCTCAATGTATTGTTGGATAGATTAACTCTGTAGTTGCTTGCGTTGAAGTCATTGTACCATAGATTCTCCTGATACCCAAGAAGATAGAACCTCGTCTTTATAGAGATGTGAAATCAGCCCTATTACCCCTTTGTTTGCATGGGAGTTAATGTGAGGATAGAAAATGGCGGTGAACCAGAGATCTGTACTTGCAAGGCTTCTTCAAGCAAAATTTTTAAGTCAAATGGTCATCATTGTGTCAATTTGTCCATGGTTATGTTGTAAAATATTGTAAAAAATGAGATAGCACTTGTAACTGTTTATAAAGGGCCAGTCTATAATGTATAATAAGCCCAGCTATGACAGTTGTACTCAACAAGTGTTTCATGAGTGTTTTTTTTACTGAAAAAGATTTAGATCCTTATAGTCTAAATCTTTCGAAGTATTTTCACTCGATAAAAATCCTCCAAAGCTGTGAGCTCATCCTAGTACAACTACCCTAGTCATGGAGCTTCCTTATGTTTTTGGTCTACCACATCTCACTTGGGGTCACCATGGACATGCGCCAAGTCAGTCCTAGTTAAGATAGAGTCTTATTGAAGTTCCTCTTGCACTTGTTTTTTATTATTAAGGTGTATCGGTGGTTAAAACATAAGTTGGATGGTTAGAGGTGCTTTTCCCTAGCTCAAACTTTGGGCGTGATGTCTATTTCTCAATTACCTTTTAAAACTCAATCCCCCTTTCTCATGTTAAACCCTCACCATATTTTATGAGTTCTCAAGTATATCCATGCATGCCACCTAGATGCCTTCTAGGCCTAGTACCCTCATGTTTGATCATTTGAGATGACATGTTGATCCTTCCTAGAGGCTTCCTTAGCCTCAAAGCCACAACGCCCTCCTCAAAAGGGAAAACGCCCTCTCCTAAATGCAAATAGCACCCCACTTATGGCCTCCTTTGCTCAAATGTGTGAGTCATCCACCTTGTCTAGCCTGGAAAGTGACTGTATATTACTTTCATGCTGATGTAAACACTGCTGTAGGTAATGACTGATATGTTAATGTGTTAAATCATGATTGTAACACTTGAATAGTGGACTGAAATATTGCTATACTACTAACACATGATAAATGATTGCTGCTGCTAGGTTCTTTAACTCCATATGATGATGGTTGTTATATGTATTTCTAATGCTACTAATATTGTAAGCAAGGACTGATGATAAACATACAATTGCTAGATACTTGTGCTGTCCTAACTACCCACCTTATTACACATGCTGCTATACTATTGTGTTACATATTCGCATGTCCACCTTGTGGTTAATGTGGGATGTGGTTGACAACTGATAACATAAGGCTGATATGCTGCTCTAAATAACTTGACTGAAACATACTGCTGCACGTACTGTATACTCACATAAAACTCAGATTTCAACATATAACTAATGATGTTTGTTTCTTGTGGTGAGGTGGTAATTACTGCTGCCTAGAAATGTTATTAAACTTCATATGAGAATGCTGCTCTAATGTCTGTTATGTGTCACCTATACTGCTGTACTTAAACAATTGTTTGGTGGTAACGTATACCTATGGTTACATATCAGCCTCGTCTATATTGTTGGTTTTATATATTGCAAGTGAATGACATGCTAGTGGTAATCCTAATGAGTACATGCAACTGCTAAATGATGCTTGTTTTCAGGCTTGGCATATTAATGAGATAAACACATGATAGTTGTTGTTAAGCAATTAAACGGAGGACTGATATATATTATGCATGAATTATTGTTGATAATAACTAGTTGCACATGACTAGTTTTGGACTAATATATTACTAGTTCCTATATATTTCAATCCTAATTAGCCTTATTTGTGATAACATACTAGTATACTACATATATGCACAATTCTTTCATCTTTCCTTCACTCTCTGATTTGACTCCCTTAAGGGACTGGTCATTAACGTCCTTGAAAGAGAATTCCTTTGGTGTTTTAGTGTCTTTTCAGGGTTATATAGGGCTCTCCTCTAGGAGGTTTCGACTTCCGAAGTAGTTGGGGACAAGTGACTAAGGTGACAGTGGTCACTTTTCCCACATATGCTTACCGATGGCTAGGCCTGCCATTTCAACTGGTAATAGACACAATGACCATAGAACTAAAAAGAATCAAGGGTACATTTGACCAAAGAACACTCTCTGATTTGACTCCATTAAGGGACTGGTCATTAACGTCCTTGAAAGAGAATTCCTTTGGTGTTTTAGTGTCTTTTCAGGGTTATATAGGGCTCTCCTCTAGGAGGTTTCGACTTCCGAAGTAGTTGGGGACAAGTGACAAAGGTGACAGTGGTCACTTTTCCCACATATGCTTACCGATGGCTAGGCCTTCCATTTCAGCCGGTAACAAACACAATGACCATAGAACTAAAAAGAATCAAGGGTACATTTGACCAAAGAACGCGGAACACTAAATTTGAGATTGGTGACGTAGTTTTACTTTGGGATAAAAATAAAGAGAAGTCAGGTAATCATAGAAAGCCTGAAAATATATGGATGGGACCGTATCGGGTAAGTCAAGTCGAAGAAAAGGAATCCTTGTGGTTGGAAACGTTAGACAGAGAGGAGTTGGATCTCCCATATAATGGGTGGCTTTTGAAAACTTATTAAATAAACTGTTAGAGTAGGTAGGACTGAATAAGCTCACTTGAGCAATAGGTTGAGTCTCTTTTTCTTTTTTTGTGTCGAGTCTTTTGGCCATTGAGTCTGACCTTAACCTGGTTTGAATGTGTCTTTTAATAAAAAATGCAACTGTTTTAACAATTCTTAGATTAGATTTGTTATTTCAGCATTTTTTTATTTCCAGCATTTACTTTATGCATTTATTTTTATATCCCATAAATGTTGCTCTTGTATTGTCTGTTTCCATGTGTGTAGGAACAAATATATTTGAAGATGAAGCGGAAAATTTGGTTCAGGTATTTGATGATGAGATGGTGTTGCAGACCAGAGATTTCTAAGGTTCTCAAGCACTCTCTCCCTTAGAGCAATTGTACCAGTTGGAGCCAGATGTTATCACATATATTGTCGCTGGGCTACTATGATGCAGCATATGGATTTTTCTCTTCAGTCTCCAAGCCAAACATTTTGATGGGGATACAACATGGATCATTTTGCCCTGATGAACCATTCAGATCCTTTTTCCAGCAGCATATACAAAACATTTCCTAGCCATGGCTGATACTTCCTAGTCCAATGAGATGATCCTAGTGATCTCATAATCCATTCGAGCAGAGCAGCAGAGATGGTACACAGTTGATAGATTGGCACTTCAGGTAGAGACATGTGTGGTTGAGCAAGTATACAGATGGTATCCATATTTATGTTGTCTCTATTGGTTATTTCAGTAGCTATGGCTTAGTATTGATTAGCTTGTTGTGGTGCTACCTTGTTTGAGTGGCTTATATTTCAAGTAGCTAAGCAGTCTTTTATGTAAGACCTTTATGTATGCCCGTCTTGAAAAAACTTAGGTTAACCTGCTGTGTTGGCATCACCTACCATTTTCTCCACCCATCCATATCTTCTATTTTGCACCTACCCAGACTTGAACTTTGACTTATGAGTTTGAAGACATCTTATTTTCCCACTTAGTTTATGATGTCAGACTCCATGTTGTTTTGTGTCTCGGCTCTGAGTTGTGCAACAAAACATGTCGAAGCCTTGATCCTTCTAGGCCAGGAGAACCTGCTGGTGTTAGTTCCTGAGCTTAGGTGAGTTGGGTTTTGAAGCCTTTACCTCTCTGGTCGGTTTCCCTTGATGTTTGGTCCTGACTATGGATATTCCCCATAGTTGACCGAAGAGTTGTCAGCTAAAACTTGAAGCATTTTGTCTACCATCATTACATACATTACGTTATATATGCCTTATCTTATGAAATGCAAGCCGATGAATGAATTTGTAAATTGTGTCTTTAGACACAACACAAAAAGGCTATGAATTGAAATGTGAAATGTTTAAAAAGCAGCAGATAAATAAATGTTGAATCTAAAGACTACTGACCATTATTGAAAATGTAATGATTAATTGAGTTCTCCACTTGATTTGAAGAGAGACCATATTTGGCTATCAAAGACTAGGACAAGAGCATAAGCTGTTCTACCCACTCCTACTTTTTGATCACCAGAAACTAATCTTCCTTCCTTATGACCCCCATTGCCATTTTCTTTTAAGCATGTAGGCACTAATCAAGAGATTTAATCTATTTCATTTAGCCACTCAAATTTAATTTATGTTCCTTTAAAGTTTTGGGGTTTTAAAATCTAGAATCTAAGTTAATATCACACATAAGATTAAGCAAAGGATAGCTAGATCAATCCCCTTTGAGGGCAGCACTTCATTTTATTAAGTCCATTACATTTTCAAGGTTATTTTCCATGTGATGATAATATTTTGCTTGTTGGTCACAAACATAATCAACTTGAGATGAATGTTATTTTCAGATTTAGTTTATCTCTAAATTTAAATTACTTCACATATCTTTAGAATTGCTAAACCTTTAATTGTTTCAAGAGTTATTTTCATTTAATCACCTTAAGCACGCTTGATTAATCATTCTTAAGTAGTTTTCAAATCTTGGATAATTTCTACATGATTTATCAACATATATCACTCACACAACAGATTTGAAAATTAACCAATTGTTAGCATATTAGCACACTTATCATATATGTTAATGGCATGCTCAAGTAACCAAGACACTCTGATTTTCTATACTTAATTTTCTGCAATAGTTACTTGTTATTTCCTAGCAATTTCGCACTCATCTCCACACATCTAAGTTGTTGGAATTTTCACTGTTAATAACCACAAAATTTTTATCTCATAACTTTTTGGTTTAATAACAATTTTTCAAAGTTGTGGGTGAATTTCTGGAAATATTAATCACTATTCTATTGGCAACCCCAGCAATAGAATAAAAGTTTATAGTTCAATAAGTTTCATTTCTTTTGAGTTATTTTTAGATTCACTTGCACTTCTTTATTTCTTTAATTCTACACATTCAATGGTTTTACTATCTTTCCTATTGGTTTAAAGAAATTCAAATTCATTGTTGGTTATTTGCACTAAACTCATCACTCATTATACAACAGCAATCTCATCTAGATTACCAATGTTTAATGGGATGAACTTCTTTGGTTATGTTTAACTCCTTTTTTAAGGTTTCTTGACCTAATCTTTTGGCAACAAGATTATTGTTTATCTCTTGAAAAATTCACTAAAGATTTTGGTTACTTTCATTCAATGGTTATTTCTACTTGCAATCAATGTTAATGAATCATGGATGTTTTAGCCAATGTTTGAGTTAGTATAATTTTGGAATCTTTGACTTCTTCTAGGATATTCTAACTCATCAATTTTCTTTAACTCTTCCGCCATCATCCACCAACAATCTAAATAATTTGCCTTATCTCTTATTCCTTATAGGGAATCCACCCTTACTGATTTATCTAAGTCACAACTTACAAGAAGAGAAGTAAAAGTAGGTGATAGTTTGTATTACTTCCATAGTTACACTTGGCTAGAAGCTTTTGAGTCCTTGCATTTAGGGTGCTAAGTTTCGCGACAACAAGCACAATACAAAAAATGCAAGGAGAAAGTCACACACAAAAAAGCACATGAGGGAAACTATGTGAGTTTGGGAGGAGATTTTAAACCTATACACATGCTATACACTCATTCATATTACTATATATATGGAGGAAAATAATTGTGGGAGAGTGATCAAGTTTGACCATCTCCCTAATACAGTAAAAGGAAACCTCTAGAGGAAGGAAGCTTCTTAGAGAAGAAAGATGCCTAAGGAAGATTCTAGGGAAAGTACATAGAGATACATGTAATAAAAAATAACATATAATAGTCCCTGTGACTATGTCTCATCATAATCTAACCCTAGCACTTGTAAAATGTGATTCTCACCATAATGGTAATCACTCAAGTGTAAATGCCTTTATTGATTATTCGGGTACTAGGCTACCCATAAACTCTTGTGTCATTTTTTCTTTAATTTGATGTGCAATTAATAATTTAATTGTCTTACACATGAGCTTCCAAAGCACAAAAAGCACCATGATCCACAAATAATGCCAGATACCAACATAGGCATCACACACAAGAAAGTGACTATCCCCAAACAAAGCAGTGTGCCAATGAATCCTACTCTAAAACAACACAAAAATGTTGATCCTCGAATAAATTTCAACAACACTTGGCAGGCCAGCACTCCCAGAAAATATGCTTGACAGTATTCAATTGTTGACACACTAGGTAGAGCTATGTTGTGGGAAAGTGCCCCTCCCCCAAACACTTCAATCCTACTCTAAAACAACACAAAATGTTGATCCTTGAATAAATTTCAACAACACTTGGCAGGCCAGCACTCCCAAAAAATATGCTTGACAGTATTCAATTGTTGACACACTAGGTAGAGCTATGTTGTGGGAAAGTGCCCCTCCCCCAAACACTTCAATCCCGAAGCATGCCCTTAGAGGGAGCGATCAGGAAGATCGCTTCAGAATGTGCTTCCTAATAACTCCCCTCTGGGAATGATTTTTTGTGAGCACACTCCATAGGAAAAAACACTCCTTGCCAAAACAAGGAGCATCACTCCCTCAACGCTATTAGGTCTCTCCCTCAATGCTCCCCCGTAGGCTCCCATATGTTAAAGGAACGTTTTTTCTCTCGTGCCTGTGGAAACTGCTTATGCACAACCTAGAAGTCAATTGATTGGCAAGGAATCAACCGCTAACCCGACATAACAATGGACCTTCCCCCCAACGTGTCACTAATGGAGGAAGCTCCTCTTTTAGGTTTCCTAAACTCAGCAACAAACAAGCCTAGACTAACAATGGGAAATACCCTAGCCAAGTTTTTTCTAAAGTCTATTGCCATCAAAAGCACACCTCGGGGTAATGTTGCAGAAATCTTCAAGCCACTGGGTGTGCCCTTGGGGGAAAGTCTCAATTCAAGTGTTGTCACATGATCCTGACTCCTTCATTTAGGCTAACTCCTAATGAAGCCAAGGGGGGTAGTCCCTAGGATGGGATTGTTTTAGGAGTTAAAAAATAATACAAATACTGAAACAAGATGTTGCGAAGGAACAATTAAGTCCTAGAACATAAGATGATTTAAAATGAAATGACTTTAAGCAAATAGAATTATTGTGAATAAACCAGTGCCAATGGAGTCAAAGTAAAGTGATGTTGAATAAGGAAATGTTTTGCAATTGTATCTTGGTTAGTTTTAGGATTATTTTTTAACTCCTAAAAACAATCCTAAAACTAAGAACTAAATGAAGCCTTAGTAACTCTTTTCTAGGAACTATCCCCCTTGGCTTCTTTAGGAGCTAGCCTAAACGGATGAGTTAGGATCAAGTGATAGCACCTGACTCAAGACTTGGCCCCAAGGACACACCCAGTGGCTTGAAGATTTATGCCACGTTACCCTAAGGTGTGCTTCCGGCGACAACACTTTTGGCATCGTTGCTAAGGATAAATCTTTTTATTCCCAGAGTACGACTTTTTTTCGCCTTTTTTGTTTTTGCTTTGTTTGATAAATGTTTAGAATAGATCTTTAATTTTCATCTGGCGACTCCTCTGTTTAGAATAGATCTTTAATTTTCATCTGGTGACTCCTCTGACTTTTTCCTTTTTATAAATTTACAAAGAAAAGAAGAAAAAAATGGTGAGAAATTGTTAATGCATATTTTTCTTTGCACATGGTGACTCCATTGAAGAGGTAAAACCCTGTTTCTCATAAATTTGTTGAGACTTGTTGTGTGTAGATGAGCCCATGTGACATAGTAAAATCTCTAAAGCTCATTATTTGACAGCTCTCCTGATTTTGTGCAAAATACATTCCATGATTATTTCCAGTATGTGTTTCTGAAAACCAAAATGGATGATGAAGAGTCTAGTGCTCAAATTTCTAGTGCATATCCTCCTATCGACTTCTCAGGCATCCCAGGCTTTCCTAACCATGAGCCATATCTCCGAGATCAGGGATATTTCCAAGCTCCAATCTTTTGTGGAAATAGTGATTCAGCTATTTGGAAAATCATATCCTTTCTTTCATTTGTGAGTAATCTCAACATACTTCGTAAGGATAATATGATACAAATACTTTCTAATTCTCTAGAGGAGGATGCTTGGATGTGGTATTGTGGTCTTCTTGATAAATACATTACCTCCCTTGAAAACTTCTTTGCTAAGATTTTTGAGAGGTGGCATGATGGTGAGGGAGATATGGTAACTGTCGTAGAAAGGACCTTTGCCTTCTTAGAAGATTTGGCGAAATCGAAGGAGCCCATGATTTCCATTATAAATGAGCACATCCATGATGATCCTATTGAAGAGCTTCACGATGCAAACTTGATTGAAGACATTGTTGAAAACCCTCCTCATATCACATTAACAAGAAATATTGAATATCTAGACTATTCTCATGATTATTTCAGTGAAGATGATCACATGTGTACTACAGATTTTCCTCAAGAAGAAACCATTACAAAAGTTGATGAAGTCTATAATGTGTATGATGACACTCTTTCGTGTTCTCCATTTAGGGATGAAGTTTTGGAAGGTTTTACTCCTTGTAATATCTTTGAAACCAAAACTTCTAAGGATGATTATTGTGAACATGAGGAGGATAGTTATAGCCAAGAATGTGATGCCAACAATGAAGACTCTCATATATGACATGGATGGGGGTTGATGACTATTGGACTTCCATTGAAAATCCGGTCTATGAGACTTTTGAGAATCTTATTGAGATTCACATCTATGATATGTCCAGTGAGGGGAGTTTTAATCAAAGACCTTTGAAGGTCCCATCTTTGATATATCTAGAGAAGGCAGTGTGGATCTTGAGACTTTGGGGGATCTTGGTATGGAAGAGCATTCAAATTTTCCATATGATTATTCAAAGCCATATCATTAAGAGCCGCACACAAGTATCAATAATAAAGATCTGGAGAAGCAGTGAAATGAAGAGTCAGATTGGATGCAATTAATTGAAGATCAGTCTCAACCATCATCTTCACATGCGAGGGTTCCTTATGATTTGGAGCATCTTAGGGCTTACACACAGAGTTATCAACAGAGAAGCATGTTATCACATACATTGTAGCTAGGCTACTATGATGCAGCAGTTGGATAGTTTCTCTCATTTTCCATTGCCAGTTTTGTACATGAGGGTATAGCATGGATTGATCATTAGCATGAGCCACATCACTAAGACATTCGGAGCCTCATTCAACATTTGATTCAAAGTAGTCCTTTGTCATGACTGAGATTTCCTAGTCCATTTGAGCAGCGTTGTAGAGATGGTGCATTTTGACAAACAAAGTGGTATTCAGACAGAGGCATATATATGGTGAGATTAGGTATATTGCTTTTGGGTTTTAGTTTTCTCTCTGATGTATGTTAACACCTTGACTTAATGTGCAATGATTATTATGGTGACATATGCTTATTTGACTAATATTATGATGCCTAATTTATGTTATGAATGGTTGGAAGTCTAATATGTAAGACCAATGCCTATGCCATGCTTTATGCAAACTTACCTTGTCCTACTATGCTGGCACCACCTTTTCTCACACATCCAGTTCTCATCCGTATTGTCTTACCCCTTGACTTATGACGTAGACCTGTGAGATTGATGAGCTTTTCCCCACTTTGACCCATGTGCATAATAGACTCCATGTTTGCATTGTGTCTCGATTCTGGAGTATGTGGCCTAGTTCCTCACATTCTACTTGTATATTGCCTTGTGGAAGGGATGTGCAGCCTATTTCACCGGATGGTTTTCCTTTAGTCGTCGAAGCAAGTACTCCTTGAAATGTGTCAAATGCATCGGAATGCATAAATGCTATATCTAAAGGATGCAAATTAATGGTGTTCTTGAAATGTGTTAAATGCATCAAAACGCATAAATGCTTTATCTAAAGGTTGCAAATTAATGGTGACCAAGGGATGAGCACTCATCCTTTGTATGATGTAAGCCCAGTTGCCCCTACAGGGCAACATGGTGGCAAACCTGTCAGGGCTATGGACACTCGCTGGCAGCAGGGATAGACCAAGTCATTATCTGGAGCCCAGAAGGCTATTCAAGGAACCTGCCCTTGGAGGCTGACTAGTATCTCTTGAAATGTTAAATGCTTGAAAGTTAAATTTTTATGAAATGCTAATGGATACTTATTAGAGCCTAATGAAAACAAGCCCAAGTAATCTACCCATTTGTGAAACACCACCATCCCTTAGTGTTCTATTCCATGCATATTGTCACTGTGGTTGTGTGTATTCATTGTCACTCGGAGAATTCACATGGTCAAAGTCAACAAGAAACAACCCTTCACCTTAAGCCTTGTTTATTCACCTTCACCCAGTATTAGCAGATGAGTTAAACTTTGTAAGAATGGCATATACAAGGGGCTTCATAGAAAAATTTTAAGGCTATTCAAGGACACATGTATACTTTGCATATTTGTTATTATTCAATCGACATGATTATGATTAGTATGTTGTAGTTGGGTATTAATATACATTTTGGAGCATCTTTTACCTTGAATGCATATAGGTTTATTCAGATCATTATCTCACCTTCGGATAGAGTATTTTGACCAGGTCAACCTAGTTGATCAAGTCAAACACATTTCTCAAGGCAGTAAGTACAGATTGGTTATATATGTTCCAAACATGCCCAACATACATACTGCAGTTTCAATTTGCAGCAAATGGCCACAATTTTTGAGTTACAGTGATTATTATCACTTCTATAATTTATTATTCTGATCATATTACATTGTGATGAGATGATGTCTTGGTTCTCCTAGTGCGCTATTAGGGACTATGGGGTATGTCTAGTCACCATTGCCATTATCCTATGTCTCTGGATCCATTTTTGCACTCATTTTGTCACATGATGCAGTCAACAAAAAGTTATTGGCATTTTTATAGCTCCAGGATGGTGTACCAATGTAAAATTCACAGAAAATGGACTATGAAATTACTAAAGGAAATTGATTTGGTCAGGTTGGTCAAGGAAATGGAAAAGGGACTTCACCATGAGTTTCATATGGGCTCTAGACACATTTGGAATGCTTCATCACTCATCTTCATTAGTTTGTCTCCTTCAACGTGGCTTCTAGAGAGGACATGTGGCTCTAAGGGGGATGTGGTCACATCTGGCATGGTTCATATGCCATATTACTTCATTGTACCTTGATGATATATCTTATATGTTGACGTATAAAGGGTGTCTAAGGTGATTTAGGCCCTTAGAGCACTCCCCCTTTATCATGTACCATGTTATATTATTGTATTTTTCCTTCCTAAGGCGTCTTGAGCAAAAGTGCGCCCCCTCTATTATTGATCTATGTACTCAATCCATGTAAAAGTAAAAATGTAAATCTCTACCGTTGATGATGTTTTAATCTCAACCGTCGAATGGATGTTAGTTAGAATGTGGACACACTCTAGATCTATTTAAGAGATGTGATCCCCTCATTGTATCCCATCAAGAATTTTGGCACTTGGCTTGTTGGAATAGAGAAAATTCTTTTATGAGAAATACTTGTGTTCATGTGGATCGAATGTTGGCAATTGTGATTGAAACTACTTTTCCTTTGCACTGAAAGATCTGTTATATAAATAATATAAATTACATTATAATAATAATATAACAATTAATATTAATATTGTTAATAATAAAACCATTAATAATTAATTAAAAAGTCAAGAGTTGTGTTTTTACGTGAAAAGGTACAAATGGGCTTATAAAAGTCTAAACATTATAAATGTAATATCATATCTTATATCTTATCATTTTATATACAAATTTGTATTTATGCATTATTTCGCATTTCTGAAGTGGAAGTTTGAATAAATGAGTTTTTCTCATTTCAGTTGTATCAAAGCTAGCCCTTCCTCGAGCTTTTGTTGATCTCCGACTTATAGCCAAATTGTCAAGGTTTCCTTGAACTTGGATCTTTGATCTGATACAGGATTTTAGCCATCCCACCACTCACTCCCCAGACACCCACTGCTCTTCTCCATCCTCCACGTTGTTGCTATCTTCCACGTCGACGCTCTCCCTCATCCACGCCAGATCTTCCACACATTGATCAATGTTATTCTCTTCTTCCAAAGCTCCTTCCCATACGCAACACTCCCACCCACATCATTCCCTCGACACATCACCACACCTACGTCATTTCCTTCCTTCTGCCTACGTTTCCCTCATGCGTCGCTCTAAACTCTTCTCTGTACCACTGCTACGCAGACCACTTTTCCATGACTGCTCCGCGCCCCTCCATCTCTGCACCTTCCACTACATGCAGATCACACCCTGCGTGCATCCTCCCCTTCCTACATCTCGACAACCTGCTCAACCAGTGCCCTTTCTCCTTTGCTCTCTCGATGCTCATCCCACCCCCAAATCCTACTTACACTCCTCTTGAATCACGCCAGTGCTTTCCCTTCCACGCTCCCTCTCCACGTCCATTTCCTGCTCTAATTGTGTTTGAACACACCTACACGTAGCCCCCTCCTTTCCTCTCACACCGTCTGCTATGCGCTACCTCCTTTTCCACTACCACGATTTTCCTTCACAGCAAGCAGCGCCTCTCTTCCCGACCCCCCGTGCACCCTCATCTACACTTCATTCTTCCATGCGCAAGCTCCCTTCCCTCCACCCCTGCACTTGCCCTCATTCCTCCACCTCACCTCTCGGGCCACTCCACACCCACCAACACTCCTCAAAACCCTAATTCAACCAATTTGATTTTTTATAATAATGCTATTATTATTATATATATAAATAATTATTATCAATCTTTTTACCATCCTATTTCCTCTAATTCACCGTCTATCCAAAAAAATGAAATTCACCATCTATTGTTATAATATTATAATAATAATATTATTATTGTCTAATAATATACATTATTATAGTATAACCTTAAAAGTCACAAATCCCTCATTATAATAATATCATTATTATATTATTATTATTTTTTGAAAATAATAATTACTTTGGTAAAAAGAAGAGAAGAAGACCAAATAAGAAGACATAAATTCAAGTCAAAACAATAATCTCTTTTAAAGTCCAAGACCATTATCATTGAAGAATTCAAAATCAAAGGAAGACCAAGTTATCGTCCAGACATCGAATTATGGCGATTACAAAATCGGAACTACTACGATTACATGCAGTACTAAGCAAGTTAGAGCAATAAAGCAAACTATCATCATCTACAATTTGACATTACAAAGAAAGAAATCACAAACACATTATGGGAGCAGAAAAACCATTGGTCCCAAACAGATAATGAAGAACTCAAGAAAATGTTGTCAGCTGAAGATGAAGAAATATCTCAATTAAAAATCACAACCAAGACCTTAAAGAAAAAATCAAAAGATCTTAAAATGACAAAGAAAAACCTTATAGAAGCAATAACGAATTAGAAGAAAAAATAAAACATTTAAATGAGCTCATCATGGACAAAGATGATGAATTGTGGCACAAATCTAGAGAAAGCTAAAAAGTCAAGAATCAGAGATATGTCGACATCAGCAACAAAAGGAAGAACTCCAACTAAAGTATGATGACACTAAAAAGAAGCAAAAGTTAGAAATTGCGGAAATCAATGGCAAATTAGCAAGCAATACCGAAGAACTATTTCGACTAAGAATTCATAACAAGACATTACTTACGAAAATCAAGAAACAAAAAAATAGTCTAGAAAATGGAACTTTCTAATGAAAACCTCGAAGGAAAAATACTAAAACAACAAAAGGAAAACTATCGCCTGAGAAATCTTAATCAAGAACTAGAGGAACAAATCAAGAAGTTAAAAGAGGACAAATAGTCGCAAGATGAAAGGTTCGAGAAGATTCAAAATAATAATAATCTATTAGAGAACAAATTAGCCAAAATCCAGAAGGAAGCATCCAGACTATCCAAAAAACAAATTCTAGCCGAGGAAGAAGAAACAAATACAAATTTAGTTCCCATCATAGTTCAAAAAGAAGTCAATCCAACAGAAAGACAAGCAACAAGGACTCCTTACTAACACCCAATTACAAAAAGCATTTTGAACAAGGACATGGTCAAAATGAACATAAACAAAGGAGTTATAATTTCAGAAGCGGAAGAACACAAAATCTACAACCTAAGCAAAAAACAGAAAGATTTATCCAACAAGACGATCAACAATTACCTCTGATGAAAATAGCTCTCGGATGGACCACATCAAAGATGACGCAACATTTTTCTTTGGAATTCGTAACATGTATCACCTCATTTCATCAAGTATCGCAAGTACTCAAGAAAGGATCTAGAGATAACCGTTTCAAGCAAATCAAACAACCCTTGTCTTCAATAAGCTTTGAGGACAAAGCTTCCTTTAAGGGGAAGGCAATGTTATATAAAAAATATATATATAACATTATAATAATAATATTCCAATTAATATTAATATTATTAATATTAATTGTTAATAATAAAACTATTTATAATTAATTAAAAAGTTAAGAGTCATGTTTTTATGTGAATAGGTACAAATGGGCTTATCATGTCTTATATCTTATCATTATAAATGTAATATCATATCTTATATCTTGTCATTTTAAATACAAATTTGTATTTATGGATTATTTCGCATTTCTAAAGTGGAAGTTCGAATAAATGAGTTTTTCTCATTTCAAGATCTTTGGGAAGAATCTAGCATTCTTTTTGTGGATTAATATTTTGTTGCACTCAGAAAGGTCGTTTGGGAAGGGTGCATCATTTGGGGAGACCCACTGTTTGTTTCTCTTCCGGATTTGTTTCAAGCAGGGAGTGATTTTGTTTATGACCAATTATTTCTCTTATCATTTATCTCTAATTTGCAATAGCTCATTTTTCTTTTCAATCTGATTGATTTTTCCTTAGCTTGGCAGGAGGAGGGCGCACTTGTCCACTAGGGCGTTTGCATTGAGCTGGATCTTCAACCAAAATTGTACAAAGGAAGCGAGAACAACTGAAAAGTGACCACAAGGCCCCATCAGGCTACATCCTTGTTGGTGTAGTGTTGGACATCCCCCCGTGACTCCATTCAGCCCACATTTTCTCGTGTGCTACCACACTTAATGAGTCTAGACATATTCCCTGTACCTTCGTGGTATATCGGGAATCCCCCTCCCTCATAATCCATTCATTAATCCATAAATTTAAAATCGACCAAGAACAATTGCAATACATCCATCACTCCAACAACACTCCATTTCAGACTCCATTTTTAGCACTGGTCTACATCATACAATCATTTTGCTTTAAGTGAATCTTATGTAGATGGATTAATTTGTATTTCATGTTGTTGTCTTAATCACTATTTCAATCTCTTGTGTCACTTTCGAAAAAACACCTAAACAACTTACTCAATCACAAACCACCATCTAAAGCTTAATCCACCTTAGTAACTCATAAGGTCTACCCCCCTTGGCTTCGTTAAGAGTTTGCCTAAACGGAGGACTCAAGATCAAGTGACAGTACTTGACTTGAGACTTGCACCCAAGGACGCACTTAATGGCTTGAAGATTTCTGCCACGCCAACCTAACCCCCAAGTGTGTGAAAGGCGGCAACACTCCCCTTCCAATATTTCAAGGGCATGATAATGATCACTCAACCAGATTCCACGTTGTGATTTTCCTATCACATATGAATGAATTTGAGAGATGCCACATGTGTGATGCACCCCATTAAGGAGAAATGCACCCCACCTCGGCAAGAGACAACTCGTCTTGCCAAGATATGATGCCAATCGAACTAATTTGATCTTGATTTATTTCCAAAACAATTTTCAATTAACTTGAATTCACTCATGACATGTCCTCGACATGTTTCCACTTATTTATGAATTTGATTTTTTGCCTTTTTTTCCCATTTAGTTGACACTTTTTGGCCTTTTCAAGAGAATTATTATTTAAGTGATAAATAGTCACTCAAATACTTGGGAAAGTGGGTTTTGGGGTATAGTGGGTGCTTTGAGTTAAAAAACAAGCACCCCCATGGCAAATTTGGCCCCCTAGCCATACTTCTATAACACTTTGAATTTTTAACTTTTATGACACTTTGAATTTTCACATTTAACTTATTAAAAAATTGACCCGTTTTTACGGTAAAAAAAAAATTATTCTCAAAATTTGAAAATAGGAGAATAATTGACCCGTTTTTAAGGCTTTTTTGAAGTGTATAATGTCATCATGGAGTGAGAACAAGTAGACCAATAGGAGGGGTAACACATGGAAAAAGAAGGTCCAAGTGAGCAAAAGTGAGGTGTGCTAAAGCAAGTATAACAACCCTTATATGCACAATCACCTTCTACATAGCAAAAAACTGAGTGTGGCTTGTAGCCCCTAAGACATGTGTCCTAATGGGTCCATCCTAAGAAGCACCAAACACCAACCCAGGGTGTAAATGGCCCAAAATGACAAGGGACTTTCACCTTGTTACCACCTAAGTTGCACTCAGTTGGACTTTCAAGTGAGCCACCAAAGATGAACAAACACTTGTTTAAATTCAGAATTCAAAAGTCCATTCAGGCCTTCCAAGGCCCTTTCTTCACCCAATTGTTCATACCTCACGGGGAGATTGTAAAAAATGTGCTAGCACGGGTTTTTTATAAAGAACTTGGCTTCCTAGGACTTGGGTATCAAGACGATTACTTCAAGGTGTCTTTTCCCTTGTTAATTATGCAATGTTGAACAAGTGATGTATAATTTTCGAGTTTTTCACCTGCTCCTCCAAAGTTGGAATGATCATCTTGCAGGTCAAACTCTGGGAGGTTAGTAAAGTTCACATGTCAATGTATATGAACATGCTAGACATTGTTATTGAGTCATATGGAGATGTGCTTGGTCCCCCTAGCTCTTTTTAATTTCCAAGAAAAAAATCCCGCAAAATTAGGCCATTTTTTAATGGTTTAATTAAAAAAATTGTAATTGGCATAAAAGTATGATCCAGAGGCGGAATTTGGCGTGGGGATACTCGTTTTCACTTAGAGCGTCCTCTTTACCCTAAGACATGCTTTTCATATGCTTCAAGTGATCAAATTGTCACTTAGAGCATGATTTCTCTAGAGAGGAGTCAAAATGTCAATTTATAGATGCGACAAAATGACTGAAGACCAAAGTGAGAAAAGCCAAGGGACATATTAAAATATGTAGGGATGACATGGCAGTCTTGTCTCCCTTAGTGGGCGACCTCATCCCAAACATATATAGTAGCTGGGCTACTTTTGTTCTTGAGCAGTCCTCAAGAATTCTTTGAGCCAGTCCTTTACTATGAGATCAGCAGATGATGAGCCACCAGTTGATGATCTCCCACTTTCAGCAGATCTAGAGCATCCAAATTGGCCAGTTCTATGACATGACTGAGCCTCATGAACCCAGATTCAATAACTGAGTTAGCCATTTTCATGACCCAGAGCAGAGTGTATGACAGTGCCATGATGTACAACAGCAACAATGTTTCAATGCCCTTCAGATTGTTCATATTGATGCAGGTATATGACCTAGGTGACATTATGGTTTTGTACATATGGATTTTAACTTTGCTCTGTTGACTATTTTTGTAGTGAGACTCAGTTGATAGCGGTTGTATGTTGGCGATACTTTATATTGGTCTTGCTGAAATCTAAAGTATAAATGATCTAGTTGTTATGTCCAAGAGATTCCTTTGTATACTCATTGGTCATGCCCTACTTATAGTATGGATTTGGTCATTTCCCTTTAGGGACACAGATTGTTAGTCTTGGCTTCATCTTCACTATCTCCATCCATCTGTTGCCTTCCCTCCTTTTTGTTTCACCTTTGACTTGTAACTAAACTACTGACAACTATCGTTTCCCCCACCTTCACCTCTATGTCGGAATAGGTCTCCATGATTAAATTGTGTCTCGGTGTTGGCTTGTGTGATTCTTATCACAAAGATGGTTTTCCCCTAGGTCTTGAACACAAGTAGTCGTACCAAAAGTGTCTTAAGACACTATAGAGTTGGAGCTTAAATGATTTTTCTAAATGGATACCCAGCCTGCAAAACAAAAGTGTCTTTAGACACTATTGTAGATAAAAGTAAAATTAGCCAATTCCCAAGAGATGAGCACTCATCCATTGTATGATGTAAGGCTCATTTGCCGTCAAGGATATGGATGCTCGCTGGCAGCAAAGCTAGGCCTTAGTCATTTTCTAGAGCCCATAAGGCTTTCTAGGGCACCTGCTCTTGGAGGTTGGCAAGTTAATAAAATAAATGTTTTAAAAAAGTTGATGGCTAGAGGATGAGCACTCATTCTTTGTATAATGTACAACTCAATTGTCCCCACATGGAAATAGGGTGAGACTAACTCATAAGGGCCATGTCTTTGTCATTTTCTGAAAGCCCAGAAGGCTTACCAGGGCACCTGCCTCTAGAGGTTAACTAGTGTATATTGTTGTGCAAATAAATTGCTAAAAGGTTGCTTGTCTAGAGTCTAGTGGAGCCTACTCGTCATTCCACGCCTTTGTGAGATACTGACATTCCCTATTGTTCACCTAACCCAACTTATGTGTTGTGTGGTTTCCCCTTTCCTTCAGCCTAGATGTACTATGTCAAGCATCAAGTCATTCCCTTGGCCATACCTTGTTTAATTCACCTTCACCCTTGACTAGCAAAATGGCTAAATCCATCAATGAGTATATACTGGAGGTTCTTGTTTAGAGCAGCAGATTATTTTGATTTAGATATATAATTGCCGGCAAAAGCTAAGAGCTTATAATCGCCGGAAAAGCTACTTGTACTTGAGTCTTACAGTTAACATAGATAATTGAGCATGCACATCCATTTTGTACTTTGCAGTCTCAGAGTTTAGCAGTTGGGTCATTATTTGATTATTCTTGATTTGTTCAACCCAGTTTGACCAGGTCAGGAGTAGGGTCCAGGATGAGTTTTGACCGATGGTTGTGGATGATGATTATTTGTGGCCTATCAGTGTCCATTAGACATATTCATGCTTCAGATGGTGGTTTACTATGATGGCTTGTATTATTTTCATGATTATCATCATTTGCAGGCTTTATTATTATTGTTGTTCTGACATGGATGGGGCCTCTGGTGTACCTTTGTGATGGACATATGGTGTATGAGTACACATTCCTAGTTGATTTCGACACTTTGAGTCCATTGGTGCATCCGGTTTTCAGTTTCGGGCAGTTGCAGGGGAGATATGGGTCTTTTTAGGATTTTGTAGCTGTTAGCCCTAGACCGGCACTGGTCTATGTTGTTTTTCATGCTTAAATCAATTTTGCAAAATGTTGTGAATGATGTTTACATTGTCATATGTTGTTGATGTGATTTCTTTCTTGCAATAGTCCGTTGTGATGTTTTATCCATTTCATATTAACTCCTAAAATTAGTCTTTTCTTTCGTAAATTAAAAAACTTAGATTTTCTTTTAATAGGGACCACCCCCCTTGGCTTTGCTAGGAGTTTAGTCTAGACGTAGGAGCTGAGTATCAGGTGACAGCACTTGGCTCGAGCTTTCCCCCAAGGTTGCACCAAGTGGCTTGAAGATTTTTCCACATGACCTGAAGTGCAAATTAGGCGGCAACATTTTGGCGTCGTTGCTAGGGATAAATCTTTCTATTCAAGGAATACGATTTTGGTTCTCCTTTTTTGTTTTGCTTTGTTTGATGAATGTTTAGAGTAGATCTTTATTTTTCGTCTGGCGACTCCACTAACCTTTTTCATTTTTTATTACAAAGAAAAGCAAAAAATAATTTTTGTGAGAAATTTTAATGCATATTTTTGTCTTCTCACATGGTGACTCCATTGAAGGGGTAAAACCCTGTTATATCATAAAATTTGTGAATACTTGTTGTGTGTAGATGAGCACATGCGACACATACAGATTTTTTTGAAGCTTATCATTTGACATATTTTTTGTTACCTCCAGAGAAACCTGTGGATGAAAGAAATGATACATCTCACATTCCTATTACGCAATTGGCATCCTTGGAAGAAGAGGTAGAAAGAAATCTATCTGAAGCCTCCCGGAAAGAAAAATTACCTATGCCCCATGGAGAAGGTTCTAGTAAACAAGTCGATCATTCTGACACCATTTCTCCTCTTAAAGCTGATATTGATGAAGAATTTCGAGATTTTTGGACTGTGGGGGAAACAGTTAAGCAAGTAATATCAACACACCCAGAGGAGGTTAAGAGTGAGCCTAACAAGTCAAGAAGGGAAGTAAAAGAGATTTTGGTGGGAAGAATTGCCATTCCAATAGACGGGGGTCCTCCACGTTTCAATGTTATACCTGAAAGAAGTAGGACAATGCCAGTTCTTGTACTAGAGGCAACACTAATGCCTCCATAATACCTACCGAAAATATTCAAGTTGTGCCTTCATCCATTAACTAGTGTAGGTATTCCTATTGTGATAAGGTGATTGTTGAGAATCGTGCTTTTAATCACATTTCAAGACAATCGAGAAATCTTTGGATGGGACCACTAACAGTAGAACGATTTGATGGTAATATGTATTTTTTTATCTATTGAAGATGGTTGCAGGTTCAAAATTCTTGTAAATCAAGTTTATTCTATTGATTTTTCCTAAGCAGCATCAAGAGATGTTCTCTTGGAGAATGGAAATATCTAGTCGAGTACCAGGATGTGGAACCAGTCAAGCACTGGGGGAGCTCAGCCTTGAACTGAGTAGCCATTCTTTGAATGGAGACATCTGGCAAGTACCAAGATGTGGAACCAGTCCAACACTAGGGGAACTCAGCCTTGAGCTGAGTAGCCATTCTTTGAATGGAGGCATCTGGTCGAGAACTAGGACATGGAACCAGTCCAGCACTGGGGGAACTCAGCCTAGAGTTGAGTGGCCATTCTTTGAATGGAGGTACCTGGTCAGTTACCAAGAAGATAAACCAGTCTAGGACAGGGGGACTCAGCCTAGGGCTGAGGGCCATTCTCCGAGAGATTGGAAGTGGTTGGTCAGTTACCAAGTATTTGACCTTGAGTCAAATGATGCAGCCTAGGATTGAGGCACTTGGTCAGTTACCAGGAACATCACTATAAGTCTTAGACCAGGTCTGGGCATGTGAGGCACTCCTATCCTTGATCTATGGGCTTTGTGACCTTCTCAAGGATTAGCTGCCCTTGGTTAAGACACCTAGTACCCGATCTTGGTGGCACAAGGAGTTTGAGATATAAGCATTAGTAATTCTCCCTATTTATGATGATATACTTTGAGTGGGTATGAAGGACCCCTGTGACCACTTACATTGACCACAGGGCACTTGAAGAAGGCTAAAAGGTAAAAGGAAAAAATACATAAGGACCCTTGGACCACTAAGAAGTCAAAGTGAAAATACAAAAATACCTTTAATACCACTAAAGGTAAAAGTCAAAAAGTAAAAGAATAAAATCCTATGATTTTATTCTTTTGTGTATGGTCCACACCCAAGGGACTCAAAGCCTATGAAAGAAGATCAACTTCATTTCGTTTACACACACTTTATCATCAACATTTAGCTGCTCCATATATGATTTTTTCCCTGGCTTTGGAAGTGAGAGAAGATCTATGTTTTGTTTATGCCCTAGAATGGAGGCTATTCTAGCTAGGGCATCTCCATCATGCTTCAACAACAAACAACAAAAACCCTAAGCAGCTAAGGCATCTCTCTATGCACTCACGATCAGCAGCAACAGCTAGGGCATCACCATTTCCCTTCTCGGTGAGGAGCAGCAGCAGCAAGATCCTCATCTCGGGCAGTCCTTCTCTATCATGGGCAGTCCCTTTCTCATCCGGGCAGTCTCAAGAATAAACTCGGGCTGCCTTTAACAGCTTCAGACAATCCTAAATTGGGCTCGGGTAGCAGTAAAGCAAATCCATGGATCTCGATCCGTGTGCTGTAGATTCCGAGCAGGCCTAATCTAGGCTCGAGCAGCAGGGAAGGACTTACCAGCAATAGGGAAGAGGGTCTGGGCAGCATCTAGAAGGTCTGGGCAGCACCACAGAGCTCACAGGATGACATAGTAGATCCGGGCAGAACCAAAACCATCTCGAGTAGACACCTATAGGGTTCAGACAACCATAGAAGAAACACAGCCAGCCTTTCTCTCCTCTCAAGCATGTTCCTTCACACTCTGGGAAGATCTAGAATATTCAGCCAAGTCATGAACGCTTCTCATATTGGGCTGACACAGACCCATCTTACATATCTCGGGCAGCTCGATCTCCTTCTCGGGCAGCCCTAATTTGGCACAAGCAGTAGCACAGAAGATCTCGAGCAGCATTCAGAAAGCCCCGAACACTTCCGGGCAGCATCTGAGCAGAACAAGCAATTTTGAGCAGCTCGGGCAGCAAGGAAGAAAATTAGGGCAGCAAGAATAAGGACTTCCAGGCAGCAAAGAGAAAATCTAGGTAGTAGCCCCATTCTGCAATTTGTGTGAAACTTATCGTTTGACATTTTGGTCAATTTATGCTAGGGTTTGGAATTATTCAAGCCTGTTAGGGTTTGACAATTTATTGATAAACTTTCATCTCAAAATTCTGAGATCGAAAACTCAGTCATCTCATTCAAGGGATGAATTACTAATGCTTTTAGGGGTTTTGTTCTTTAAAGGTTTCCCCGTGAAAAACATCTTGTGTTCAATGTGTTGATGTGTGTTTATCTACTGCACTTTTCTTATTGTTATCTATGTTACAGTCTGCAAAATTAGAGAATATGTGCAAAATGCTAAAATTCAACATGGTATCAGAGCATTGCATGTGAAGACCCAGTAAGAGAGCAAATTATTCTTGTCTTCCTAGACCTCGGGACATTTTGCAAACTTAGATAATTGACTTGTGTAGCAGAGATGGCTACCAACACTGTCAGACAGGAAGAAAAGCTTGAAGGTTCAGCAAATTACAACTCTTGTAAAGTTATGCTCACAACCATCCTAGAGGAAAATGACCTTGGTGACTTGGTTTTCAACACCATTGAAGAACCATCATCTAATGCTGGCGAAATTGCTTTCAAGAAGAAGCAAGCACAGGCAAGAAGGATCATCTATGATTCAGTCAAGGAAACCTTGATGCCCACCATCACACCATTGAAGACTGCCAAAGAAAGCTTTGACACCTTGACGAATCTGTATGAAAAGAAGGCTCCTAGTCAGAAGAGAGTTTTGAAGAAAAGGATTCGAACACTGAAGATGAACAAGGATGAAGTTGTTGGACCCTTCTTCACAAAGATTGCACAGGTAAGAGACCAACTCATTGCTATTGGTATTACTATGGATGATGATGACCTTGTACATACTGTATTCGATGGTCTCCCAAACTCTTGGGAAACATTTCTGGCAGCAGTAAGCGGACGTGAAAATCAACCAAACTTTGATAGGCTTTGGCATGATTGCTTAGAAGAAGAAAGAATAGTTCAAAACAAAGCAACTGGCACTAAGGAAGAAAACCTTACTCTTACAGCAAAGACAAGGAAGTTCAAGAAGCCCTCCCCTCAAAAAAGGAAGGGAAAGAAACCACAAGGTAAACACATTGATGTTTCAAAATTGGAATGCCATAATTGTCATAAGAGTGGGCACTTTGCTAAGGATTGCAGGCAACCCAAGAGGAAGTTCAAAAGAAGGTTCCAAACTTCTACTGTAGAAGAAGAAGAATCCCAAGGCTACCAAAGAAGATGAACCTAGAAGGGAATATTACCTAATCTCTGCTCTTTCTGGATCCATCGCTGACAGTGCTAACTCTTGGTTAGTAGATAGTGGTGCCTCCAGACATATGACAGGTAATTGTGGAGCACTCACCAGCTACAGAAAGAAGAAGTTCACTACTCATGTGGAACTTGGAGATGATTCCAACTATAAGATTGAAGGAGTTGGCTCTACGTCACTTCAACTTGATTCAGGTACGGTCTTGCATATTGATGATGTCTTATACGTTCCTGGTTTGAAAAAAAAACTCCTCTCTATTGCTGGCTTAGAGGACAAGGGCTACAAAGTCATGTTCATGGACAAGAAGGTCCTACTGTGGGAAAAGAATGAGAAGCTAAGCTCAATTGTACTAATTGGGGCTCGAGAGGGAGGTCTTTATAAGGCTTCCAAAAATTCCACACAAGCCTTGGTTCACCAGACAGTCGTTCCATGTGAGTTGTGGCATCGAAGGTTTGGACACCTCCACTATACAGCTCTTCCAGGCCTTCACAAGATGGTTACAGGTAAGCCATAGATTTCTCCTAAACATGATGATATTTGCCAAGGTTGTGATCTAGATGATCATCCTTGGAAGTCTTGGACTTTTGACACTGCGGTGTATATTCATGTACCAAAAGAAATGAAGGCTAAGCCAGAGCCTTCCGGAAAGAAAGACATATTTGTGGGTTACAGTGAAAGCTCGAAAGCCTACCGCCACTATGTCCCTGGACAAAGCTACATTGAAGTCAGTAGAGTTGTGATATTCCATGGGGAAGCTATGTTTCGTCAAACACAAGAGCTTTCAAACGAAGATGAAGAACCTCCTTCTGAGATCCCAGATTCAGAAGTTCAGAGGGAGGAAGAAGAATTTGAGACACAAATTCCAAATGTCCCTGAGGAACCTGCCTTCTACCGAGAAACAGTACAAGAAGCTGAGAAGCATAAAGCTCCTCCCAAGACTTTCAGAGAAAGCATAAGGCCACAGAAGTACTTAGGTCTTATGAGCCAACCCATCAATTTTGAACCTTCCACATACAAAGAAGCAGCAAGTCAACAGGTATGGATTAATGCTATTCCCAGACCGATAGGAAAGTCAGTGGTAACATCAAGATGGCACTACAAAATCAAGCATGCTGCTGATGGCAGCATTGAGAAGTACAAGGCCAGATTTGTAGCTCATGGCTTTACTCAAAAAGAGGGCATAGACTATGATGAGACTTTTGCTCCTGTCATCAGGTATACTACTATTAGAACCATCATATCTCTTGTTGTTGTATTCGGATGGAAGTTACATCAGATGGATGTAAAAATAGCCTTCCTCAATGGCAAGTTTGAAGAGGAAGTCTACATTGAACAACCTGAAGGCTTTGTGACTCATGGGGATAAGTCCCATGTGTGTAAACTGAAGAAATCCTTTTATGGGCTCAAACAGGCTCCGAGAGTCTGGTATGCAAGGATGGATGGATATCTTCACAGCTTGGGGTTTTCCAAAAGTACCGCTAACTCCAATATGTACTTTAAGGTTGTTCATAATCATATCTTGATCCTTGTCCTATATGTGGATGACTTGTTCCTTACAGGTGAGGAACAACTGCACAGTGTAAGAGGGAGCTCACCTCTGAATTTGAAATGAAGGATATTGGTCTGCTACATCATTTTCTTGGCCTAGAGGTCTGGCAAAAGCTAGGAGAGATCTTCCTAACACAAGCGAAGTATGCAGTGGACATCTTGCAGAGATTTGGGATGTAGGACTGCAAGTCCATGAGCGTGCCCACGACAACCAACTTAAGGAAGTTGCGAGACTCGGCCACCAGTTCGCAAGATGTGGACACTACCGTGTATCGACAACTCATTGGATCTCTGATGTATCTTGTACACACGAGATCAGATATTTGTTACACAATGAATGCTCTGAGTCAGTTCATGTCCGATCTGAAGCACATACACTGGGTAGCAACTAAACATGTACTCATATATGTGCAAGGTACCATCACTTATGGGCTCAGGTATACTTCCAGCAGTGGAGTAATGTTAGTTGGATATGCTGACTCAGGTTGGGATGGCAGTGCAGTAGACCGAAAAAGTACTTTAGATTATTGTATCAGTATGGGATCTGCAATGATCTCTTGGTCCAGCAAGAAACAAGGTTCCATATTACAGAGTACAGCTGAAGCCGAGTATATTGTTGCAAGTGATGCTTGCAAGGAAGCAGTTTGGCTTAGGAAATTACTATCTAATCTGTTCAGTGGAAAGCTTGACTCAACGATTATTCATTGCGATAATCAGAGTTGCATTAAGCTTTCAGAAAATCCGGTGTTTCACGGTAGATCGAACACATTGAAATGAAGTATCGTTTCATCAGAGACCTAGTACAGAGAAGTACTCTAAAGTTGCAGTACATCCGTACAGACAAACAGATTGCATATATTCTGACCAAGCCTCTGACAACAACGAAGTTTGTGTACTTTTGTGACAAGCTTGGCATGGCAGAGAATACCTCTCTCGCTGAGAGGGAGTGTTGATTTTTCCTAAGAAGCATCGAGAGCCATTCTCTTGGAGAATGGAAACATCTGGTCAAGTACCAGGATGTGTAACCAGTCCAGCACTAGGGGAACTTAGCCCTAAGCTGAGTAGCCATTCTTTGAATGGAGACATCTGACAAGTACCAGGATGTGGAACCAGTCTAGCACTAGGAGAACTCAGCCTTGAGATGAGTAGCCATTCTTTGAATGGAGACATATGGTCGAGAAACAGGATGTGGAATCAGTCTAGCACTGGGGGAACTCGACCTAAAACTGAGTGGCCATTCTTTGAATGGAGGTACCTGGTCAGTTACCAGGAAGCTGAACCAGTCTAGGACTGGGGGGCTCAGCCTAGGGCGGAGGGCCATTCTCTAGGAGAATGGAGGTGCTTAGTCAATTACCAAGTATTTGACCTTGAGTCAAATGATGCATCCTAGGGTTGAGGCACCTGGTCAATTACCAGGAACATCTCTATAAGTCCTAGACCGGGTCTGGGCATGTGAGGCACTCCTACCCTCAATATGTGGGCTTTGTGACCTTCTCCAAGGATTAGCTACCCTTAGTTAAGACACCTAGTACCCGATCTTGGTGGCACAAGGAGTTTGAGCTATAAGCAATAGTAATTCTCCCTATTTATGATGATGTACTTTGAGTGGGTATGAAGGACCCCTATGACCACTAACATTGACCACAGATCACTTGAAGAAGGATAAAAGGTAAAAGGAAAAAATACATAAGGATGTTATCAACTATACATTTTGCAGCTGGGCTACCATGATGCAACATACAAACTGGTCTCTTATTCTATTTTGGGTCACTTTTCACATGGGGTATTAGCATGGATCTTTACAATTTCAGTCAGTTCAAAGCCTTATTCATCAAATCTTCCTTGCCAGGACTGAGATTCAAAAGTCCATTGAGATGCTTTCGGTGATGATCTAGTTCATTGTAGCAAAGCAACAGATCAGAGTTGGTACACACAATATAGAGGGGCTTACCAGTTGGAGACAAGTATATTTGGTGAGATCAGGTATACATTTCTTTGATTTGATTTTTCTCTATGATGTATGTCAGTTACCTATGCTTATCAAGTTAGGATGATTATGGTGACCTATGCTTACATCTATTATTGCTTCAACTTGTGTTATGACTAATCAAGGAATTTGATGTGAAGACTGTTGCTCATGCCATGCTCGCACAAATTATAAACCTTGGTGCTAGGTTGGTTCCATGTCACTTGTCCCCATCCATCCAGTTCATCCACCTTTGATTTTGTCCCATGACTTAGACTAATTGAGACTTGTGAGATTGAAGATCCTTTCCCCATTGTGACCCCTATGTATGATAGACTCCATGTTGCTATGTGTCTCTAGTTATGAAGTATGTGGCTTGGCCAGTGTGGTTGGGTTCACAAGGTAGGTCTCCTTTAGTGCTCAAAACAAGTGCTCCACCATAACAGTGTTACTAAACACTAAAGCATCAGAACGCATAAAAGCTATACCTAAAGGAAGCAAAAGTTAGCCAGTGGCCAAGGGTTTGAGCACTCATTCATTGTATAATGTAAGGCTCAATCAGTCCTCCACAGGGGCGATAGGGAGAGGCAAACTCGTCGGGGCTATGGACTGCTCGCTAGCAACGAGTCTAGGCCTTAGTCATTTACTAGAGCCTAGAAGGCTTTCCAGGGCACCTTCCCTTGTAGGCTGGCTACTATCTTGTGAAATGTAAAGTGTATTGAAAAGGTTAATGGTCAAAGGATGAGCACTCACTCCTTGTATAGGGTTCGGCTCATGTGCCCCCATAGGGCATCAGGGTGAGACTAGCTTGCAAAGGTTGGGTCTTTGTTAGTACTGGAGCCCAGAAGGCTTCCAGGGCACTTGCCTTTGAAGGTTGACCTATGTTGCAATTAAAGTGCAAAGGAAAGCTTGTTAGAGTCTAAGGGAAGCATATCCAAGTACTTTATCCATTTGTGAGACACTCACATCCCCTATTGCTATCTGTCATACACATGTCACCTTGGTTGAGAGTATTATTTATCATTCGGATAGATCACCGAGTCAAAGTCAGTTAAAAGTCATTCCCTTTTGCCTTAACCTTGTTCCTTCATCAACACCCATCTGTAGCACATTGTTTACCCTTTTCCATAAAGTTCCAAGATTCTTCAAAAGCACATGTACATCTTACTATTATTATTATTATTTGTCACCATGATTATGAATAACTAATTCAAGTTTGGTTCTGATATACATTAATGGAGCATTTCTTACCCTGTATGTTTTCAGGATCATATTGATATAGTTTCTCACCTTCAGTTTGGGTACTTTGACTTGGTCAACCCAATTGACCAAGTCAATCACAGTTCCCAAGGTAGTGACTCAAAAAACAACATGATCTATATTTGTTTCAGACATGCCCAGAACCAATACTGCTGTTTCAGTTTTGAGAGTTTGGCCCCGGTTCTCTTGATAAGTGAATATTATCACTTAATGATTGGCCAAATGATCAAATTTTATTCCAAAAGGCAATATGATTGGTTCTCCTAGAGCATAGCAGTGTTCTAGGGGGTATGAGTAGTCACTTATCACTTATACCATTCTTCTATGTCTCCATATCATCCTGAGCAGTCAGTTTGCTCTGGATTGCACCCTGGACAGATTTAAGGTGGATTTATTATTTTCCAGAGATTGTACCAGTAAAAATGAACTAGAAAAATCACTAAAAAAATCGATTTGGCCTCTTAGGTCAAGGAAATGGCTAGGAATTTTGATAGATGATGTGTTTCAGCATCCCGGACAGTCCTCCAGCAGTTTCCAGACAGCAAATGTCTGGATTATTTTATATTGGCGAATCCAGTGGGGAAAGCCCCCCAAGGGGTGCCCCCTCAACTTGGCCATTGATCTATTTCATTGTTATATCTTATATTATGAAGTTGTAAAGGGGCCTAGGGTGAATTAAGCCCCTAGTGACCCCCTCCTATGTAGTATCATGTCATATCTTATGTTATATTGTGACTTTCACCTAGGATAGGCGTCCTTGAGTAAAGTGCGCCCCCTCTTTGACTTAGTCACTTGACCCATGTGTTGAGTATATAGTTGTCATTGATGTCAAAAGTATTCATATGAAAAAGGAATAACCAGTAGATATGGTAGCAAGATAAGTTCAGTGATGACAAAGTAATAACAAAGGACAAGATGGCAGAGTAAATTCAGTGATGGCATGGCAGAGATGATGACATGGCATATATGATGATGTAGCATGTGTGATAAGGTTGGATAAGGTTGGAAAAGACATATGATGGTGACCTAATGTCTCAGTTTATCTTAAAAGTGTTTGTGGAGAAAGTTATGGATATGCCAGAACGAGAGTTCATGGAATTAGATTGTTTAGTTGTGCATCTGACCATATGATTGCTTTGTCCAAAAGATCACTGAGGAAAAATATATCAATCTTCCTCTGGCAAGATCTAAAATGCCCGCCAAAATGTTGTAGTTGTGTCAATAAGTTCATCTATTGACATAAGTCTATTCCTTGATTGATAATCCATCAAGCCATGGTTTTTAGACTCCTCACGAGTGGTCATAAGTATGAAAAAAAGAGGTATTAAGTTAGTAAAAATATGATATATGATGGTGTATAAAAATATGTCTACTCAGAGTGTATAAAACTCATATATGCCTGTACCGAGATGAAAGTAATATAAGACACAGTTTTATAAAAGGATCCAAGATGAAGCTCTGTTGATTGACTGACAAAGCTGGTGAGACAAATAAAGAGTGGAAGTGCAGAAGAAGTGAAATGAACGAGAGATAGAGCATATGTAACAATCAAAGAACAAAGAAACTATATTTGCAAAACATCGCAGAGGATTTCCACAAAAGAAATCCCACGCAAGATCCGACGGTCGAGGATCAGTTTCCCAAAAGATAGGCAGAAGGATAAAGTTCCGCGAAGGATTAAGATCGGACGGCTAAGATTAGTTCCGCTAAAAGAGATCGACAGTGCGAAAGAGAAAATGCGAAAAGGGAGTTGCGGAAATAACATTTAAAGATTCTATGAACCCACAATCTGGAAGATCAAAGGTCGGGAAAGACTCCACAAAAGATCAACGGAGTGGAAGAAAAATTGCCGAAAGAAGCTTGCGAAAAGACGAGATACGATTTGAGGAAATGTTACATTTCCGCATTCCGCAATCCGCATCTTACCTCAAATCAACTGTCAGGAAAACACCCGACGAAGATCAACAGTGGGAAATCGTTGATGAGGAAACTATGGTGCGAAAATACGATTTCGAGGAGGAAATTTGTGTGTTAGATCGACGGACCAGAGAGACTTAGAAATAGGATCAACGGCTCTGATTAAAACTGGAAGATGATCTTGCGGAAAGAAAATAGAGAGTACGAAAGAACGCGACTGAAGGGTTAAACTATAAATCGATTAAACATGAGCTTAGGATATGCCCACAGAAGCTCAAGGATGTCTAGCTGGGGTTGAAAGAAAGCTCTCGAGAGTTTGTAAATGACTGCAGAGGGTTTGAGGAAGTCCATAGGCTTGAAGAGCAACCATGGAGAAGAAATCCGCGTTTTTTGGGAAAGAGGATGCCCGCCAATAAAAGATAAAGCATACTAAAATATGTTCTAAAGAGTTGTATTGATTAATTAATTAATTAATTAAATTGTTCATAAACAGAATTATGATAAGTGTGATTATCAGATTTGAAAGGGCATGTTTGTGAAAGGGTGTGTTTCCAGAACAATACATCTGCAAGAAATGTGAAGATACTTATACGAGGAAGTATGAGTGAGAAAAAGGGTCTCGGTGTCCACATCAAAAAATTAGAAACAAAGACCAGTAGGTGTGACAGAGAATGGAGGGAAAAGAAATCTAGCATATTACAGAAAACATATTAGGGTGGCAGGGTGGCGCTAGGGCAAGCAACAAGCCTGCAGGAGGTTGTTGCCTCCTTCCAGCAGAAGCTGGTAAATAGGGTGTAGGAGCATCCTGTCAGTTGTAGTTGACAAAACAGGGTGTCGTAGCATCCTTTCAGTGGCAGCCAGGGGGTCGTAGCCTCTTTCCAATGGTAGCTGGTAAACAGTGTATTGTAGCATCCTTTCAGTAGCAGCTGATAAACCAGGGGGTCGTAGCCTCCTTCCAGTGGTTGTTGATAAATAGGGTGTTGTAGCATCCTTTCAGTAGTAGCTGATAAACCAGGGGGTCGAAGCCTCCTTCCAGTGGTAGCTAGTAAATAGGGTGTCGTAGCATCCTTTCAGTAGTAACTGATAAACCAGGGGGTCGTAACCTCCTTCCAGTAGTTGCTGGTAAATAGGGTGTAATACCATCCTTGTCTGTAGCAGTAGGCAAAACTATTTGTAAATAACAATTTTGCAGTAATAGGACGTATTGGTGGTCTACCCTATTGGGCTTCCACGTTAAAATTGTGTTCTGTGTATTCTTGTTGTTATTTGTTTTTAATGATAGATTTAAAAAGTGGTTAAAATACTAAAAAGATAACAATACTGATTCCCCCCCCCCCTCTCAATATTGACCAATAAACCAACACCATGTTGCGATCTATGTATTGTTGATCTCCATCATTGATGATGTTTTAATCTCAACCGTTGGATGTAAAAGTGAGTTAGGGTTTACGTCTCCCTCAAACTATTTAAGAAAGGTGACCCCCCCCCCATTATAATTCATGAGCTTTGGCATCGGAATTTAATAAACATATTTTTGTCTAGGATTATTCTTCTGTGTAACTTGTGGATGGTTTGATGATCTAATGATTGGTATTGATACTCTTCTATATTGAGCTTTATTCGGAATATATCTTGCATTTTTTCTTTACCCATCTCATCTGCAGGAAAAGGAGGCACTCTAGGAGAGAGAGGGCGTTTTTGTGGGGCAACTCACATTTGTGGGGCTCCTAGGTGTTCAGATTAGGGAGTATCTTGTTCTTTATGATTTTTTATTCCCTCTCTTTTCCGTATTCTACAAATCTCGTTCGTTTGTCTAATCATTTGATTTTTCTCTGATCTAGCAGATTGAAGGAGGTGCTAGGGTGACTAGCTGTGGCACAATAACAACAAGATCTTCTTCGAAAAGTTCATTTCGACGGGAAAGTGGCATTCTTCATCATTTCTCAATTCATCTGCAAGATCTAGGTATGTCTCGCAGGTAAGTTCCTCTTCCTTTATTTTTTGTATCTTCATTGCTCATCATTTTATTATATTAAAACCCTCATTTTGTAGATCTATAGTTCCAGCTTGCGACGAGCTCTAAAACTTAAAACCCACTTTGGAATTAACATAAAACCCCTAAGTCTAAATTTTCATCACAATTGGACTCCATTTGCCCATCCAAAGCACTGGCCTGCTACTTAGTGAAAAACGGCCCCTTTGGGGAAGTGGGTATTTCACAAACCGCAAACTAGGTATTGTTGGTTTCAGTTTTATTTGCCTAATCTTACATCCAACAATCAATCTAAGTATCCTATTTCACTTAATTTCACCATTTTTCCCTAGATCCCAATTTTCTGCATAAAACCATAGGGTAAATTTGGGGCTTTTCACCTGGATGCTCGAAATCTCTTGGTAATCGTTCTAAACTCTAATTAACTATCCTACTTAGAGATTCCACCAAGTTTCCCTCGGTTACTTGTTCAATTTCCTTGTTTTAGGATTTCTTGGCCATAGGGGGGACGCCCCTTGGGCTTTGTGTTTTCACTGGGTCTGAAGTGTCAGTATCCTTGACGGGTGTAACATTCGAGTTCTTTCGGAGGTCTTGGATATCGTAGGTCACGAGGCAACTAAAAGGATCACCTCAGAGAGGCAACTAAAAGATTCGCGATAACAGGACCCTTGGACCACTAAGAAGTCAAAGTGAAAATACAAAAAGACCTTTGATACCACTTAAGGTAAAAGTCAAAAAGTAAAAGAATAAAATCCTATTATTTTATTCTTTTGTGTATGGTCCACATCCAAGGGACTTAGTCCAGGATCTTGTAAGTCTAGTTTCAAGGGTTAAAATTTGGATTCGTCAGAAACTGATTGTACCATCATACTAGCCTCAATCAAGCGCACCTTTTGGTGAGTACAATTTTCATTTCTGATCTCCGGAACAAGATGTCTCCAAGCACTAAGATTGATGACAAATTGGAAGGCATAAAAAACTTTCATGCTTGGAAATACACAATAGGACATATTCTAGAAGAGAATGATCTTGCAAAGTTTATCAAGGAAATTGTGTCGGAGCCCGACGAAGATGAACCAAAGGAAAAGTACAAGAAAGACATGATTAGAGCCAAGAGGATCATTGTTGATTCTATCAAGGATCACTTGATTCCTCAAGTATCCTTTAAGGATACACCTAAGCAGATGTTTGATGCCCTATCAGGAGTGTATGAAGGAAGAAACATCAATCGAAAAATGAACCTGAGAGCCCAACTCAAAAGTACAAAGATTCACAAGGGTGAATCTATCCACGAATACTTCACAAGGGTCTCTCAATTCAAAGAACAACTAGAAGCAATTGAAGACAAGATTGATGAAATTGAACTAGTAATGACCGCTCTCAATGGTCGTACTAGACCATGGGACTCTTTCATCCGGAAAATCTGTGCAAGGAAGGAAATCCTAAAATTTGATGTCCTATGGGAAGAATGTGCTCAAGAGGAAGCTAGAGTAGCTAACTGAGAAGCACTACTTAGAGATGATGAACATGCTCTAGCTACTCGTACCAGAAGAAGAAAAGGAAAGCATCATTTCAAGAAGGAAACTCATAAAGGGTCTTACCCTCCTAAGAAGTTTCAAAAGAATAAAAAGGGAGATTACAAGCAGAAAGATTTCTCCTCTTATCAATGTTACCATTGTGATCAGATTGGACACATTGCCAAAAATTGCCCAACAAAGAAAGAAGAATATAATAGGAAGAATAACAAAAGACGTCATGTTAACTTAGCAGAAGAAGAAGAAGAAGAAGAACCTCCCAGGAAGTTAGCAAAAGAAGTTGAAGAATATGTTCTCTAGAAGATGTATCTGTCACTAGAGGGTGGCCTGTATAAACTGAAAGGTCACTCGAAAGCAGCCTTGATTCATGATACTACAAGTACATAAAAGGCTTGCTCACATAAAACTATAAAAACCTTGCCACATGTGAGCAAGGTAGTCACAAGTCTATCAAACCTAAAGATTGATCATGAAAGATGCAACTTTGATGAAGATACAGAGAAAGTGCCAACCTAAACAAACATATGAAGAGGTTGTAGCTCCCAGAGTTGCAAAACTGATGAAGGAAGTTGCACCTTCTCCTGATGATGAGATTCTGGAAGAACATTATATGTTGGAGCCCCAGGAACCTCCCCACATGAATACCTCCCACAAGAGAAATCCAGCTTGGACTCGTGAGATTATTCAAGAAGCATAAAGGCATGGTGCTCCAGAAAGCTCCACAAAGCAGAGCAAGAAGCCAAATCCATTTCCAAGTTATGTGGCTTTGATGTGTGATCTTGTAGACAACGAACCTACTTGTTTTGAAGCAGCAGTTCAAAAGAGAGCTTGGGTAGAAGCCATGACGAAAGAATACTAATCCATAATGAAGAATTATGTGAGGGAAGTAGATCCCAAACCAAAAGATAAAAGTGTGGTATCTTCCAAATAGATCTACAAGATAAAAACATACAACTGATGGAAGTATCGAGAAGTACAAAGCCAAATTTGTGGACCGAGGATTCTCTCAAAAGGAAGGAATTGATTATGAAGAGACATTTGATCCTGTAGCAAGGCACACTTCTATCAAAACCATCATGGCACTAGCAGCCAAGACAAAATGGAAGTTACACCAAATGGATGTAAAAACAACCTTCCTAAATGGTGTTATTGAAGAAGAAGTGTACATAGAACAGCCACAAGGTTGAAGTCGAAGACAGAAGGACACATGTCTGTAAACTGAAGAAGGCTCTGTATGGTTTGAAGCAAGCTCCAAGAGCTTGGTATGGAAGAATCAATAGTTTTCTAATGAGCTTGGGCTTTACCAAAAGTCATTAGAGGAAATTTGGGGTCTAAAATGGGCCTTATAAGAAAATGCACCAACAATAAATTTTGTGAGTTGGAATTCAAGAACCAATAGAATTTCAATAAAATGAGTCAACCATAATGGTTGCATTGACATATTTGTCATAAAAGAAAACTACTTTTTTTGTTCATATTTTCGACATATCTCCCTGTGTTTTTACTCAAATTCTGAGCGGGAGAGCTCGTTCGATGCAGAATTTAATTCCGCATCCAACGAGTACCCACACTACATACTTTTGATGGACCCTGCTACCCAAAAAACAATAAATACCTGAAAAAACATGATGATGACAATAAATACCTAAAAAAACGTGATGATGATGTCATCATCATGTTTTTTCAGGTATTTCTTGTTTTTGGGGTAGCGGAGTCCGTCAAAAGTATGCAATGTGGGTACTCGTTGGATGCGGAATTTAATTCCGCATCCAATGAACTCTCTCGCTCAAAATTTGAGTAAAAACACAGGGAGATATGTCGAAAATACGAACACAAAAAGTAGTTTTTTTCATTCTTCCTCCAAAATTAATAACTATTATTTTATTATTTTAACTATTATTTTATTATTTTCCTTAGGAGGCACATTTTAGAGCTCAAATTTCCTCTAATGAAAGTTGATCCTAACCTTTACTTCAAGTTTATGGATGATGAACCTGTCATATTGTTGTTGTATGTGGATGATTTATTCCTAACGGATAATGAGAAGCAAATCTCAGAGTATAAGAAGAAGCTCAATGTAGAATTCGATAAGAAAGACCTTGGCTTGATGCATTATTTTCTAGGTCTTGAAGTATGGCAGAGTCCAGAAAGAATCTTCCTTAACCAAGGGAAGTATGCAGTGGAAATCCTGAAAAGGTTTGACATGTTGGATGTAAAGCCATGGCCACACCCATGGATACACACTTCAAGTTGTTAGATGATGCTTCGTCTGAATTAGTGGATGTGACACTATACAGACAGATCATTGGTTCATTGATGTATCTGACGAATATCCGACCAGATATATGCTTTGTTGTGAACACCTTGTGTCAGTATCTAGTTGAGCCCAGACATGTTCACCTGGTAGCTACAAAGCATGTGATGAGGTACCTAAAAGGTACGGTAGACTATGGTCTCAGTTATACTAGAGATCATGACTTCAGAGTATATGGTTATATAGATTCAGATTGTGCAGGAAGTGTCTCAAATAGAAAGAGCACTTCAAGAGGATGTTTCAGTCTAGGGTCAGCCATGATCTCATGGCTAAGCAAGAAGCAGTCCAGTGTTTCTCTCAGCACTGCAAAAGCGGAATATATTGTAGCTTGTTCCGCCAGTTGTGAAGCCATATGGCTTCGGAAGTTGTTATCAGATCTATTCGATCTAGAGATGGATGCTACCGTGATTCTATGTGATAACCAAAGCTGCATGATGATGACAAAGAACCCCGTGTTCCATGATAAGACAAAGCACATAGAAATCCGGTATTTCTACATTTGTGACATGCTGCAGAAGGGAGCTATAAAGCTCCATTATGTGAGCACAGATGAGCAGGTTGCAAATGTGTTGACTAAGCCTCTGTCTCGTGTGAAGTTTGAACACTTCTAAGACAAGCTTGGTGTTGTCCATAAGGACTTCCCTCGAAAGGGGGAGTAGTATTGATACTATGGAATCCTCATCACAGCAGGTAGCTCAGTTGGGATTGATCATCCTTAAACTAGATCCCATAATTCCGAAAGGAAGGATCGTCTTAAATGTTGATCTTGATGGACTTGATCCTGTAATTCCGAAAGGAATGATCGTCCAAGATGTAGAAATTGGGATTGATCATCCTTAGCCTATATCCCGTAATTCCGAAAAGAAGGATCATCTTAAATGTTGATCTTGATTGGCTTGATCACGTAATTCCGAAAGGAGGGATCGTCCAAGATGTTGGGACTAATCATCCTTAGACTTGATCCCGTAATTTCAAAAGGAAGGATCGTCCAAGATGTAATTCCGAAAGGAAGGATCGTCCAAGATGTTGGGACTAATCATCCTTAGACTTAATCCCGTAATTCCGAAAGGAAGGATCATCCAGAATGTTAGTAGTGGACTTGATCAGTTAGACAAGTCGGCCCAATTAGGTAAAATGTCAGTTGGGAAACTAGTATAAATAGGGACGTGCCCTCCCTCATTTATACACACTCACACACACTTGTATTGCGCAAGAGAGAGAAAGAAGGAGGGACATAGAAGGACAACTAGTATCTTTAGTGTTTTGGCTCTTATGCTTGGGGTTTGGTCTCTTATTTGATGATACCTTGGTCTTTGGTCATTGCATACTGGTAATATATATTGAGGAAGTTTTTGTTGGGTTTTTCACTTTAGGGTTTTCCAGGATAAATTGTTGTGTACCTTGTGATTGTGTTTCTTGGAGTGATCCTCTTTATGTTGTTATTGTGAAAATGTATTAAATGCTAATCAAGTTAGGACTTAAGCTATGGCAGCATAGAAAAATTAACATCAAGGCACTTGCAACATCCAACAATGCAGCTTGCTAATTTCTTGACTTCCACTAGCCTATGCAGCCTTGGAAATTCTGATTTTTGGATCATATGCAGATCAATAACTCTAGAAGATAGACTTGATTCTTAATGTTTTGTTTTTTCAACATTCAGAGGTAAGGATGGGCAATTTACGTTAGGATCAGCCCTTTTCTACAAATAATTAAGAGTTTGGTTAATTTTTCCTTGTTTGTCCTAATTTGGCTACTAGAATTGGCCCTTACTCAGTAAAAGCACTGATGACAATCACAAAACTTTCCCATGAGCAACTTATGGAAGATATTAGTTTTCCAACTTCCTCTGACTTGGACAGATTACCATATGTTCCACTGCAACAGCAGGTTGTGTGTAAGTATATGTGAGCATAGCACATAGAACGACTAATCCATCGCACTACTACTGAACATCAGTTTGACATAAGCAGCAGAGGTACAAGAGGCTGTTGCTGAGTTCAATTTAATGCGACCACCTAGGAACCAGACTATTACCGTAGTTATTTTGTATAAGATAAACTATCCATGGCATTCTGTAGTAGTACCGGAAATTAGTTTAAAAATATCCAGTGTAGCATGGCATGTTAATATTCAGTTTTAGCCTAGGCTGTTAGAAATTAGAATAACTAGCATAGATGTATCCTAACCTGGATGTGAAGCATTGAGTAACCTGGATGTGAAGCATTGAGAGGTATCAAATTCCTTGACATGTAAGTTTTTTGATCATTTAGGCTGGTTGTAGTCTCACTAAGTTTTTTGATCATTTAGGCTGGTTGTAGTCTCACTCAACTCCGTAGAAGTCACAACTTATACATATATATAAATATGTAAAAATACAATTTTGATTATTATTGAGATATTTATATTTACATTATAATAATAAATATCATATCTATAATAATGTTTCTGTTTTTTTATCTCTCTAACAGTTTACGTGTACATATGAAATCTCTCTTTAAAAGATTTTTATTTCCATTTATATCTGTATTTGGCCAATATATAATATCACTATTGTTCTTTGTTATATCTTTTAAACCAACCTATGATAACATAAGCATTACACAGATTACATATGTATCATACTAAGCTGTAGAAATGCCTTTTGGCACAACCAGCTGTATGATACTGAAATTTTCGTCAACCATGCTATACCCAGCTTAGGATTCTCTTGAGCTACTACGCCAAAGAACATGTCAAATAAGATCCATTTTGGAGGCTCCTAAATTTATGTACCTTTTGAAAGGAATTTTCTCCTTTTGAACATAATTCCAACAGACCATTCTGTCAATAATAAAGGTCAACTAACTTTAACTAATGTCTAGAGATTTAGTACGGTATTAATGTAGATTGTGGGAGTACTTACGTTAGGTGGCAGAAATTGTTTTAGGCCCATTTCACATTCATTGATATATTTTTATAAAATAAAAATAATATAGTGTTAAGAATTTAACTTTAACCAAGTTAATTGGTTTTGTTTGGATTTAAGTTAATTTGATTTTGTTTGGTTTTAAGTTAATTAAGTCTAATTTAGAAAGTTGAAAGAAATGTTATCCTCCTCGCACTGATCAATTCCTACAAGTGATATGTTTTAGCTTTTAATAAATATATTGTTGTATAAGCTTTAAGCCTGGAAGAATCCAGTTTACCTTAAATACCTCCTCAAAAATTATTACTTCTACTAAACATAAATAAATAATATTTGGTAAATAAATTATTGAATCGTAAAATACCTTGATAGATACTTTATCTGGATTCTGCACATACAAATCTCTTACCATCTAGTTAAAATTTATTATTATTTTTAGAAAGGGACCTCGAGGTGTTGCGGTGCATGCATTTCCTTGTTGCTAATGTCCTTTCCGTATTTACTAGCCCATCTCCTCTAATTAGCTGGCCTGTCAGGCCATTATTGGTTGCGCTTCCTGCCACAGGAATAAGAGTCCTTAATGGTTCAATCAGGGCCAAGAACGGATCAATTTGATCCAAATTCTATCCTAGTTATCCATGGCAATTATGTCTCTGATGATTAGCCAAATAATGGCTCCCCAAAGAGAAGTTCACCCCACAGACATATATATCACAGATGAAATAATCCTAGCCAGGAATTAATCGGCAAGGATCCCTGAAAGACTAATTGGTCAATCTTGGTGTGCCTATAGTGTTAAATGAAATAATTGGGATGATTTCGAAATAATAATTTTATTGAATGCATTAATATAAATTTAGTCATAGAAGATTATTTCAACTATGATATAGATAGTTATATACACACGTCAGATTAAATCATTTTGATTTCCAGAGATCTGAGTCTTCTTCAAGGACTTCAAATTTACTTTATGAAATTTATTTGTATTCTATGATTTTTTTTAACCAAGTGCATCAGCCAGAACTAGCAGGCCTAGCCCACCAGCCTAATCTTTGCTGAAACCTTTCCTCCTCATATATTCAACTTGGGGAAGAAATATCACAGATGAAATAATCCTAATCAGCAATTAATTAGCGAGGGTCTTCTTCAAGGACCTCAAATTTACTTTATGAAATTTATTTGTATTCTATGATTTTTTTTAACCGAGTGCATCAGCCAGAACTAGCAGGCCTAGCCCACCAGCCTAATCTTTGCTGAAACCTTTCCTCCTCATATATTCAACTTGGGAAAGAAATATCACAGATGAAATAATCCTAATCAGCAATTAATTAGCGAGGGTCCCTATAAGGCTAATTGGTCAATCTTGGTGTGCCTATTGTGTTAAGCAAAATAATTGAAATGATTTCGAAATAATAAATTTATTGAATACATTAATATTAATTTAATTAATAGAAGATTATCATCTATGATAATTTTGCACACCCTTCATATTGAATGATTTTGATTCGCAGAGATTTGAATGTCTTCTTCAAGGACTTCAAATTTACTTTATGAAATTTATTTTATTTGTATTTTATGATTTTTTTTTAACCGGGTGTATCAACCAGCACTAGCAGCCCTAGCCCAGCAGCCTAATCTCTGCTGAAAACTGTCCTCCTCATACTACTTGTCGAATTCAATTTGGAGAAGAAATAGAAAACATGTTTAGACTCGAGTTACTTCAAACCTTTTATATATATATATATATATAAAAGAATAATAAATAAACTACTAATGAAATAAAACAATTGAAATGACAAATTACAGGCCATTGTCAAATTTTGCCGTTTGCATTATTTCCAGACATCTGACTCTATGTTTATAAATAGTTTAAAACTATAAAATAAATAGATAAAGGACCAATGAAAAAAAGCATTTAAAACGTCAAATTACAGGCCTCAAACAGTGGTGAGTGGCAGACTATTACTGGAATCTAGCTTTAACTTAATAATCCATAGCATTCCCTGATAAAAACTGAAATTTAGGTTAGCATTGCCGTCTTGACACGTTATTTGTATACTAAAAATGAAATTTCCATTATCCTTACTAGCCGTGCTACAATCGGCACTCTTACTGAAAATGGGTTTACGATAACCTCCTCTGGCACAGCAAATTATGATTGAAATTCAGCTTATTAGCTTAATAAACCAGATACATCTATCCAGTAAACACAAGAGGCCAGCTCGTTCAGGAATATCAAATTAAAGACAATAATAATTGATATTGTTATTGTTATTACTGTTTGATTTAAACATAATGAAATAGTGATTAAAATTTTTCTTTAAAATCAAAAATTAAACAAATAAAGTTTACATTAACTGCACAATAAAACTAGCTTAACTCGGCATGAAGCAAATTTAAGGAAGAATAATAATAGTATTAAAGACATAATAATAAAAATAATTATAATAAACTGCTGTATTTGTTATTATTACTATTAAATTTGATTAAAATTTAATAATGTTTTTTATTAAGTTTTACATTAAATCGACAGTATAACAATTAAAGCTTCTTCTGGAAGGATAATACTCGGCAATGAGCAAATTAGAGTAATTATAATGATAATTGCTGTAATTTGATTATATTTTCTTCTAAACAGACAATAAAACCGTTCAAGTTTCTTCGAATGAAGAACAAAATTAAAGAGCTTACCCTGGATCAGTATTGATAACGTCGCAGATTTCCATGTTCATCATCCAGTCAGGGCTAACGAGCAGGGCACTCGTGGCCTTATCAACAAGACCTGCTGTCGATCCCATCCTCGGCTCTCGAGCTGCTGTACCCTGCCTTTTCCCTTCACTTCCAAAAGCCTCAAGAAATTCCTAAGAAAAAGAACAGAAAATCAGAGGCGAACACTGTTACGAGCTGAAATTTCATGCACATGCCGTGGCCGTGAATCAATTCCGTTTGTTTTTCATGAGTAAACGCAGTCTGTATGAATCTTTAACCCTCAATTCAAAGGCTCTGAGCAGAAAGTATTCTACGGGTGCAAATCCTCGGAAGAAAACGTTTAGGAGACCGTAAAATTTGCGGTGAACTTGCCGGAAATTAAAGATTAGAGGTGTCGGGCATTACCTAACTATGAGCGAAGCAAAAACCTCGCAGAGACCGCCTCGAACTAGAGCGATTCCTGGGCATCGTGTTGCATTATTCTTCCTTCTAACTCCAGACTTTTTCTTCGCTTTGTTCGCTTTCTAAATTATCCCGTAGTTTTGACGAGGCCGCCGGCCACAGAGGACCCTCAGCCCTGGGTCAACCTAAGAAGTGTAGGGGCGGGCCAGGACACGTGTCTTCGTAACCCTGTTGAACATTCGCTACATGCTGGCAACGGTGGCTTCCTGGCCTCCTTTTCCAGCTGGAAATTCCGCGTCATGTTCGAACATATCTTACATGAGTATACGTGGAATTTATTTTTTATTTGAAATGGGAAAATGGGAATTAAAAGTTTACGAAGAATCCGGAAGTTAAAATGGAGAATGTGAAAGGAAGGATTAGTTTATTGTTTTTCTGGGGCAGGGCGTGGGTCAATACGCATCATTTCTTTGTCGTCTAGTCCGTGTTGTTGAAAGTTCTATGATTCTTGGCCCATGGTTGATGTGGCTCTCATGATGCCACACTTTTAAAAGAGGAAAAAAAAAAGTTTCAATGGCTTTATGTTGAAATACTCCTTCCAATGGAGTGCTCCGTTTCATATCAGACCCCAATCTCTAACATTAACAGGTCATGCATGTCGATTTGTAATTTGTTTGTTTTAAAGAAAGGTAAAAGTTTTGTTGAATGACATTTTCGTTGACATTGCAATTCCAACAAGTTGCGTGTGTATACAAAATTTTCTATGATGTCTTTTTAGGAAGAATCTTTTGACGCCATAAATGGCATGATGTGGTTAACCATTCAAGCGATTAACGATGATATAAATTTTCATTGGTGAAGAGTTTGATTTGAATGTGTATTTTGGGGGGTCCAATTTGCATGTTCTAGGTGTTGATTTAGGGAATATGAGCAAACAGTCTATGAATTTATGGGTTGGTAGTAAGTTGTTTGTTATATTTGTTTGATATGTAAATTATGAAGTTATTGTGATGAAATATTAATAATTGTTTTTGTTGATTTGTATTGTTTTGTGTCATTTTAGTGGGTTTTTATGTGTGTATATGAAGTTTTTTATCTCAATCTTTGATAGTGATTGTCAATTTTAAATTTTGTTTTGATCATTGACTAGACAAGAAAGAGAAGTTAGAATATTATAGAGCAAAGAAAGTGTGAACTTAAAGATTTTATAAAATAATGTTGGGTGAGTGTGTTTGTCTCTTGGTTTAGGCATTTAGCAGCCCTTTAAGTAATTACCCATTTCTCCTATATTTTCAATGTTTTTTGTCGATATTATCATTTTTTATCGACTATCATTGTTGTATTGTCTTTATGGAGTCCATAATGCATCATTTACCTCGCATTTGACATGACCAACCGTTGGATCAATTGGTCGTTCACATTGACACTTAATAAAATTGTATCAACATAAATTAAGAAGCAAAAAATTAGTCATCGTGAACTTTGTGTTTGACAAATAAAGATGAACATCAAATTTCTTCACTAAAGATAATGATGCAGTTAGTGACTGCAATTCAGAATGCGCAACAAGAAGCCAACCACACAGAGAATAATAGATGGCAAACAAACAGATAACCACCATTGCATCACAGATTCATCAACTAAAATTAATACAACAATTTCATTCATGCACATAATTATTTATTACAGGCTTCATCATCTACAACACTCGGTTTTAGTATCAACCACATTGGGAAATCACTCTCACACCCACAACGTGCATGCTTCCAAGCTGCTACAACTCTCCTCTTCTGCAACTCTTCTTTGTTGCAACTCTTTTTCTGGACCAGTGTTCCCAGACTTTCTCCTCCCTTATGGGTGTTCCTGCGTTCCACTTCCAAGTTGGGTATCTATGCTTCTACCTCCACGCTTCTAACTGTGCTCCTCCCTTTTTTTCTTTTTTTCTACTTCGCCCCATGCCCATTAATATAAGCAAGATTAGAATACGAAGAGGCAAAGCGTTGAACTCCCACTGAGCCATTTTTCATTTGGAAATGATTTGATTTGGTTATCAGTGGATGAGAGTCATCTTATTTTAAGCTCTAATGAGCCATAAAACCTAAACCTAAATCTAATTTATTAATAAAAGAAACCATAGTAACAGTGGATCATTTATTAGCACATTATTAATTAATGACGTCTGGATTGCTAACTACTTTATTATTAATTATTTGTTGTCACTGTAGGTTCAATAGTTTTACTATGGATAGAATTGCCACTTGTAGATATAACACACTAAGCCTCCATCCTCTTTCTGCCTTCTCACAAGTATCATCATGAGTAATGGCATGAGTACCAACACGAGTAACACTAGCATGATATTCTCTTCGATGGAACTTGAAGTAGCGTGCTGCAAAACGCCACGTGTATCATATCCCATAGTATCGTCGTGCTACTATAGTGACAACCACACAAGTAGCAACATCAAAGTCCAGTCTATGATTATGCAGGACAACTTGTTGAACCAAGGATGCTCCTGCATCATACACCCAAGGTTGAAAATGTGAGCATCATTACTCAAAGGGAGGTGAAAACATGTGTAGATTTGGACATCCTCCTCTTCCCATCTCTACTACAAACATCCATAATATTTTCTTTAACATTCTGACCCAAAAAATTTCCACATATTCCCATTCTTGAACAACTCTTCCCTTTCTGTCATCTCAATGGCATTCATTGCCTTATTGTTTGTTTCCTTAGGCATCACTTTTCCTTCGTTCTCCTTTTCTGGAATTAAAGGATGAAAATTGAATTTCTTCCCATCTTTCTCAAATTGATAGGTATTCTTTCTCCCATCATGCATAAACCTTCTATCAAACTGCCAAGGCCATCCCAATAAAGTGTGGCATGCATCCATGGGCTGAACATCAAACAAAATATTACCATTATAGCTCCCAATATTAAAAGTAATCAAACACTACTCCCTTACAGTGACCCTTTTCCCATCTTGTAACCATCTTGTGGCTCTGGATGAGGGGTACACAATAAATTCAATTTGTTAACAACCTCCATGGACACTTAATTTTTAGAACCACTACCATCAATATCAAATTACAACACTTGCCTTCAATCTTGCATTTTGTTCTGAAGAGAGTCTTTCTTTGTTATGGTTCCTTCTCAACGTCCTTTTCGGACTATAACAATATCTTCTTCAACATCAAATTTTCCTTAACTTTGATCGTAGTTCATCCATCTCATTTGTCGCTACTGCTAGTTCAGTTTCAACAAGATGTGATCTCCCTTCTTGTCATCTTCCATCCTTCACACGTTTTGGACATTCAAATGCCCTATGACCCGACGTCCCACATCTAAAGCAAATGATGTCAAATTTTCCTCCTCTACCTCTACCTCTTGTTGTTTGACCACGTCCTCTATCTACATCGTCATTTTCTAGTAGCCTCCTCCATTGCGTTATAATTACTTTCACCTTCCTCAAGTTGCTTTTCCTTTTGCTACCCTCTCCCATATCTTGGGGTTATATTTACATTTTGATGTTTCCTCAACGATTTTTCCTCAATTCTCAAGGATGATTGGTGAGCCTCTACCACTGAATGAAAATTCAAACATTAAATTCATCTTGTATAGCATAATTCAAACCATTCACATACTTGGCAATGGATTCCGGACCCTCCTCATTCTGTCCAAACCTTATAGAAAGTCTGTAAAATTCCTTTGTGTACTCTTTTACTGACATCTTGATCTATTTCAAATTCTGCAACCTCCTCAACAAATTCAAAGCATAATCCACAGGAAAAAAATTGTGTTTCGTTTCTCAGTACCATCCTATCCCAAGTCTTAATTTTCTCTCTACCGCCACTTTCTTTATTCAGCTGTAACTTATCCCACCACAAAGAACCACAACTTCTTAATTGTTTACTAGAAAACCTAACTCTTCGAGGATCTCTAATATGATCAATCTCAAAAAAATATATTCATTTCCCCTATCTATTGATTCTTCAGGATTTAAACTACCGGAATAAACAAGAGTATCTAGTTTAGGTTTACCTCGAATACTGCTAATAGGTTTGATCATTCTTTCTTCCATTGTCATTTGTTCTTCATGTTCTTCTCTGATGGTCTCTAATTATTCTTCATCATCATTGTCATCCCTTATCACATGTATAATACCTCTTCTTTGGGTTGCATCAATGGCATCTAGTATGGCCATCATCATCCTCATCATTGCTGTAAGATCATTCACATCTTCAACATTTTCTTGCCTTCTAGCATGACCTCTTCCTCTATGGGCCATCACTATTACTCTTCTATGTGATCTCTTCTTGTGAGCTCCCCACTTCACCAGCATTAACAAATTTGCCAATTTGCTACTGATCCCTCTAATCCTCCACATGGAGGCTCAAATAGCATTGATACCACTTGATGCAGCTAGTGACTACAATCCAGAATACACATTAGACAACCAACCATAGATAGAATAATAGATGGAAAACAAGCATATAAGTACCATTGCATCACACATTTAGCAATTGAAATTAATATGACAATTTCATTCATGCACACAAATATTTATTATAGACTTCATCATCTACAACACTCGGCTTTAGTATCATCCACATTGTGAAATCACTCTCACACCCACATCATGCACGCTTCCAAGATGTTGCAACTCTCCTCTGTTGCAACTCTTTTTTCTAAACCAACATTCCCACACTTCTCCACTCTTATGGGTGTTCTTGTGTTCCACTTCCAGGCAGGTTCTATATGCTTCTACCTCCATGCTTCTACAAGTGCTCCTCCCTTTTTTTTCTACCCTGGCCCATGCCCATTGATATAAGCAAGATTGCAATACAAAGAGTCAAACCGTTGAACTCCCACTGAGGCGTTTTGTAGTTGGCAACCATTTGATTCAGTTCTCAATGGATGAGAGTCGTTTAATTCCAAGCTCTAATGGACCATAAAACCTAAACCTAAACATAATTTATTAATAAATGAAACCATAGTAACAGCGGGTCATTTATTAGCACATTATTAATTAATGATATCTGGATTCCTAACTACTTTATTATTAACCATTTTCTATCACTACAGGTTCAACAATTTTACTATGTACATAATTGTCACTTGTAGATATAACGCACCAAGCCTCCACCCTCTTTGTGTCTTCACACAAGTATCATAATGAATAATGACACGAGTACCAACACGAGTAACAACAACATGATATTCTCTTCGATGAAACCTAAAGTAACTTGTTGCAACACCAAGTGTATCAGTCCCCATAGTATCACGATATTATTGTAACAGCAACAACACAAATAACAACATTAACGTCCAATCTATGATTGTATAGGATAACTTATTGAACCAACCATGCTATTACATTTGAGAATCAACTTTTAATGTATAAATGAACCATAAAAACAATTTACATTGTCAACAAACCTAAAATATATATAGTGTTACATAGAGACACTTACTTCTGAGAGTAACATGTTTCCAAGATTTCCAAGAGCTAAAGTATATATAGTATCACATAAAGACATGCTTCCAAGAGTAGCATGGTTCCAAGAGTAGAGAACATGCTCTTTGTGCTCATCACTTAACGTAGATAATCCATCATCATAGACGTTTTATAATATACATTTTTAACAAAGATACCAGCCATGCAAATGGTGTTTTTAAAAAATTAAGAATGTCCCTTATTTAAACTTACATTTTAGAATACTTACAAATACAATGAAAAAAAACATATAAGCACTTTATTAAAATAAACAGAAAAAAAATATATTTAATAATAAATAACGAAAAAAACCTAAATTGTTTATCCTAAATGCAAACTATATAAAACACTTTATCCCACCCCAAAGTTACCTTTGCATGATTTGGCATTTGCTTAGTGAGTGGAAATATCATCGTTAGAGCGAAAAGGTAAATCCTACAAATACATTTTCAATTTATTCAAGCGATTGTGACTCATGAGAGTGACATTCACACACAAAGTTTGTTCTCTCACTAAGAACATAGAGTGGCTTCATCATTTTTGCATTTTTATGACTCGGATTATAACTATTAAAAAATAATTCCATAGTGATAAATGAGAAATAAAAGAGAATATATATTATATTAATGATTATATATTTAGAATTGTAAATTTTTATTATATATTTTTTAATTTAAAAAATAATAACATTTTGTATGGTATGATTTTGATATCTTTAATAATAATTAATAAAATTTAGAAGGGTTTCGACATGTTTCTAAACTAGGTTTTCATATTTTTGTTTTGAATTAGTTTGAAGATCGAAACATCTCAATGCTTGTGCATTATTATAACTTCACATTTAGTATCATGGGTTGAATTTGTACCAATGTCCTAATATGTAATTTTGGTTAAGGGCCTATACCACAAGTAGTTGGCCCTGAATTCAATCCCTTACAGTGTTTGTTCCTTGCTATAATTCCACATTCAACTCCATGTGCAACATATATTGCAATGACATGGATACCTTGTCAAATGTCTTGTATAACATTTTAGTGAGAAAACCCATTATCATGGGTAGTTTATCTTGAGTTTGATCCTCCTATTGTGTCCACGTATTGCTACAAATCTGCATATAGCTCCGTAAGTTGTCTTTCTCCCAAAAACATGAACAACTTGTTGAATACTTATATGTATCCTAAAAAAATGTGCAAGCCTTTATTAAAAAGAAACATTTTGTTTATATGCCATTTGGCCTTACATCCACAAAAGATGTTATCATAAGTATAACAATCTGTAAAAAAAAATTGAGTTAGAAATATGCTTTATATTTCTACCTACTAACTGCTAATGCATATCCTACATACATATATCATGTAGTATCGTTAGAGATACACTATCCATATATCATGTAATAACATTAAAGATACAAAAAACAAACATTGTTTCTTATAGTGCACTTTTCTTCCATGTATTTATAGATCAATCTTTATTCTTGTATGGGTCATAGATCATAGTCTCATTTTCCATCTCCTTCATGTGCCAAGTATCCAATCCAATTTGTATTCCATTCTTTGAAAAAATATTTGTCATATGGTTCCTCTCCCTATAAATATGTTCAATTTTTACTTCCCTAACAATACTAGTCGACCTGATTACCTCTTCATATATGGGCCTAAGAAGGATGTTTCTAGGGCGTCTTATCTGATGCGGCCAATCAATGACAATTTTAGAATCCCCAAATATTCACAACTTTTGAACTCTCTTCATGACATCCATATGCAATAAAATATTAAGAGCTATTAACTCTGCTCTATTGTTAGTGCCATTCCCCCAATCCTTCAACAAAACTTGATCTAATGTGAATTTGTCAGGTATAATATTCCTCATACCCCCCCAGCTGGTGCACCTGTGATTCTCCATCAAATTAAGACCAACAACCATTCCTATCAATGATCTCCTCCACCACCCTCCTAGTCTTTAAATTGTATTCCCCCTATAGAAAGTGACTTAAGATAGCAAAACCCTTTGTAACATTAATAAATGGTGCTATAAATTTGTCATTAAATATTGCATTGTTCCTTGATAACCATACACCCCAGATAAAGATTACAGGGAGTGTCTTGAATTCTTTGTAGATTTGATTGTTTACCCAAGAAACTAATGCTTCTTCAAGGTTCTGTCCTACCCAAATAAACTATGTACTACTCACTTGTGAGGCAAAGTCCCATGCTTCCCTAAAATAAGAGCACTATAAAAACAAATGATTAGAATTTTCCCCACTTACCTTACATAAAAGGCATTTCCCAACTCCATTCGAAAATTTTTGGATCATTATATCCCATATAGGGACCTTGTTAGACAGGGCCAACCAAAGAATTTTTTTTGATTTTAGAGGACACTTAAATTTCCAAATTGCATTATACCACCGATGTGGGTCATGTAGTTCTTATTGTTCCCTAATAACCTTGGAGTACATTGCCCATCTTGGTCATCCCTCGACCATAGAAGTGTGTCTTCTCAATCCACTAATCCCATATGGCTATGTTGGAGGGCCTTCATATACCTATCCCAAAGCTCTACTTCCCCCATATCTAAAAATCCCAAATCATGTGCCTTTAACCACACTGTAATGAACACAATATATATAATAATTAAATAAACTATTACTTAATGAAGAGGCACCTTGATGAAAGGTTGTGCCTCTTTACGAAAGGGCACCAGTATAGGTATTTATACAAACATCATTCTCATTGTAATAATGTCTCTTATCAATCATATATTTTTATATTAATGGATTACTCGAATCTAGTTTATTTTTTCTATAAGAAACAAAGTTTTTTTGTTTCAATGCTATCAAAGCCCTTTCTTGGGCATTTACACTGATCCGGCCTTTGGCCACACTCCTATCAAACATTGTTTGACAAACCCTTGACTACCCATATTTTACCAGAGTTTCTCTATTGCAAGTTGTTGACTACTATTTGTCTTTTGGCCGCAATTTTATCAAATTGTCATCGACCACGCTTTGGATTTTTTCCATTCTAAATTCTGTTGAAGAACAAAACATACGAATTTAAGAGAGAGAGAGAGAAGCCTGGAAAATATGTGGGTTTAAAAAGATAGTCAGAAATTCAAGCAAAGAGATTTCAAACCGCTGCAAATAAAACAAACAGAAGGTTGTTGGAGAGGTCTTTGTTTGCTATCAACAGTTGTATCATCATTCCATTGCAGGGATTCACACACTACACTCGTTCACCAAACGTTACCTCTACCGATATTTATCGCCAGTCACCTTCTTATCGACGCCATCATAGAGCCACCAACGTATGTTCCCTTTGGTATTGGTTGTTAGCGGGAACCTAGGTTTATTATGTATAGTCTGTGTGATTCCAATCTAGTTGTTGTGGATTTGAACTATTGGGAAGAGAGTTATCATATCAGGCCAACATTTTCTTTAAATACCACCACCGTTCCGGGGTTATTACCAAAATTGTCGGTGTTAAAGGTAACAACAAGTCAGCCATTTTAGAGATCACAGGACGAATTTATCATACACAGCGGAAATTTGTGGGATGAATTGTGAAGATAAGAAAGCGGTATCGTAGAACCAAATATCACAGCCCTTGAATTCAATATTTATAAAAGAATCGTGACCTTTAATAAATACGGGGTTATAAAAATATTTGAAGTCCCAATCAAAGTTACAAGGGTAAATTCAAAATCCAATATCTAAAGAAGTGACACTACGTGAATAATCATATTTAAAAAGAAGTAGAGAAGTTTAAAGTGGAATAGAATAGAATAGAATCCATTTTAGGGAAGTATTAAAAGTAGAGAGAAATAAAATTTTAAAGGACGTTGAGGAAGTATTAACTAAAGATAAATAGTTTATTTTTTAATTGAAAAAAAAACAAAGACATCCAAAGTTTAGAGAGTATTTTTACAAGTTAAAAAAAGATGGAGAGGAGAGTTTTTTTAAGAAGGGTGATAAATTCTCTCTCTATATATATATTAAGAAAGCATAGTAAAATGGAGTCTCATGGTGAAAAACAAGGAAGATTTCCAAGCCATATATATATATATATATATATATATATATATATATNACAAGGAAGATTTCCAAGCAATTTAAAAACTTATGTCTCAGTGTTTTTTTTCCTGAGAAAAAAAGCGTAATTTTATTTCATCCGACGAGAACAAAATTAAATTCTGTAGATACACATATGAGTGTATTTTAGTTCAGTTGTGAGCACATTTTAAAACAAGACTCTGTAGGTTTTCCCTAAATCCCCGCACTAAAAATAAAGTGTTCAGCAAAATACAATGAGTGCTGCCCTGTTTCAAAAAATACAATGATAAACTGTTTCTTTGTCATCCTGTTCCAAGTAAAAATAGGTGCAGACTAATCATAGACAGTCCATTTTCCAAAAATGAAAATTCCTGAAAATATCAGTAGTATATAATATAAAAAAAGGTTTTTATAGTATGATGATATTTAAAAAGATGTTGCTCATTCTATAAAAGGCCTATGATAGTATTCATGTATGGTGCCCTCTTTGTGTTCTCTTATCTTCCATTGAACCAAAGCCATCTGCAGCTCCTCCTTCGAGGCTTTGTCCGCTTTTTTGTTGTTTTCCCTGTAGACATGTCGGCATGAAAAAGAAACATAAGTGTTTATAACTGCTTTAATGGAAGATAAAATGTTGTCGAGTCTTAGATTCCTGCATTGTTGAGCTCCTTTTGTCCAATTTATCACATTCATCGAGTCTCTACAAACATTTAGAGTTCTACACCCTTTCTCTGCTGCAAAATTAGGAGGATTTTTAAGCTCAGTAGTTCAACAAAATTATTACTGCCTTCCCCTAAACCCACTATTAATTCAAAGAAATGGGCCTTCAAAAGAAAGAGTAGGGCCCCTCCCCCACAAAGATTATTTTGTTATGCCCCATCAAAAAAACCCCAAGGCATTGACTTGCCAATTTCCACTTCCAATGTCTCCCTCTTTCTTATAACTCTGATGTATTGTGGAAAAGCAGAAATAATTCGACAAGTGAGACCTGCTATAATTTCAGGGGTGCAAGCTTTATCAACAAAGATTAAATTGTTTCTAGCAAGCCATACACCCCAGATTACTATCAAAGGCAGGGTTATCAATGATTCCGGAAAATCCACTCTCCTCCAATTCTCCCATGCTTGAAGTATCGATAAACCCACCCATCTACAATTCAGGTCAAGAGCCTTCGAGCACTCTTTCCATACTTCTTTGATAAAGGAACAATGTAAAAAAAGGTGAGATACAGACTCACCATCTGACTTGCAAAGTGTACACCATCCAGGCCCCTAGAATCTCCTTCTCTACAAATTGTCCCAAGTTGGAGCCCTGTTTTCCAATACACATCACATAAAAATTATGGGTTTTGGTGGACTTTTGATTTTCCACAGTTTCTTCCACCACCAAATCGGGTCCCTATGAACACCATTAGCACTAAGTTTTATATAACCAGCCTTCGGGGTGTATTTTCCACACGGATCCACATCCCAAATGAGTTCATCATCCCTGTCCCTTAGTTAAATATGTGCTTGGGTCATTTCACCAAGAAAACGCTCCAATTCCTTTTCATCTAGATCTGTTAACCCATATTCAGGTGCCGATCTCCAAGACTGGAACCATGGGTTCTCCTGAATAGGTGCAGCTAATTGTGAAATATAGATAATACCTCTCTGTCTCAAAGCCACCATCATGTGGATGGGAAGCCTATGTTGTTGAGTACAACCGACCCACGGGTCCTCACCTACCCTTAGCTTCTTGTCATTCCCCACATTCCAAGCTAGATTGGATTCAATGACATCAAATGACAAAAGCACTGCTTTCCAAATCACCGAACCACTAGTGTGGGTTTTCATGGGACTCCCAACAGTTACAGGGGCTATATATTTTTGGAAAATCACTTGAGTCCACAAACTATCAACCTTTAATATTCTCCAGACCCCTTGGCCGCAAGCAACTTTGCAAACAAATAGATATTTTTGAGGCCCCATCCCCCAGTCCTTTTGGGACAACAATATTCTCCCATTGAGCCCAAGAGGTCACATGAGTCTCTTGCTTTCCACTCCAAAGGAATCTAAATAATATTCTTCTCACCTCTTCCAAAGTACCTTTTGGGATCCAATCTAGTGACATCCAGTAGAGTGAAATAGCTTCTAATACAACTTTTACCAACACTAGTCTCCATGCTCTAGAAAGACATTTGTGACTCCAAACTTTCATTTGTTTTTCCAGCTTTTCCAAAAGCCACTTCCAATCATGTTTTTTATAATCATTAGGTTTAAAACAAAACCCTAGATATTTCAAACCAGCATCCAATCCTTCCAGGTTGTAGGGAAAAACCCCTATGATTACTTGAAACTCATCAACCCTCAAAAGATGAGTGGTCAGTTTTGATTTCCCTGAATTTATCTCCATCCCAGTGGATTTGGAGAAGAGCTCCAAAATATCATAAATGTTGTTTGAGTCTCTCACCATTCCTGAGCAAAAAAATAGGACGTCATCTACAAACATGAGATGTGTTATTTGCAAATGTAGAGAGATCTGAATGCCCTTCAAGGATCCGTGGCTTTTTGCATCTCTTAAAGACCTACTTAAGCCTTCAGCTACCAACAAGAAGAGTAACAAGGATAGATGGAAACCCTGTCGTAGCCCTCCCTTGGCATGGAAGAAAGGATAAGCTGCCCCATTAATCAATACTGAGAAGGAGACTGTAGTAATACAGCTCACCACCTGATAAAATCAATTCCAAAACCAAGATGAGTCAGCATCATACGAATGTATAGCCAACTAACTTTGTCATAGGCTTTGGACAAGTAAATTTTGAGTATACCCCCTTTGATCTTTTTTGTTTTCATGCTGTGAAGCCCCTCCTGTGCAACCCCAATGGCTTCATGGATCTATTTCCCCTCCAAGAATCTGAATTGTTCTTCAGTGATGTGATTTGATAAAATCACCTTAATTATTCTTGCTATCACCTTTAAGACCGCCTTATAGATACAATTACAGAGTGAAATGTGTCTGAAATCATTCATAGAAATGAGATTGTCAATTTTTGGAATTAGAGTGATAAACGTCGAATTGAAACTGGCACGGATCCTTCAAGAAGTTCCAGTATCCTTTATGACCTTCAATAGATCTCCCCCAGGATCTCATAGAGTTCCAAAAAAAATTCAATCGTCCACCCATCAGGTCCCGGGATTTTATCCTTCTGATAGATTTGAAGAACTGCCTTTAATTCTTCTTCAATGAATTCCTCCATCGGGGACATATTGTCTTCCTCCTCAACGAACCTTGGAAATAGTTGTGCAATCCTGATGACTTCTGCAATAGATGCCTAGGATGGTGCTTTAAAAAGGGTCTTGAAATGCTCCACTCCCATTCTGGCCATTCCTTTGAAAGTTTTGTGGGATTCTCCTTGATCATCCAATAGGATCCAGATTTTGTTTGATGATTTTCTCCCTCTTGCATAAGCATGGAAGAAGTTTGTATTTTCATCCCCACATTCCAACCAGGTGGCCCTGCTTTTCAATATCCAAGTCTCCTCCTTTTCTAATAACAGGATGTTCCTTCTCCCTTCTAGCCTGATTAAGGTTTCTTTGTCCTCCTGATTCAACAACCCCCCCCCCCATATTTTTCAAGGATCCTAGAAAGGTCCTTTTCAACTTATTTCAATTATATGTCCTCNTTTTCAACTTATTTCAATTATATGTCCTCTCGTTTTCTCTTATCCACTGACCATGTTGTAATAGCTTCCTTAATGTTTTGGATGTTCGCTGTAAACTGGAAAGCTACAATTCTCCTGCTACTTGAGTCATAGGGGGTCAATCTAGAAGATATTAAAAATAAAAAAGACTCATCATTCAACCATGTCTTATTGAACTTTAATGGACTAGGAGGTTCAACAGGTCCATTTTTTAGTTCCAAAAAAATAGGTAAATGATCTAATTGCCCTCCACACCCCACCCACTATCTGATTTGATGATGTCTGTCCACCACCTTTTCAGCCACCAAAAAATAGTCCATCCTCTTTGCTACTCTCCCCTCCCCACATCTATTATTTTTCCATGTTGGCTTGAGTTTGATGGGTTCTATGTCTAACCAGTTCCTTTCCACCAGCTTTTGAGTGAAGTAATTTGTCAGCAAATCAGCACAAGCATGAGGCCCCCATACCTCAGATTGCACCAAAGAAAAATTTAAATCTCCTCCTAGAATCACCATATCTCCACCCAAGAGAGTTTTTTTAAACAATTTATCCCATAATGGGATCTTATTTAGATACAAACCATAGATGTTAAAAACAGTAAAGGTGTCCTCAAGTTCCAAAGCCTTAAAGGTCAGGCCAAGAACCGATTCCATACCCCAAAGGTTCAAAACCTTAACATTTCTCACATTCCAACCAATTGCAAACCCTCTAGAGCATCCTTTAACATCCAAAGTCTCAAAAGTCCAACCCAAAAACCATCTTTCCAGCCTATCTTTAACCACAACTCCTACACCTAAAGTTTCTTGAAGTAACAGAATGTCTGGGTGTTCTAAACCTACCACCTGCTCGAGTGTTGATCTATTTTAGGGACTAGCCAGACCCTGACATTTGAAAGACATAAGCTTAATCTATGACCCTTATTTTGGGAACGCACTGCTCTAAGCGCCCTCTCAATAGATTCTTGTTTCCCTTACAAAAGGTCCTTTTTTGCTTTGGATTGAGCCTTAGCAATAAAATATTTCCTTCCTCTCCCCATAGGGGACAAATTCAGAGCTTTTCCCAAACCCCCAGAAGCCACCTTTGAGCAAGATCGTAGGCAATAACCAGAATTCGATGAGTCAAGGGGGGTAATAGGAGAAGAAACTTCTTCAAAACCTGGTTCGGGATCCATAGGTTGAGGGGATTCCTCCAGATTTGCAGCAGAGAGGGGTAAAGAAACCAGTTTAGGTCGTGAAGTGAGAGTCAAAATTTTTAATCCTTCCACCCAATCTAGACCAGAAAGATTAATATTTTTTGCAAATAAATTTATAGATGGGGAAAGAGAGAAGGATGAAGTACCCAGAAAGGGAAACCCCTTCAAGTACTGTGCATTGGCATGTCTGTCCATCTCCACAACCGGTAGTGGCATCGTAGCCTCCTCCTCTAGGATGATATCATCCTCGCTCAGTGGTTCCACAAGTGTCGATGGCTGAGATGACGATGGACCTGAGAATCGAGTTGCCACCCCTGCCTTCTTTACTCCATGTTGTTGCCGACGCCCATTGAGGGTTCAAACAGTTAAATTGCAATCAGAAGCCGAATGTCCATATACATGACATCACCTACAGTGAAAGGGAACGTTTTCATAATCCAAGATCTGCTTGATTTGATAAGGCCCCTAACTCAACAACATGTCTTCTGCTAAGCCTTCCCTCACATTGAGACTCACTAGAATTCTAGCAACCTTCTGCATTTTTGTCTCCATAAAAGAGAGATATGCTTCCATATATGTCCCAAAAAAGTTTCCAATAATTTTAAAGTGTTTGTCTATCCAATAATGTAAAGGGAGCCCTGAAAATCGTACCCACAATGGCACTATATCCACACATTCGTTGCTCGCGTCAAAAAGTGGATGCCACAACTTGAGCAACATGGGTGAATGGTCCAATGTCCAATTTCAGTTTAACACCCAATGGAGATGAACATGCTGTTGAAAATTGAACACGTACCACCCTCTAGTGAGGGCGATCACTTCCGGGTCTGAACCCAGGTCCTCCATCTAGCATTCCGTTGCCCAATTCACCAGCATTTGCAGAGAAAAAGTTCTTCCCAAGACACGCCCCACCAGAGTTAGGTTAGCCATCTACTAGACCTAATGCCAACCTATGTCGTCCCCCAGTGCATAAATAAACCTAGCCCTCCTAGTTTTGATCCAGTTCTTGTGATTCTGCTTATGACCCCCCTTGTTGTCGAACCTTCCGTCTGCTTCATTGCCTGACCCTGAACTGAGAAAATCTTCCAAAATTGGGCTAGGACAACACCGCTGCTCCAGGGTTAGAATGATTCAGACTACAAACCCCTGTTCCTATGTCTCATTGTTATTTCAGATAAAAGGAACAATTAGAGAGAAATACATTACTATTTCTATTGCTCTCGGCGAACGCAATATTATATTAGTGATGAGTTTTCTAATGGGTTAGCGACTCTGGAGTCAAATATAGGTGAAAGGTTAGAATTTTGGAATAACAAAGAATATGCAATAAGCAATTTACAATGGAACATTGGAGATTATACTGGTATCTTGAAATTTATAGTTAAATCCTTGTGGAGTAGTGACGGTGACCTAATTTTGGGACCACCGTGGCTCAAAACATTGGGGGATTTTATCCTAAATGCTGAAAAGAAGTTTATGATATTCCCCTACAAAAAGAAGAAAATCACATTACACGACATTAACATGAAGTCATAATCATAAGTAGCGTCATTTGAAGACTTCATAGAAATATCTAAGGTGATGTCGCAGGCAAATGAGAAATCAATACAGACGATACAAAAGGATTTTAACAAGGTTATTACAGGTAAAGAAGAAGAGATATATCGTCTAAGAGATCATAATCATAAATTACTTCTGCAAATCAAGAAGGAAAAAGATAAAGTTCAATGCAGTCAAAAGTTAGAAGAGAAGATTCAAGCTTTACATAAAAATTCACTGGGCAAAGACAAAGAAAATTCTGCCATGAAGAAGGTTACTCAGGAACTAGAGGTACAAATCGAGAAGTTAAAAGAGGACCAACAGTCACAAGACAAAAAGTTTGAGAAGATTCAGAATAATAATAACATATTAGAGAAGAAATTAGTTCAAATCAATAAGGAAGCATCCAGGCTATCTAGAAAACAAATTACAGTTGAGGAAGAAGGAACAAAGACAAATCCGGTTCCCATCATAGTTCAAAAGGAAGTCAATCCAACAGAAAAACAAGCCACAAGAACTCCTTACAGACACCCTAATTACAAAAAACATTTTGACCAACGACATAGTCAAAATGAACATAAACAAAGGAGTTATAACTTCAAAAGCGGAAGAACACAAAATCTAGAACTTAAGCAGAGAATGGGAAGATTTATCCAACAAGACGACAACAATCACCTCCAATGAAAATATATCTCTGATGGACCACATCATAGACAATGAGACACTTTTTCTTTGTAATTCGTAACTCGTATCATCTCATTTCGTCAAGTGTCACAATAACTAAAATAAAGGATCGAGAGATGACATTACAAGCAAGAAATCATACATAAGCCTTGTCTTCAATAAGCTTCGAGGACAAAGCTTCCCTTAAGGGGAAGGCAGTGTAATGAACAAAATATATATAATAATTAATCATTAATAATCATTAATAATTAAATAAACTAATATTTAATGAAGAGGCACCTTGATTGTATTAATACCTCTTATCAATCATATCTTTTTATATTCATGGATTACTCAAATCTGACTTATTTGTGCTAGTTATTTCTATAAGAAACGAAGTTTCTTCGTTTCACACACTTGCCTTAGAATGTTTTTTCATCTCTTCAGGAAGACTGTGTGCACCTTCACTATTGATCCATGGATCCTGTCCAATCTCAACTTTCTGCTATTCCCCACACTCCATACCAACCATTCTCCAATGATTTCAAAATCCAAGATCAAGGTTTTCCACATTGTGGAAACATTCCTTGTGGATTTATTTTTAAACCTAAAGTATTCCTTAACAGATAATGGATGTATATATTTGGAATATACCACCTTCACCCATAACCCCTCACTTTTCAATATTCTCCAAGCTCCTTTTGCAGCCAATGATTTTGCAAAACATTTGGGATTTTTTAAACCCCACCCCCTAAGCTCCTTAGTTCAAGCTATCTTGTTCCATGCCACCCAATGAAATGATTTATCCACTTCACTTCCCTTCCATATAAAATTGTAACACAAGCCCATAATATGTTCAAGCTATTGTTTCTAATATGTTCCATAATTACAGTGGGTACATAGGATGACAAAGAGCCAATAGATGGATGGATTCTAAGACTAATTTTACTATGATCGTCCTACGTCCCCTAGACAACCACTTGTTGCACCATAACATTAATATGTTTTCCCTTTTCCTACTAACCAAGCCCAATCCATCCTATGATAAGCATTAGGATTCAACAAAAAGCCTAAATATTTTAGCTCAACTTGTATGTCCACCTTTAAGAAGTCAAATTGTGAGCAAATCCAATCTATTTCATTTTGTTCCAAATTTAGAAAGGAAATAGTTTATTTTCCTTCATTATATACCATACCTGTAGCTTCTGCAAAAAAGGTCCAAAATGTCACATAGCTTTGCAACTTATTTCCTAGAACCATAGGAGAAAATTTTAATGTCATCAACAAATAGTAAATGAGTTGCATATGCCTATACTCCTATATGTATGCCCCTAGAAGATCGATTATTGAAAGCTTGCTGAAATAGACAACTTAGTCCCTCCACCACAAGAAGGAAAACTAAAGCTGCCAATTCAAAACTCAAATCCTCAAACAGGTCTTCTAAACATTCTATATATTGAATGCATTCTCATATCCCAAAATCTTAGTTGAACATTATTCTTATCCACATGTAATTGAGATAAGGGACTAGTGGCCAACTAATCAATCACCGTGCTTATAATATAGGCTCAAAACCTATATAAATCTAGGTTTGATGTATATATATATATATACATCATTGTCAATGCTTGTCTTCCTAAAACCTCTATAAACCTAGGCTCAATGTTTTTAGCCAACAAAACAAAAAGTTTTTTTATACATTGTTGCAAATGGAAAAATAAAATTCCTCTAGTTGCCAAGAGACGAGCACTCATTCTTTGTATGATGTGAGGTTTTTTTCCCCCAAAGGGAAACAAGGTGGTCACTCCATCGCACCTATGGATGGTGGTGGACAATGGAGGTCATACCAAGTCATTATCTAAGGCCTGCTAGGCTATTCAGGGCACCTGCTCTTAGAGGATGGAAAGTTAATAAAATAGTGTTAAAAAGAGTTTATTGCTAGAGGATGAGCACTCATTCATTGTATAATGTATGACTCATTCCCCCCTATAGGGAAACAAGGTAAGACTGATCTGGCAGGGTTATTTCTTTGTCATTTCCCGGAAGCCTAGAAGGCTTACTAGGAGACTTGTCTTTTGAGGTTAACTAGTTGTCTTATTGCTGTGAAAATAAATTGTTTCAAAAAGGTTGTTTGTATAGAGTCTAGTGGAGCTCTCTCGCCATTCCACCCCATTTGTAAGACACCGCCATTCCCTATTGTTCACCTATTCCAGCTTATGTGTTGTGCGGATTCCCTTTTCCTTCATCCTAGATGCTTACAGTGTTGAGTATCAAGTCATTCCCTTAGCCTTGCCTTGTTTTATTCACCTTCACCCTTAACTAGCAAAATGACCAAATCTATAAATGAGTATACACTAGAAGTTCTTATTTAGAGCAACTAATTACTTTGTTTTAGATATATTATTTATATATAATGTGCTTATACTCACCATTAGAAGCCACTTGTACATAAGTATAACTGTTAACATAGATAATTGGGCATGTTATATCCATTATGTACTTGTAACATCACAATTTTTCATTTGGGTCATCATTTTGATAATTCTTGACGTGGTCAACCTTGTTTGACCAAGTCAGCAGCAAGGTCGAGGATGAATTATGGCCAATGATTGTGGATGATGATTATTTGTGGTCTATCAGCATCCATTGGGCATATTCATGCTTCAGATGATGGTTTTTTATGATGGCTTGTGATATTTTTATGATTATCAACATTTACAGGCTTTATTATTATTATTATTATTATTATTCTGCCATGGATGGGGCCTTTGGTGTACATGTTTTATGGACATATGGTGTATGGGTTGCTCATTCCTAGTGGATTTGGACATTCTTAGTCCATTGACGCACTCAGTTTTTAGGTTCAGGCAATGACATATGGGGTATGGGTCACTTTATCAGTTTGGCCTCAAACAAATTATAATAAAATGCTTTGCAGTTGATTGTTGGATATCATATGATGCTAGAGGGGCACATAGAGTGTAGTAAGTTGTTATTAACATATTGTTATGGTGTCGGCTGCATTTTTTCAGTTAGTTGACGTCCAGGTTCAGTCATTAGTGAGATATGAGCAGTTTTATGTTCCCGAGGCAATATTTTGATGATGAAAATGGATAATTAAGAAATTAATTTGGGTAATTGAGGCAAGGAAATGGCATGGAATTGGTCTGAGGCACATTGTTAGGGTCAACTTGATCCTTCGACATCAATTTCACTCTTCATGGGGTCCACACATCCTATCATTCTCCACTTGAGGGGTGTTTTGATGTATTTTGAGGAGGACGTCCTAGTGACTTTAGTCACTTTATGTTTTGATTAGTGATTATACCTTGTGATTGTGCCATGGGGCCAAGCTAGAGAAGGATTTGTCTAACCTCCTAGCCCCTACCATGTGCTATGATTATATCTTACACACTTTTCATTTGGTGTTCCCCTCCTTGGGCATTTTAGTGGGTGCGCCCCACTTCTATTATTGAGTTGATCCATGTACTTGTTATCCGACTAATCTTAGTCGTTGATTATAGTGATTGTATCTTTTGATATTGGCCCTTGATATTTTTGGATCTAGGTTTTGTGTATCAGAAAGATCTATATATTGAGATGCTCTCTCATTGTAAAAGGGACTTTTGGCTATGAAAATATTGGAATACAATAAAACTTTTGGAAGATCTCTTAAAAGATTTGTGAATATTCTTGTATGTAATTGTTATGCCTCATGCTTATACATTTCAGTGGATCTTGCATGCAATTGACATACTTTTTGTGGAGGTCGAGCTTGTTTTTATAGGGTAGCGATTTACTTGAGGGGAGGTTGTGGAGGCGACTTGCATCGTCTCTTCTTGTGAATTGTTTCATCTTTAGGGAGTGATTAATTGTTACTTTGTGCATTGGATTTTTCTCTTTAGATGAATTTCATTGCTTATATTTCATCTGTGGATCAAATCTCACTTCAGTAGTTTGCTTTTACAGGTGAAGAGGGCGCACTTCCTCCTTAGACAAGGACGTTTTGCTTCATAGATGTCAAACCTAACTCGAAATTGTCACTAAGTGGAAGGATAATCGCCATACAAAGCAACCACAAGTATTTTTCAGGTATGATCTACAAGGTTAGTATCATTTTCCATATTTTTATCCATTTGTCACATCAAACCTTCATTGTTAAAAACCTAGTTTTCTAGATATGATAGATTAGGTACTTATTTGATGATGACCATCAAAACCCACTTAGGAATAAATACTTTAAACCCTAAATCTAAAGTTTCAACTCAATACGACTCCATTTACCCTTAGATCTAGCACTAGTTAGTCCTAGGTGGGATGCCCTCCTTGGGCTTTTGGTCATTCTTTCAGATCTATCAGTTGGGTATGCTTGAACCCACTTCAAATCAATAGATATACTCTTCAAACATCTAGATCTAGTCATTCACATCCCGATCTACTCCTTTTGGGTCCACTTTGTCCATAATTGCATAAACCCTAGGTGGATTTAATTTGGGTATTTCTCATTTAGACTATATTTATCTTGATCTACATTATTAAATTCCTTGTGGTATAATTCACCCTAAGTTGGGCAATTTTCCATTGCCTTAAGCCCCTCCAACTTAGTCTAAATCACACCTAACACAATCATTTTCTAGATCAAGATTTATTTTCTCATTGTTCACCTTACTCATCATTTGTTTATCCATTATAGTGTCTTGAGTAGGTTCGCTAGCCCTCATAGGCTAGTAGGGTCTCCCCCTTAATCATTCTATGGATTTGTCTAAAGTGACAAGAGCCCATCCGGTATGACAAATACCTTTAATTAGTAGTGGACGAGGCCCTTGCGGTGTCACCGGTTAGCTACCTCACCTCTACTGTCCTAGATAGGGTACCTTTAGTGGGTGGCTACACATTGCATGATAACAATACTTTCTAGAATGAATACGGGCTTAGAGGCTTAGAAGGGCACAAGATGGTGGAAAAATAGTTGCTTACAGGGTAGAAGGTAGAGAGTTTTCAAGGTCCAAACGAGCAACTTTTAGTTGGGCATTCTAGTTGGAGAGAGATTGTAAGATAACATATTTACCATCCAGTATCAATAAGTTGTGTAAACTAGTGTTTGATGAATTGAAATGAACATTGAGTTAGGCTCTTATATGCGAAGGTAGACACTACAAGGACTTAACTTTCAAACCTCTGACTTACTATTCACAACCCTTAACCACGTGGCTATGCTAATAAAAAAATCAATAAAAAATATGTTATACAATATTTTTTTAAATTGTCAATATTATTTATTTAATGTTTATAATAATGATAAATCTCACATTATAAATATATATAAATTTCATTACTCATTAGTATTTCAAAATCTTTACAAAATCATTTGTCTCCTCATATATGTCCATTGTGTTAAAATGTGAAAAAATATTTATTATTATATATATATTTTTCATTTAGTATAACGTTTTTTTTAATATTAAAAAATATAAATTAAAAACAACATCTCTTATTAAACTCGCAATTAAATTGTAAAAAAAATATTAAAAAAATTTGGGAGGAGCAAATCTCCCTTGTAACCACATCTCTATTTCCAAATCTTAATAGCATATTCCATGCATGAAGGACCACGAAGATTTATCTATAACGCTGCAACAAAATCTTGGATATTTTTTCAAAGATTTATCTCTATTTCGAAATCTTATTAGCATATTCCATGTACGAAGGGCATATGGGGGAACTTATCTATATCGCTATAGCAAAATCCAAAATCTTAGATATTATATAAAAGAAACTAAAATCTAGATTGTCTTAAGATATATAATGTTTTTAACCATTATAAATATGAGAAAGGGAATGTAAAGTAAACTCAATTTGATAATGACCTCGGTCCCAAAAGGAATGCCTATATAAAAAGGGGCTTATCGGAACCATATTCAAATAAATTTTAATTTTACTTATCTCCTAACTAATAATGGGCCCGCTTCTCACAAAGGCATGCAATCATGTGCTTAGACAATGAGTTGATACAAAAAAAAGTTGAATGATTGTTTTAAATAATTGTAAAGATTAAAAGTTTAGGTCATTGGAGTTTACGGACTCAATAATGAAGGGTAACTATTTTGTTTATTTATATTTTTTTTATTAAATACTATTTGTATTTGTTTTAGGTTTATGTTATTTAGTTTAATGTTTATGTTATATTATAAATTGATCATTAATATGAATAATGAATAAAGAATAAATTAATATTATTTTAATATAAAATTATATATTAGTTTTTGTTGAATAGTTAATTATCTTCACAAAACTAAGTGGCTAGTTACACTTATTGATGCTCAGAGACCACTTTACTTATGGGTGTGCTAGTATAAGAACCAATAAACACTTACATATAAGTTAATTTGCACTTAAATTGTAGTAATCTTCTTTTTACTATGGTAAGATAGAGAAAAGATTACTCCTATGGTGCAATAAGTAGTTATCTATAGAAGCCAAGCTAACTTTGTTGAAATCTATTATAGTTACCTGTTTACTAAGTGTTATTAGCCTATGTCCCTGTTATCATAGATATATTAGCTAGGATACCATGATGCAACATGCAACATGCAGATTAATTTCTTTTGTTTTCATGAGCCAAACATATTGATAGGGATACATAATGGATCATTTTTATAGCATGAGCCATTTAGAGCCTTTGTTCAGTAGCAGATACAAAGTATTTCCTTGCTAGGACCGATATCTCCTTGTCCTTTCAGATGACTTCAGTGGTGACCTAGTTCATTTGAGCAGAGCAACATATATGTTACTTAGTTTACAGATGGGCACATAAGGTAGAGGCATGTATATGGTGAGATCAGGTATATGACTCCTTGGTAGGATTTTTGCTCTCTGATGTGTACTAACACCTTGGACTTGTTAGGCTATGATGATTATGGCGACCCATGCTTATATTGCATGTTGTATTGATGTTTAAACTTGTGTTCATAATTATTAAAGAATATGATGTTGAATACTGTTGTTTATGCCATGCTTTACAAAACTTTTAAACTTTAGTGCTACGATGGTTCCATGTATCACTTGTCCCCATCCATCCAGTTCATCCATATTTGATTTCTTCCCATGACCTATTGTCTGATTGAGACCTATGAGATTAAAGATCCGTTTCCCCATCTTGACCCTTGTGCATGATAGAGTCCATGTATTTTTTGTCTCTGGCTATGAAGTATGTGGCTTGATTAGTGTGTCAAACTTCACCAAATGATTTTCCTTTAGTATTCAAGACAAGTGCTCCAATCAACATTGTCTTTAGACACTAAAGCATCGAAACAATTAAATGATACATGTAAATGATGCATAAGTATAAATGTTATAAACTAGTGAGTGGGAAAATGATGAGCACTCATCCATTGTATGATGCAAGGCTCATTCCCCACCCCCCAAGGGCAACAAGGCGAGGTAAACCCGCCGAGGCTATGGATGCTCGCCGACAGTTAGGATAGGCCTTGGTCATTTTCTGGATCCCAAAAGTCTTTCCAAGGAACCTACCTTTGTAGGATGGCTATTATCTTGTGTTAAAGTTAAAACTTGTTGAAAGGTCAATGGTCAAACGATGAGCACTCATTCATTGTATAATGTATGATTCATTTTCCCCTACAGGGAAACATGGTGAGGATGACCTATCAGGGTTATGTCTCTGTCATTTTTTGGAAGCTCGAAAGGGTTTCGAGGGCACCTGTAGTTGGAGGTTGACTAGTGTTGCAAATTGCTAAATCGTTTTTAATGGAAACTTGCTAGAGCCTGAAGGAAGCAAGCCCAAGTACTTTATCCATTTATGAGACACCACCATACCCTATTATTATCTTCCATGCATGTGTCATTATGGCTGTGTGTCACTTGTTGTCATTCGGAGATATCACATGGTCAAAATCAAATATAGGTCATCACCCTTTTACTTTAGCCTTTTTTTTTCCATCCTCACCAAGCACTAGCAAATTGTTTAAACTTTGTAAGTATGGAATATACAAGATACTTCTAGAGGATTCAATGAATTTCCAAAGACTTGGGTATATGTTACTGGTTATTATTATTATTATTGTCGCCATTATTTTGAATTTCATAATTTAAGTTGGGTTTTAATATACATCTTGGAGGAGTTCTCACCTTAGATGCATGCAGGTTCATCTTAGTTCAACATCTCACCTTCAATTTGAGTTTGACCTTGTCAACCCAGTTGACCAAGTCAAGCACGGTTCCCAAGGCAGTGACCAGATTATTGGCAGTGCTTATATTTGAGCTAGACATGCCCAAGACAAATACCACAGTTTTAGTTTTTAGAGTTTGGCCCCAAATTTTGTGATCAATGTTTATTATCAATTTATTATTTGTCAGATCATACTTTATATTACAGATTGCAGTTAGTATGGTTCTCCTAGGGTGCCACAGTGCTGCAAGGGGTATGATTGGTCACTGGTACCATTTTACCATGTTTCCAGACACTTTTGTGTAGTTAGTTTGCCCCAGTTCTCGACTTAAAGGAAGTTATGATGGATTTTATTATTTTCAGAGGTTGTACTACTAAAAAATGAACTATGTGTTGGGACTAGAAAAATGCACAAGGAGGAATCCGACATGAAAGTGCAAGACAACAAAAACAGGTGCGCGACGGAGTAGGGCAGGTAAAGGAAGAAGCGCAAGCGTAGAGTTGCGACAAGGATTGATGTGACGAGGAAAGGCAGTTCCGAGTCGGTGGAACATTGATAGGTAGAAGAGTTAAAACCGAGCAAAGGCAAGTCAAGGAAGACTGCAGAAGGATGAGCCGATGGAAGACTAAAGGACAGTTTTGCGGCTAGTTATGGCCTGTACAAGCAGGATGAAAGATGTTTCCGCAGCTAGTTATGGCCGTGGTTAATGTAATGCATGAATTTTGCGGCTAGTATGACATGTCATCAATGTAATAAAAGATATTTTGTATCTACTATTATCACGTATATAGTAGCCAGGATACCATATTCTATTTTTCAGATTCCAGTACACTGTTTAGCTAGTTCCCCTACATATGAGATGTTGAGACGAGCATCTACGATGGATCATGATTTGATTGATGGACTATAGTACTATCCCATGACATGAATGAGTCTCAGGACACTTAGATTTGAGGACTGATGTAGTCATTTTAGCCATTTGCATAGTAGTTATTAGTGCCCATAGTTGTATCAGTGCTTTATCATTGGACAGATGTTGGTTCAGATGGATTATTTACATGCTTATGACTCAGCTTGTATTGTCTTGTGTTATGGTTATCATTACTCTTATACTCATTCTTGTGACATGTATTAACACTTAGTGCCATGATCTGGCGATCACATAAATATGTGGACTTGGGTGTATTGTTATTATGTATTGATGTTCCTACTTAGACCTGAGAGTTCTTGATCTATACTCATTGGTTTTACCCTGCTCAGGGAGAATAGAGGTAGTCATTCTCACCATACTCTAGCTTGCTAGTGTTGGTTTAATTATTCATTGTCTCCACCCATCCATTACCTTCCAGTTATGTTTCTTACTGTAATGCCCCGGTTTTAACCCCACTTACATTAAAAATACATGATACGTATATTGTAAATAATCTTGTTGCGGAGCTAAAGGCCAAGGCCCCACCATCGATTTGGTTATGTTGTGTTTCTGTCTTAAGAATGGCCACCGATGGATATTGGGACATACGGCATATATTTAATGGTGGCATCATGTAAACACACATTTTAATTAAATAACCCAACCAACTATGTTCGCGGCAACTAAATTGAGAAGGGGCATGATTCCGAAGGATAAGGAAGGGGGGAATGTTGAACTTTGAGTCATGGGGAAGAGCCACATGTCACCTCTCTCTTTTACTCCCACCACCTTAGTTTTCTGTTGGTTAGTTGGGTTAGGGAATTGGTTGGCAAAAAGACCACGCCCACGCCTGCTCACTCTCTCTCCACGACGTGTCTGTTGGCCTGTCCACTACCCTGATCGTGAGCCTGTTCAGTTCCTTCACGCGAGGGAGTTAAAGGAATCCACATTCCATTGTTGGGGGTTCGCCTTCTCTCTCAGGATTGCTAGTCGGTGGGTTTTCTTCCTCGTTCACGCAGAAGATAGTTCTTCTCTGCCTCACGAATTTGAAGGCTTGCGGATCGATTTCTTTCCTCCGTTCACGCAGAGTCTGTCTCTTTTTCCACCATTGCCAGGCTGCATAATGTTCTGTCATTGTTTCATCGTTGAATCATGAGCTGAAGACTGCTACTCTATTGCTGGGTCATGACCATAATTTTCTTCCACATTTTGTTTAGCTATGTCTTTTTTTCCATCCCGCACAGTTTGGGAGTTTTGATCTCTTCCCATTTTCCAGCCTGTGTAGTTACTCCAGCGATTGCATTAAGGATCAGTGCTGAGGGTTCATAGTGTTGCGGACTGCTGTTTGTCCATGAATGATTGGCTGTGTTTTCCCTGTAAATCTTGTCTAGTTGTTTGGCTACTTGCATGCAGCGGTTTTGTCCACGGATTGCCTTAGAGTGGGGAATGAGGGCCTGAGATGCTTGATAAACCTGGTGGTTGAGAACCACATAGATAGAGCCGCTAAGCTGGTTTTCTTCTCCATAGCCCCTGAATAGCATTGGAAGGCAGATCAGGGTCTGAGGGACTGCGTTGCAGAGAAAGGACCGATTTCCTTGTGTTGGGTGTGTGTGGGTGTTTTAGAAGCCATCCTGGTTCAGGTGTTAGTGCACCAGCTTAACATTAGCCTTTCCCAGCTCCTGGATGGCCTAATAAACCCAACTTCGTTGGCTTGGCTGATCCGTTGTTTGCCTGATAAACCCAACTGTGTTGGCTTGACTGAATTGTGTAGCCTTGGGGTGTTGTTTTCCGTGGCTATGTGTAAGCCTGTTAGTTCCTTATTCCTTGGGGAATCATGATTGGCTCGAGGGTGGCAGCATTGCTGAGAGATTAAAGAGCACGCGGGCCTATGGTTGGGTGGAATGTTGCAGCGACGTAGCTGGTTGCCGAACAAGTTCTCTATAAGATAAGTACTCTTGCCTAACTTGTGTCTACAATTATATATTTACCATTGATGAATGATGATATACATGTTAAATGCTGATCTATATATGCATGAATGTGGATGGTTATGTTTTGCTTCCATTGTGTATATGAGTGATTATGCTTCGTAAAATGTCTTATGTTTTAAGTATCATGCTTCAGCACTATAAGTATGTATGTTCATGTTCATGGGGCTAGATGCCCAGATGATTTGACGTATAGTAGCGTCCTCTTCATTAGTCAGAGGGTTGGGGATGTTATAGTGTGGTATCAGAGCTTTGGTTGCAGCATGGGCCTGAATGGGCCATGACAGATCAGATATCAGAAGTAGGTTGCTTCTTCCCAGCAGAAATCAGAAAATTTTGACAGAAAAAGCTCAACTTCAAAATTTCTAAGTGCCGGAACTATCGGCCCATCAGATCACTTAGTGGGAAGGCCACCCAACAGATAGTTGATCCGACAGTCGATGCGGCGGAAGCCTGTGGAGGAAAAATTTTGAAATTTTTTTAAGTGTTTGGCCATCGGCCATCGGGACACTTAGACGGATGGATCGCCGATGCTTAGCCGATTGACCGCTGCCATTGCGGATGGCTAGACCACTACGCCTTCGACGACCGATGGCGCAGAATTTTTGAAAATTTTTCTAAGTGTTGACTTCGTCGGCCATTGGAGCATGTTAGTAGTATGCATCATCGATAAACAACGGAAGGCATTAGATGATCTGCGTCACCGTTGTGGGTAGCTAGAATACTATCCTTCCAACGGATAGAGCTTGCGATCGCCGACGACGTAAAATAAAGTTTAAATTTTTTTTTTAAGGCCCGAAATTGTCGGCCATCGGAAGAAGATAGTGTTTCATGTGTCTGCCGTTGCGGAAGCCTAGAGCACTAGTGTTCCGACAGGGAGAAGCTCCGATTGTTGATGCCAGTCAAATTCAATTCTCCAATCAGAAAGCATAAGCAGATTGGATCGCCAATTGGGAAAGGATCGAAGATGATGAGCCGCCATTGCGGTTGCTGATTGAACTAACCCGTTGATGCTTTAGTCTTCCACTCGTCGATGCTGAGGTGTTAGTGGATTATGGAGCTGAAAGAGTCAGCGGAAGATAGAGAAAGTTTTCGCTGACAGAAGAAGAAAGTTTCAAAATTTTGTTGAAGTGTTGAAATCATTGGCGGAAGTTAATTGATGAGACCGCCGATGGATGTCGGTGGAAAATAGTTGATCGAGTGCTCGCCGTTGTGAATGGCTAGACCACTATGCATCCAACGGATAGAGCCTCTGACAGCCGATCATGCAGAATCTTCGAAAGGGAACGGGATTATCGACGATCGGAGGAGAATAATCGTTGACATCACCAATGAATAGAAGATGGAAGAACCGATGCCGTGGAAGACAAGGCAAGAAGAAAATTCAAAATTTTCTTTAAGGAATGAGATCATCGGCCATTAGGAAATGTTAGTGGATCGGATCACTGATAGAAAAAAGTTCGATGAAGGTGACCCGTCGTTGTGGCTGCTTAGTCAACTATCCCTCTGACGTCGCAGTGATTAGTGCTTCCGACAATCGATGACAAGAAAATTTGAAAATTTGGTTTAAATGTAAGGATGTCAGAAAGTTATTCAAGAACGGTAAAGGTTTGAGAGCCGCCGTTGCGGTAGTCTAAGACACTATCTCCCCGATGGTTAGTAGGTCCGACAACCGATAATGTCTGCGGAACCCGCAGATAAATCGTTTTTCGCTGTTATGGCTACCTAGGAGACTAACCGTCCGATGCAATATCGTAGTCGATCACCGACACACAAAGGAGGAAAGTTTCCATTTGGATCGCCGCAATGACAGGAAAGGTAGTGACTTGGATTGTCGGTGTGCAGGGATAGTTCTTCCAACGGCCGATAGGCTGGTGGCCGCAGAAGACACAGGAGGTTTATTGGCCGCCGTTACGGAAGCCGAGACGACTAGCCACATGATGTACAAGACACTTGACCACCGATGTAGCACGTAAGCTGGTTTCCATCGCTGATTCGGTTCAGAAAGTTGGATGCTGATTTGACGCAACATAAGGGAATAAACCAACGAATTGCCAATGAAGATGTGGGATCGGAGGAAAAACTTTGAAGAGTTGAAAAAAGCATCGAAAATTTGTTAATGATCGGATCACCAATCAAAAGCTCAGTCGGTTCGCCCGTGGAAATGGTAGGAAGATCATTTTTCGCTGTTGCGGCTGCTCAAAGGACTACGGACCGGATGCACAGTCAACTTGCTCGTCGATGCAGATCGGAAGTGTAGTCATTTGACCACTGTAGAATCAGAAGAATAGTTGGGATGAGGTCCGATTTGGGGCCGAAGGAATTTAGGATTTTCAGAAGAATTTCTTAGTAGTTTTGTAGCAGTTTTCGACTGTCTTTCAGTTGTTTTTCAGCATATTTTAGCAGACTGTCCGTGGTCACAGAGTTGAATATGAAATAGGGAAAATTCTGTGTTTTAGCATAATTGTTGTTTTATGAGTTTTCAGAAGAAAAGGTAAGTAATTTTGATTTATATTAATATTATGCATCTAACAGTTTGCTACTAACACATTTGCAGAACTTTAGATAACCTCCAAGAGCAGTACTCCAGAAAGAACAGTGTGGTAAAGCAAGAGGTGGTTCAGTCATGAGAACCCATGATGGGTATGATGCTCAGGATTATTACGAGCGAGCAAAAGATGCCATGGGGTAAAATGTCCTTAATGGAAATGACGACATAGAGTCTAATGGAAGGAGATTCTAGGGGACACCGTCCGAAGTTGCAGCCACCATGAGAAGCTTGGTTAAAGCCCAGGAAGATCAGCATCAGTTGAATGTTGCCATATTGCAGAGTTTGACAGATTTACAGAAAAAGATAGATTCTGGACAAGGTACGTCAAGACCAGAAGGCAGTAAGAGCAACACTAGGAGAAGAAGAAGGACTTCCACTGGATCATCTGACTCTAAAGAATCTAGTGGAGATACAAGTTCATCTTCTCATAAAAGGAAAAGAAGAAGGCACCATAGGGATTGCTCTCGAGATGAATTTAGGAAAGCTAAACCTCCTACATTTGATGGTGAGATAAAGACGGGACAAGAAGCTGAAACTTGGCTTCTTGGGATCAAGAAGTACTTTCAGGTGCAGGATTATTCAGGAAACATGAAGGCACGAGCTGTCGTATTCAATCTGAATGGAAGGGCATCCATTTGGTGGGAACACTTCAAGCAGGTAAAGAAGATCAGTGAAAGGAAACCGAAGTGGAAACAGTTCAAGAAGTATTTCAGGCAGAAATACCTTTCTGACAGGTATTATGATGACAAGATCAAGGAGTTCCATGAACTGAGATTGGGACAACAAACCATGGATAAATATGCAAATAAATTCTTGGAATTGTTTAGGTATGTTTGGTACATCAGAGATGAAAAAGTAAAAATCCAGTGGTTTCTAAGTGGATTGCCTCAAGCCTACAAAGATAGAATTGAGTTCTATGAGTCAAGAACTCTCGAAGAAGCAATAAGAAAGGCTAAATATTGCTATGAGCAAAGCAAATGTAAATCTGATTACCATAAGGCATGGAAGGACAAGAAGAATGAAAAGTTTGACTAAAGAAAGAAAGGTTTCAAACCTTCTAGATTCAGGAATCAACAGAAGCAGCCATCCCAAGCTGTGAATAATCCCGTTGGAGTGACAGGTGGAAAGCCTAAAGAGCCACACTAGAATAAAGGTCCACTCAAATGTTGGAAATGTGAAGGACCTCACTTGCGCAAATATTATCCACTTGAGAATGAAAGTGCAAGACCAGCTTATAAAATTAAGGGAGCAAAAATAGTGGGTTAGGTAGCTAGACCAGTCCCTAGAATTTATGCAGCACTGGAGGACCGCTAAGTAGATCACCAGTCAACTGTGGTTGAAGTTGTAGGTAAGATTGTTGAACAATTTGTTTCTATTTTGATTGAACCTGGTTGTACTCACAGTTACATTACTCCTAGAGTAGTGGAGATTTGTGCTTTTAAGAAGGAAAAGCATAGAAAATATTGGTTAGTTCAGCTAGCCACTGGGACTAAGAGAAAAGTCAGTGACATGGTAGAGAAATGTCCATTGGTCATGAATGGATTGAACACTTGTGTAGATATGAATGTTCTATCGCTTGGTTCCTATGATGTTCTCATTGGAATGGATTGGTTAGAAGCTCACAGAGTGAAGCTTGACTGCTATAACAAGACTTTTGAATGCACAGATGAAGAAGGAAACCCAATAGTTGTAAAGGGTATTCCGAAGGTAATTTCAGTAAGACAGGTTTCAGCAATGCAGTTGAAGAAGTTATGTAGGAAAGGTTGCCAGTTGTATGTAGCTCATATCCTGGAACCAACAGGAGATGAGACTCCTAGGTTGGAGGACTATCAGGTGTTACAGGAATTCAAGGATGTTTTTCCCGATGAGATTCCAGGGCTTCCTCCAAAGAGGGACATTGATTTCACAATTGAACTTGTGCTAGGAGCAGCACCAATGTCCAAGACACCCTACAGAATGAGTACATTGGAGATGCTAGAATTGAAGATGCAACTGCAAGAGTTGTTAAAAAAGAAGTATATCTGACCAAGTGTGTCTCCTTGGGGAGCACCGGTTTTGTTTGTAAAGAAGAAAGATGGTACACTCAAGTTATGTATTGATTACAGAGAGTTGAACAAGGTTACTATGAAGAATAAATATCCTTTGCCCAGGATTGATGATTTCTTTGATCAAATGAGAGGAGCAAAGGTATTTTCCAAGATTGACTTGAGATCTGGTTACCATCAGGTAAGAATCAAGGATGAAGACATTCGTAAGACAACCTTTAGGACAAGGTATGGACATTGTGAGATTGTAGTGGTACCGTTTGGTCTCACAAATGCACCAGCTACATTTATGTGCCTTATGAACAATGTCTTCAGTAAGTATTTGGACAAGTTTGTTCTTGTTTTCCTTGATGACATTATTGTTTATTCTAAGAATGAGGAAGAGCATGAAGAGCATTTGAGATTGACAGGGAACATTAGCTGTATGCAAAGCTGAGCAAGTGTGACTTCTATAGGGATAGAATTCAGTACTTGGGTCACATTATCTCTGAAGAGGGTATATCAGTAGACCCTAAGAAGATTGAAGCCATCATGAATTGGCCTACTCCAAGAAATGTGATAGATGTAAGATCTTTTATGGGACTTGCAGGATACTACAGGAGATTCATTGAAGGATTTTCCAAGGTTGCACATGCCATCACTTCTTTGCAAAAGAAGGGGATAAAGTTCGAATGGACTTCGAAGTGTGAAGAGAGCTTCTAGCGGTTGAAGAATCTTTTCACTAGTGCACCCGTATTGAAAGTTGAAGATCTAGAGAAGGATTTTGTGGTATGTACCGATGCATGCGAGCAAGGGCTTGGAGGAGTCCTTATGCAGGACAACCACATGATATGCTATGAATCAAGAAAGTTGAAGGAGCATGAGAATAACTATGCCACTCATGTTTTAGAGCTTGTAGCCATAGTACATGCTCTCAAGATGTGGAGACATTACTTGATGGGTAGAAGATTTGAGCTTAGAATAGATCACCGTGGACTAAAGTATTTCTTTGATCAGCCTACTCTGAATGCTAGGCAAGAGAGATGGCTGGAATTGATATGTGAGTTTCATTTCAAAATCAAGCACATAAAGGGAAAAGAGAACAAGGTAGCTGATGCACTCAGCAGGAAGGTACAGGAAATGCACATGGCATCTCTGAGTATTTGCCAATCAAATTTGAGGCAGCAGATTGCAAATTATGTTGCCAAAGATGAATTGTATGAGCAGGTAAAAGGCAAATTGCAGCAGCAAGATCTTGAGAAGAGGTATGAGGGATATAAATTGGAAGAAGATGGACTTCTCACTTATAAAGGCAGAATTTATATTCCGAATGTAGTAGGTTTGAGAAGAGTTGTTATGGATGAAATCCATCAAGCTCTGTATTCTGGTCACCCACGATATCAAAAGACAATTGCTATAGCTAGAAGGCAGTACTTTTGGTCAGGTATGAAAAAGGACATGGTTGAGTACATTTCAAGCTGCATGAAATGTCAACAGGTAAAGGTTGAGCATCAACATCCAGTAGGTTTGTTGCAGCCTTTGCCAATTCCAGAATGGAAATGGGAAGTTATTTCCATGGATTTTATTACAGGATTGCCAATGACTTGGAGACAACATGATTCCATCATGGTTGTGGAAGACAAGTTGACAAAAGCAACACATTGTTATACCAGTGAAGTCTACGCATAAGACTGATGACATTGCAAAGATATTCATGAAGGAGATTTTCAAATTGCATGGATTACCGAAGGCAATAATTTCTAACAGAGATGTCAAGTTCACTTCCAATTTTTGGAAGGGATTGTTTGTAGATTTGGGTACAAAGTTAAACTTCAGCACTGCATACCATCCTTAGATAGATGGACAGACAGAAAGAGTGCTTGAAGATATGCTTCGCATGTATGCGATGGACAAACCATCCAAGTGGGAATATTACTTACACTTGGTAGAGTTTGCTTACAACAATGGACATCAAGCATCCTTGGGGATGAGTCCGTATGAAGCTTTGTATGGAAGAAGGTGTAGGACACCAGTGACTTGGGATAACCCAGTGAACAGAGTTGTGCTTGGACTGGAATTGCTCAAGGAAATGGAGCAAGAGATTGTAAAGATTAGGCAGAATCTAAAGGCAGTACAAGACAGACAGAAGAGCTATGCAGATTAGCATACGGTGAATAGAGAGTTCAGTGTTGGGGATCATGTTTACCTCAGAGTGAAAGCAAAGAAAAGTTCCTTGAAGCTTGGAAGTTGTGCCAAGCTGTCACCTAGATATTGTGGGCCGTTTGAAGTGCTTGAAATAATAGGGCCTGTTGCATATAGAATTGCATTGCCTACTAGTACTAGAGCTCATAATGTTTTTCATGTTTCTTTGCTTAAGAAATATGTACATGATCCTACCCATGTGATAAATTGGGATGTGATCTAGGTGGAACCCGAGGGAGAATTCCAAATTGAGCCAATGTGCATCCTCGATAGGAAGGTCACAATGCTCCGGAACAGAGCCATAGGGAAAGTAAAGGTGTAATGGGAGCATTATGGACCTGAAGAAGGTACGTGGGAGTTGGAGGATGCCATGTGATTGTCACATCCATTTTTGTTCAATTTTGCGGAACACTGAGGCGTTACCAGTGTAGCATTTTGTTCAATTTTGTAAAGCACCGAGGACAGTGCTATTGAAGGGGGAGGGGAATGTAATACCTCGGTTTTAACCCCGCTTACATTAAAAATACATGATATGTATATTGTAAATAATCTTGGTGCGGAGATAAAGGCCAAGGCCCCACCATCGATTTGGTTATGTTGTGTTTCTGTTTTGAGAATGGCCACTGATGGATATCAAGACATACGACATATATTTAATGGTGGCATCATGTAAACACGCATTTTAATTAAATAACCCAACCAGCTATGTTCACGACAACTAAATTGAGAAGGGGCATGATTCCGAAGGATAAGGAAGGGGGGAATGTTGAACTTTGAGTCATGGGGAAGAGCCATGTGTCACCTCTCTCTTTTACTCCCACCACCTTGGTTTTTGTTGGTTAGTTGGGTCAGCGAATTGGTTGGCAAAAAGACCACGCCCACACCTACTCACTCTCTCTCCACGATGCGTTTGTTGGCCTGTCCACTACCCCGATCGTGAGCCTGTTCAGTTCCTTCACGCGAGGGAGTTAAAGGAATCCACATTCCATTGTTGGGGGTTTGCTTTCTCTCTCAGGATTGCTAGTCGGTGGGTTTTCTTCCCCATTCACGTAGAAAATAGTTTTCCTCTGCCTCACGAATTTGAAGGCTTGCGGATCGATTTATTTCCTCTGTTCATGCAGAGTCTGTGTCTTTTTCCACCATTGCCAGGCTGCATAATGTTCTGTCATTGTTTCATCGTTGAATCATGAGGTGAAGACTGCTACTCTATTGCTGGGTCGTGACCGTAATTTTCTTCCACATTTTGTTTAGCTGTGTCTTTTTTTCCATCCCACACAGTTTGGGAGTTTTGTTCTCTTCCCATTTTCCAGTCTGTGCAGTTACTCCAGCGATTGTATTAAGGATCGGTGCTAAGGGTTCATAGTGTTGCAGACTACTGTTTGTCCACGAATGATTGGCTGTGTTTTCCTTGTAAAGCTTGTCTAGTTGTTTGGCTGCTTGCATGCAGCGGTTTTGTCCACGGATTGCCTTGGAGTGGGGAATGAGGGCCTAAGATGCTTGATAAACCTGGTGGTTGAGAACCACACAGACAGAGCCGCTGAGCTGGTTTTCTTCTCCACAACCCTTGAATAGCATTGGAAGGGAGATCAGGGTCCGAGGGGCTGCGTTGCAGAGAAAGGACTAATTTCCTTGTGTTGGGTGTGTGTGGGTGTTCTAGAAGCCAGTCTGGTTCGGGTGTCGGTGCACCAACTTAGCATTAGCCTTTCCCAGCTCCTGGATGGCCTAATAAACCTAACTTTGTTGGCTTGGCTGATCCGTTGTTCGCCTGATAAACCCAACTGTGTTGGCTTAGCTGAATTGTGTACCCTTGGGGTGTTGTTATCCGTGGCTATGTGTAAGCCTGTTAGTTCCTTATTCCTTGGGGAATCATGCCCGGCTCAGGGGTGGCAGTGTTGCTGAGAGACTAAAGAGCACGTGGGCCTATGGTTGGGTGGAACGTTGCAGCGATGTAGCTGGTTGCGGAACAAGTTCTCTATAAGATAAGTACTCTTGCCTAACTTGTGTCTACAATTATATATTTACCATTGATGAATGATGATATACATGTTAAATGCTGATCTATATATGCCTGGATGTGGATGGTTATGTTTGGATTCCATTGTGTATATGAGTGAATATGCTTCGTAAAATGTTTTATGTTTTAAGTATCATGCTTCAGCACTATAAGTATGTATGTTCATGTTCATGGGGCTAGACGCCCGGAATGATTTGACGTATAGTAGCGTCCTCTTCGTCGGTCGGAGGGTCGGGGACGTTACACTTACTCGAACTACTGTTTTGACTTGTGGCATGGAGGACCTTCCCCCCCTAGAGCCTCTATGATTGGATAAGATTCCCTGTTTATTTTTGTTTCGGCTCTGAGTTACCTAGGTTGTGTTGGTTAAATCTGAAACAAGTAGCGCTGCCATCAATACAATGTATTTGGAAATGAATATCTTATGAAAAAAGCCCATTCATGAAAAGTAGTGTTTTTAAACATACATGAATGCAAGGCAATCCTAATGAAATTGGATTTGAAGTACAATGAAATGAATACCTTAAAACATTCATGAAAAGTAGTGTTTTTCAACATACATGAATGCATAAAGCCTAAAATAATAAAAAATCGGTGAAATAAATACACGGGCCAAGGCTATGAAAAATAAAAAGGCCTAAAAAGCAATGGTTCCTAAAGTTATATCTAAGGATTGTTGGCCTCACTTGTATTGGTTTGGATTGTGAGCATTTGTCAAGGTGAATAAGCACCTCTGAAGTAACTCACCCATTTGTGAGACACTGCCATCCCTTGTGTTGTTGCTTATCCATCATATGCTAGAGTGAGTATTCCCTTTCCATATCCGAAGTGTCACAATGTCAATTTGGTGGTCATCCTTTGCCCTAGCCTTCTGAATTTTTAGCCTTCACCCTTCACTAGCAAATTGATTGCAACTATGAAGTGAGTATGATCTTGAAAGTTTGGACTGAGTTATAGTTAATAAATGTAAAACTTATATATTTGGTTGATAGATTTCTAGTGAAATGATCGCTACTTGTTATTATTATTACTTTAATGATTTGTAGAGTATGTCTTGATCTTTAACACTTGCAGCGGATGGATGTCATCCTGGGTTATATTATATGGTCATTTACAAAGTATTTTTTGTCTATCCGGGTATATTAGATAGTGTAGATGATCATGCAGATACCTTAGAGTATATGAGCATAAACCTTAGATGGATTTGGACTCTCTTAGTCCAGTGATACAATTTTATTTATTTTTATAGTTTCGAGCACTTGTAGAGGTGATTTGGCTTAGTTTACCCTTCTTGTACAGTTTTACCATACTGGATGGCCTGTCTAAGCAGGGAGATATTTCTCTTGGATATCCTAGGGAATTGTATGAGGCATTGGGGGGTCCAACCACTTGTTTGTACCATATTACCCCCCTCTTAGAGATCTTGGTGGGCTTAGTTGGATAACGCAAGCATCCTAGGAGGCAGTTTTTGGCATGTCACATTCTCGAGGCAGATAAAAATAATTAAAATGGCTACTGAAGAATTCGATTTGGGCTACTGAGGAAAGGAAATGGAATGGGATAAGTTCTGATGATGAGTGTGATGTCTTCCACTCCTTCTCTAGCAGTTACAACACTTCGATGGGCCCATTTTTTTCCATATTTTATCAGTTTCTGGAGCTTTTGGAGGCTCATGATTTCCTCAGAGAGGCACTATTTTGCAGTTTAAAAATTATATTATTTTTACTGTGCCATGGGGACACCCTAGGGGAGTTATTTAACACCCCCTGGACCCACCATGAGCTTCATTTATTTTTATTTAGTGGGATCCCCTCTCCTAGGGTGATTTAGTCCATTTTTATATTATATTATTGTATTGATCCATGTACTTTATGTTGAGCTCATCTCAACCATTGATTATTTGGATCATTTAATATTATCCACCCATTTGAAAAGTGGTTAGGATTTTGGTTCTCTCATTCCTATTTAAAGGAGAGAGCATCTCATTTGTAAGGGGTCTTTTGGCTCTTGGATCTGGATAATAGAAAAGGATCTGGATAATAGAAAAACATTTCTTGTGGAAATTTTTTGGATCTCCTTTGCATATGGTGTTCTTAGATGGTGATTGGAAAATATTTTGCTTCCTAGCATTTGGGTATTTGATGTGAGATCTATATATTTTTTTGGGAAACATTGTCTTGTCTGTAGGAGGGCGACTTCAACTTGGGCATTTTTGCAGGGTTTCCTCAACTTGCTTGTCTTGGATGTGTTTTGTATCAGGGGGTTTTCATTAGTATCAATGTTATCTATGATTTCATCTTGCTATTTTTTTGTAGCATTTGCTTTTTTCTCATGATGCAGCAAATCTGATATGGTTGACGTTTGTTGTGTAGGAGAGAGGGTGCAGTGGCTTCTTGGGAAAAAACGTTGGGCATAGAACTCACTCAAATATTCTCAAATTGATTGGGATAGCAGGGATCATCATTATCAAGGCATCTACAAGTATTTCTAGGTAAGATCTACATGTTAGTGCTTCTCTTCTAGATCTCAATCCATTAGCATCTGCATCTCCACTTTTATCTTAAAACCCTAAATATAAAAAAACCAAAAAATATTATAAATCAAACCGCTTGATCTCAGGGAAAACCATTTATGGTTTTTGTATATCAGGACCAACCCTAAGAGGGTCTTCCTCAATGCTGAGCTAAAATTGAATCCCTTGTCATAGATCTGAAAAACACTGGTCTTCAAACCCTAGCGCTACCTTCCATGTTGCCTCCTTTTCTCATGATCTGATCCTTTCCGACAAAACTGCTTTTGGGTTTGTAGATCGGGTCCAACCCTAGGTGGATCTTCTTCAGCGTTGGGATAAAAGTGACTCCATTGGCCTAGATCCAAAGGTACTGATCTTCAAACCCTAGCACTACCCTTCCTATTGTCTTTTCCTCTTGCGTTTTGACTCTTTCCTTGTGGCTCGGGTGCTTTGACACTATCATACCTTCTTTCAAGCCTATCCCTCGGTACCAGATAGCCCCAAACATGTTCTTACCTTCTCTGCATTGGTTACATTTCCCAAGGCAGTGGATATCTTCACCTTTTGCTAGTACCTTAATTCCTGATCTAGTATTTGCCTCATAGGTCACTTGTGTCCTAACTTGGATCAAATATTGCATCTCCTAAACCCTGATCCAAAACCTTGGTTCATATAGAGATGTCATCCATAGATATAGGGTTTCCATCAACTTACACCTTACGTACCTCAAGTCCATTTGATCTGATCTATTGTCTAGGTCTGATCTCTCCCGTCGGGAGTAGATCTGGGTCTTCCCCGTTGTTGTCTTGGGTTAAGACAACATCAAGTGAAGACTGCCTCGATTGGCGTGACAACCATCCATTTGGGAGTCGAGGAAATATTGGTTCCACCTCCTTAGTTTCTTGTCCCTCTACCATCCATTCTGGATCCATCTCACATAAACAAACTAGAAGGTTGGTGATAACAGCTACTTCTGAATGTAATAACTGAGGTGTACTCAGTCGACCTTGCACGGTCTTGTAAATGCTATAAATAGGAGGAACCCGCTCTGTATAAGGGATAGATTCAAGAAATAGTTCAAAGTTATCTTCGGTATTGTTTGTTGTTATCCTATTAGCTAGTAAGTTGGTAGAAGTATTTTGAGAAGATCTCATAGGAGTCTGATAGTAGAAGGTTGTTTAGCTGTGGATCTGCAGCTGAGTGTGCAGACTGATTAGTAGGAGTTGATCTACAGTTGAGTGCGCAGACAATAAATTAGAAGATTTGATCTAGGATGTGTGTGGATTAGTAGGAGTAGATAGAAGAATAATCCATAGAGCATGAGAGCAAGAAGATTCCAATCCAAATTACATTTCTTAAGAACAGTTTGTATGTCGTAGACTACAAGGTGCTACCTATATTTCTCATTCCAGATGAAGAGCACCTTGGTGGTTTTTCCTAGACGGGTTTCCACGTTATTTTCTGTGTCGAATGAATGATTGATTGTTGAATGTTGAATGTTTATGGTAAATGTGAATGTTTCCTTACCTTGCATTGTTTATGGTTATTGTTTGGATGTATCTCGCAATACTACTAAAGCAGTGAATGAGTGAATGTTTAAAGCTTCGTCAACAAGTTGTGTATGGTTTCATGTTAACCACTATTAAGTTCTGATCTAAGTCGTAGCACTGTCATTTATATTCAAGGAGTCAACTGTGATGCATGAATGCACCAGATTTTAAGTTGTTAAAGACAGGGTTGTGTTGTGCGCTGGATGTGTCGCACTGTTGCGCTACTGTCGAGTAGTAGAAGACTCCATCCTTCAATCTTTGTGGATCACCTTGGCCATGCACCAAGGGACTGTACTCCCTCACCAACTATGGAAACATGGTTCTGGCAGTTACACATTAAGATATCTCAGGTGAGATTGCGCCTGCCTCGCAGGTGTTGCCAACTGAGCTTGCTCCGTCGGGACAATGTCTTTGGGTGTTTTGTTAGCGTTGTGTTTTTATTCATTAGAGGATTTTTGGGGTCTAAAATGGGCCTCCTAAGGAAAATAATAAAATAATAGTTAAAATAATAAAATAATGGTTAAAATAATAAAATAATATTAATT